>CAMAPF010001136.1:0-600000 GCA_945859915.1 Cuscuta epithymum
GAGCAAGAGCATCCCCCTACCATTGCAATCACTCGACCGACACAAAGAAGAGGAGATCTCTAGGAAACACTCTCATAGAGTCCAAGGTTGAAGGAAGAATCAACAAGGAAAATCCAAGAGAGAAGAGTGGTTCTTGAGGTAAGAACACAACTAGTATTTCTTTAACTAGTTTTATGGTGTATGATTTTTAGGAAATCATATGGTGGATTAAACCATGAGTTGTACACGTTTAAAAGTGTATTATATGGTTATAAAGTGATGATAATTAACTTAGAAGAGTTGGTGAATCGATAGGAGTCGGAATCGCCGGAAACCGCCACTTATAGGGAGCTGTTCGTAGCTGCAGACCACGAAAGCCGCCCACCTTTGGCAAAAGCCGCCCGGCTTTCGTCTGCTGGTCAGATTTTCCACTTCTATTCGGTTTAGAACGGGGATTAATCGGAGGGCTTAACAAAGGCAACTATTGCAGCACTTCATAAGGTGAGGATGGCTGACTATGTTGCTTATAATCTTTGGGTTAATTTCGTAGGATTACCTAAAGTAATTAAATGTGATTTTCATGGATTATTAATGATTAATAATGCCCAAATGAAAATATTGTTGTAAATGAATAAAGGAGCATAATATACAAATTTAAGGATAAATTGTGTATGATTATGTAATATGAGCATATTGGCTTGATGAAGGGATTAATTTTAAATATTGTGTTGAAATATAACTTTAACTTCATATAAGGATATATGAGTGATTAAAGGTTATATTTTGTATATTGATATGAACCATATTTTCAATGGAAAATTAGTTTGGAAATTGTCTATATGACTATGAATTGAAAATGAGTTTTGATGGAATTTATCCGACTAGTATTATGATACTAGTCGGGGTTTGGAATGAAAATATGTTAGAATTGATCCAAGGTTTGGATTGTAAATGGTTGAGCCTTAAGTAGTCTTAAGAGATACTAAGGTGGATAAGTGATGCTAGGGGTAGGCCTTAAGGGATACCCAAGATAAAGTGAATAATAAATTGATCCTAGGAATAGGATTGGCCTACGGGTGTATTCGGTAGTCTTTAAGGATTAGCCGATAGAGTATTGGTAATTAGTAAGGACCATGGCCCTTCCCGACTCTAGAGAGCGGGGTTGGATAGCATGGACTTACATCGTGATCACGGGTTAGGGTGGAATCCGAACCGGAGACCTTACGAGGCTCCCGACAGCGGTAACACATAAGATAGGACCCCGAATGGACCTTACCTTCCTACGGGATGATGGGTATGAGTTCAGGGGCGGGATGTTGGACTCCGGCCCGAGAGCCCGGTGAGGCCTCGGAGAGCGGTGACAAGTCTCGTAAAGGATGATAAGACCTACGGGCGGTGTCGTGCTAACGACGGGTATAATGAAATATATGAAATGGGCCGTGTGCCGACAAATAAATAAATTTACTTATTATAGAGATAATAAGTGGGAAATATAAATTATTATTTATATTATGATATCACCCTATTTTGAGGGTCTTAGAAATTAAAACGTTGATTATACTTAGTATAGTTGTCATTGTACTTGTCAAATGCTTCCAAGTACTGACCTCCCCCTTCACGGGGGAGGCCACCTCACAGTTTCAGGTAGGGAGTAAAGCTTGCTACCATCGCCCGTTGCTTCGGGGAGCTCAGGGAGAGAAGACGTGGTTCGTGCTTCCTCCGTTCTATTTTTAAAACATTAAATTAATGCTCATGGATATTATTTTGAATAATTATTTGGGGCTTGTACGCCCATGTTGCCGAAGTGTGGCATAAACACTTGTATTAAACGTTTCCGCTGATTTAAATGATTATTTTACATTATGTTTGTTTATGGATGTACTATTGTGAATGATATTCAAGACGCCTAGTATAGTATGGATGAGTTGGACTGCGGTTGACTATTCGTACTGTACGGCGGGTTGTTGACGTGTCCGGTAGGTCCGGGGCGTGACAATTAAGTTGGTATCAGAGCCTTAGTCCGTAAACTTCATAATGAAGCTTCAAAATTCTTTTTGAAAATGATTTTTGCAAACCATGAGCATAAAGTTTTGTACTTATAGAACTTTTGGTACTTGAGTTGCAAAGTCTCTAATTGTTAAGATGGTACCCTTAACAATTGGTATGGCGGTGATTTGAGCCAAAAGATGTCTTTAAGTACCTATCCGTCACTTGACATTTGATACGAGTCTAATGGCTCAATCTAAACTTCTTTCAGAAATGGAGCCAATCGGAAGAATCACTAGGAGGAACCCGACGGGCCGTGTACCGGGTGGATCCGAACGCGGCAGCCGGGGGTCCACTAGGGTGTCAAGGGGAAGGGGCCGTGGAGGCCAACAACAAACCGTGAGCGATGGCCACGTTGACACGGAGAGTGAGACTTATTGGTCCTATGAGGACTCAACCTATAGGCCGGAAACCGAGCCGGTGGAGACCCCTTATGAAGGGGATGATGATGATGTTAGTGACGAGGAGCAAGATGGCTCCTTGGCAAGAATTGAGGCGCTGCTCCAACAATATCACCGAGAGCGCGAGGAGAGGAGGGAACGCCGAAGGCGCCGGGCGGGGCAAACCTTCGGGTATGGCTTCAAAGAGGAGAAGCCACAATGCATCTAGAGTCCATGTGGAACCACATGGAGGCCGAAATGATGGAGGTCCAACCATAAGGATCTCCAAGTTTATCAAGGAAGCAAGAGACTTGGGGTGCAAACCCTTTGACGGGACCGGAGACATTTCGGTTGCCGCTCAATGGATCAAGAGGTTGAATGAAGCAGCCCTTGACATGCAAATCACGCCCAACCTTAAACTGAGAATCGCGGTAAGGTTGCTTGAAGGGATGGCGTCCAAATGGTGGGATGGGACCAAGACCAAGTATGGGGAGGATGTCGTTTGGGAGGACTTCCAACGGGAGTTCTTTACCCAATATTACTCCGACTTCGAGGTGAACAAGAAGGTGAGGGAATATACCCTCCTAACTCAAGGGGGTAACATGACGGTGAAGGAACTTGAGTACATGTTCCGGGATCTCGCCGACTACATACCGGAGTATGCTTGTGACGAGAACCGGATGGTGAACCACTTTTGGGACGCTCTTGACTTAGAGATACGTGATAGGGCAACACAATTGCCTAACATGACTTTTGCCCAAGTGGTAGACCAAGCTTTGAAGGGCGAGAAACAGTGGGAAGAGAGGAAGAAAAGAGACGCCGAGGAGGCGAAGAAAAGAAAATGGGAGAACCATGGCCCCCAAGGTTCTAACAAGAAGGGGAACCACGGGGGAGGTGGCACATTCAAGGCCCCTGCACCACCATCGAGGGCGAACCAAGGCCCAAGCGGGCAAAACTCGAGGTCCCAGAACTCGGGTGTACCAAGGTGCAGCAACTGCAAGAAGCTTCACCAAGGCAAGTGTCGTGATCCCCCGAGATGCTATCAATGCGGGGAGGTCGGGCACATGAAGGTGAGTTGCCCACAGCTTGGGCGAGGTACGGGTTCCGGACCGAATAGTGGGACTATGGTGAGCAGGAACCGAACGGGAGCACCGAGTGCAAGCATGGGGCACGGTGGAGCTAGCACAAGCAATGCACCGTCCGTTAATCAAGGGAGGACCCAAGCGAGGGTCTATGCGATTACGGAGGCCGATGCACGTGCTAACCCGGACTCCGTCGCGGGTAAATCCTTGAACTTTTGATGTTATTCCCTTGTAAACAACATAAGTGTTAAAATGTATACATTGTATAGCCACCGGGAATGTGCAAGTTCGAAGAAGTGGATGGATATCCACCTGGGACGAATGCCGCCCGGCATTGACGGAAGCCGCCCGGCTTTCGCCTTCGAATTTCTTGGAAAATTCTACGGCGGCTATAAGGCGCCCGACTTTGACGAAAGCCGCCCGGCTTTCATACTTGATTTTTGTTAAAATCTTTCGGCGGGGAAAAACCGGCCGGGTTTCGTACAAACCGGCCGGCTTGTGTTCAGGCATCTCCGGGGTGAGGCGCTGCTAATGAAAACCGGCCGGCTTTCGTAAGAACCGGCCGGCTTTTATAAATGAAAAATCTGTAATTCTTTCGGCGACCGAAAACCGGCCGGCTTTGGCAAAAACCGGCCGGCTTACGTAACCCCTCATTCCGAGCCGAGGGCAAAGGCATGAAAACCGGCCGGCTTTCATGAAAGGCGGCCGGCTTTCCCTTATTGGTGCACGATGTTGATTTTTAGGTGGGAACCGGGATGGAATCGGGATGGGGCGTTAGCTGACGATCATCCAAACCATAGCCGGGGTACTCTATAAGCTAAGAAATGAGTCTAATAAGTGGGGAGTGTGTCTTACATTGCTTATGAATGTAGGAACACTAAAGATTAACGGGAGAGACGCAAGAATCCTCATTGACACCGGGGCGCAACGATCATTCGTGAGTGAGGCGTTTGCCGGGGGATTCAAAGAACCACTTGTACCGATGGCTCAAGCCCTATTGGTATCCACACCTCTAGGGGAAGACATCGAGAGAGATAGCCACTATCCATCGTGTGAGGTGGAAGTGGAGGGCCACAACTTGACGTGTGATTTCGTACCGCTGAGTATGATTGAATTCGATGCAATCCTGGGGATGGATTGGCTCGAGAAGCATCATGCTAGGGTCGATTGCTACACAAAGATACTTGAACTCGAAGGCGATGAAGGGGTAACCTTACGCTTCGAGGGGGATCGGGCCAAATCCAATAGTTGTATCATATCCGCCGTAAGAGCTAAGAGTATGATGAGAAAGGGTTGCCACGCATATCTAGCATACGTGGTAGACAAAACAAAAGAAGAGACGAGCATTGACGATGTGAGGGTGGTATGCAAGTATCCGGATGTCTTTCCAAAGGACTTACCGGGACTTCCACCCGATAGGGAGATTGAATTTGTGATCGAGGTCGAGCCCGGCACCAAACCAATCTCCATACCGCCATACCGTATGGCACCCGCAGAACTTAACGAGTTGAAAACCCAATTGCAAGAGCTTTTGGATAACGGTTTCATTAGACCAAGTCACTCCCCGTGGGGAGCACCAGTCCTTTTTGTGAAGAAGAAGGATGGAACACTTCGAATGTGCATTGACTATCGTCAACTGAACAAGGTCACAATCAAGAATAGGTATCCTTTGCCTAGGATTGATGACTTGTTTGATCAACTACGAGGAGCAACCGTGTTTTCAAAGATTGACTTGAGGTCGGGGTACCATCAATTGAAGATTAAGGAGGAGGACATACCAAAGAGTGCTTTCCGCACAAGGTATGGGCATTTTGAGTTCCTTGTTATGTCGTTTGGGTTAACAAACGCCCCGGCAGCATTCATGGACTTGATGAACCGAGTATTTCACAAATACTTGGACCGATTCGTGATCGTGTTCATAGATGACATCTTGATCTACTCAAAGAGTGAGGAAGAACATGAGGAGCACTTGATACTCGTTCTTGAGACACTACGGGAGAAGCAACTCTATGCCAAATTTTCTAAATGTGAATTTTGGCTTAAGGAGATTGGCTTTCTCGGGCATGTGGTTTCGGGATCGGGAATTGCGGTTGATAACAAGAAAATAGAAGCCATTACCGAATGGGAGAGGCCAAAGAACGTCAAGGAAATACGTAGTTTCCTTGGGTTGGCAGGCTACTACAGAAAGTTCGTGGAGAAGTTCTCCGTTTTGGCATCACCATTGACGAAGCTCACTCGTAAAGGAGCTAAGTTTGTATGGGATGACAAATGTGAGAAAGGTTTCATTGAACTAAAGAGGAGATTGACCGAGGCACCGATACTCGCATTACCCAAGCAAGGTATGGGGTACGATGTCTATAGCGATGCTAGCATCCAAGGACTTGGATGTGTGTTGATGCAGAATGGGAGGGTAATTGCCTATGCTTCACGACAGTTGAAGAAGCATGAGGTAAACTATCCTACTCACGATTTAGAACTGGGGGCAGTGGTATTTGCACTGAAGATTTGGAGACATTATCTCTACGGGGAGACATGTCATATATACACTGACCACAAGAGCTTGAAGTACGTGTTTACTCAGAAAGAGTTAAACATGAGGCAGAGACGGTGGATGGAGTTGATAAAAGACTACCACCTGGTAATCGAGTACCATCCAGGCAAGGCCAATGTGGTGGCAGATGCCTTGAGCCGGAAGAGCTCATCTGGGGCATTGATAGCTAACTTGAGGGCTTTAAGAGCCCAACTGGAGGTATCCAGTAATGGAGCCTTATTGGCACGATTTGAGGTGAGACCTACTTTACTTGATGAGATCAAGAAGGGTCAGGAAACTGACGAGGAAATCATGAGGATCCGGGAACGCATGCAAGCGGGACCAGTGGAGGACTTCAGGGAAAGAGATGATGGTCTCTTATTATTTCGTGACCGAGTGTGTGTACCATCGGATGAGGGGCTCCGAAAGTCCATTTTAGAGGAGGCCCATTCATCGGCGTATGCTATGCACCCGGGAGGTACGAAAATGTACCGTGATCTGAAGGAAAGTTACTGGTGGTCTGGTATGAAGAGAGAAATAGCCGAGTACATCAGTAAATGCCTTACTTGCCAGCAAGTTAAGGCAGAACATCAGCATCCAGCTGGGTTATTGCAGCCACTTTCCATTCCAGAATGGAAATGGGAGTGGCACGTAACCATGGATTTTGTGGTGGGACTACCACGGACGGTTAAGAATTATGATGCCGTATGGGTTGTGGTTGATAGGCTTACAAAGAGTGCACATTTTCTACCTATCAACACTACCTATGCACTTGAGAGGTTAGCCAAGTTGTATGTGGATGAGATCGTGAGGCTACATGGCGTTCCTATAACCATTGTGTCCGACAGGGATCCACGATTCACATCACGATTTTGGCCGAAGTTCCACGAGTCTATGGGAACGAAATTGAAGTTTAGCACTGCTTTTCATCCACAGACGGATGGACAATCTGAGAGGGTCATACAGATATTAGAAGACATGTTGAGAGCTTGTGCATTGGAGTTCCAAGGAAGTTGGGACAACCATCTAGCACTGGTGGAGTTTGCCTATAACAACAGTTATCAGGCGAGTATTGGCATGCCTCCATACGAGGCATTGTATGGGAGGCGATGTCGTACACCTTTGTGTTGGGACGAAGTTGGCATGGCCAAACTTGAGAGCACAGAATTGGTAGAGATCACCAAGACAAAGGTGAAGATGATTCGTGATAGGCTTAAGGCAGCCCAGGATAGACAAAAGAGCTATGCCGATAAACGCCGGAGAGCCTTAGAGTTTAAGGTGGGAGATGAGGTGTTTCTGAAAGTTTCACCTTGGAAAGGGATCATCCGTTTTCAAAGCCGAGGGAAACTTAACCCACGCTACATAGGGCCATTTGTGATTCTTGAAAGAATTGGGGCCGTAGCATACCGATTACAGTTGACTCCAGAATTGGAGAAGATACATAACGTGTTCCACGTGTCTATGCTAAAGAAATATGTGCCGGATCCGTCTCACGTGTTAGAGAAACCACCCGTGGAAATACGTGAGGATTTGAACTATGTCGTTCGACCGGTAAGGATACTCGATAGGCAAGTGAAGAAATTGAGGAGCAAAAAAGTTCCAATGGTTAAAATCCTTTGGAAAAGTGACCGAGTTGAAGAAGAAACTTGGGAAACGGAAGCCTTGATGAAGGAACAATACGCATTTCTTTTTGAATGAGCATTGTGAATTTCGGGGACGAAATTCCCGTTAAGGGGGGGTGAACTTGTGACACCGCACCCGGATGTACTTGAATTTGAAACTTAAAATGTACTTGAACTTCCTAGCGAATAAAATTCGTGTAATTGGTTGGCATATTTAATTAATGTGCGATTAATTAAATTGTTTATCGGGTCCAGTATATGTGACCGGGCTACCAAATATTTAGTTGGGTCATCGTGATAATTATAGAAACCCAAATAAAGTGTCAACTAAAGTTGATAAAAATATTTGGACAACCCGAGTACCATTTTGGCCCAACCTGCCAAAAATATCAGGAATAATTGGGGGAGACTTCCTACACCCACTTGGGGGTATTATACACATCACTTGGCCTCAAATAATGAGGGAAGGGGGACAACTAAATGTGCTTGTGCGTGCAAGGAGGAGAAGAAGTCTCCTAAAGACAAATTGGCCATACCTACTACTCTTGGCATCATTCCTAATTGATTGAGCAAGAGCATCCCCCTACCATTGCAATCACTCGACCGACACAAAGAAGAGGAGAGCTCTAGGAAACACTCTCATAGAGTCCAAGGTTGAAGGAAGAATCAACAAGGAAAATCCAAGGAGGAGGAGAGTGGTTCTTGAGGTAAGAACACAACTAGTATTTCTTTAACTAGTTTTATGGTGTATGATTTTTAGGAAATCATATGGTGGATTAAACCATGAGTTGTACACGTTTAAAAGTGTATTATATGGTTATAAAGTGATGATAATTAACTTAGAAGAGTTGGTGAATCGATAGGAGTCGGAATCGCCGGAAACCGCCACTTATAGGGAGCTGTTCGTAGCTGCAGACCACGAAAGCCGCCCACCTTTGGCAAAAGCCGCCCGACTTTCGTCTGCTGGTCAGATTTTCCACTTCTATTCGGTTTAGAACGGGGATTGATCGGAGGGCTTAACAAAGGCAACTATTGCAGCACTTCATAAGGTGAGGATGGCTGACTATGTTGCTTATAATCTTTGGGTTAATTTCGTAGGATTACCTAAAGTAATTAAATGTGATTTTCATGGATTATTAATGATTAATAATGCCCAAATGAAAATATTGTTGTAAATGAATAAAGGAGCATAATATACAAATTTAAGGATAAATTGTGTATGATTATGTAATATGAGCATATTGGCTTGATGAAGGGATTAATTTTAAATATTGTGTTGAAATATAACTTTAACTTCATATAAGGATATATGAGTGATTAAAGGTTATATTTTGTATATTGATATGAACCATATTTTCAATGGAAAATTAGTTTGGAAATTGTCTATATGACTATGAATTGAAAATGAGTTTTGATGGAATTTATCCGACTAGTATTATGATACTAGTCGGGGTTTGGAATGAAATATGTTAGAATTGATCCAAGGTTTGGATTGTAAATGGTTGAGCCTTAAGTAGTCTTAAGAGATACTAAGGTGGATAAGTGATGCTAGGGGTAGGCCTTAAGGGATACCCAAGATAAAGTGAATAATAAATTGATCCTAGGAATAGGATTGGCCTACGGGTGTATTCGGTAGTCTTTAAGGATTAGCCGATAGAGTATTGGTAATTAGTAAGGACCATGGCCCTTCCCGACTCTAGAGAGCGGGGTTGGATAGCATGGACTTACATCGTGATCACGGGTTAGGGTGGAATCCGAACCGGAGACCTTACGAGGCTCCCGACAGCGGTAACACATAAGATAGGACCCCGAATGGACCTTACCTTCCTACGGGATGATGGGTATGAGTTCAGGGGCGGGATGTTGGACTCCGGCCCGAGAGCCCGGTGAGGCCTCGGAGAGCGGTGACAAGTCTCGTAAAGGATGATAAGACCTACGGGCGGTGTCGTGCTAACGACGGGTATAATGAAATATATGAAATGGGCCGTGTGCCGACAAATAAATAAATTTACTTATTATAGAGATAATAAGTGGGAAATATAAATTATTATTTATATTATGATATCACCCTATTTTGAGGGTCTTAGAAATTAAAACGTTGATTATACTTAGTATAGTTGTCATTGTACTTGTCAAATGCTTCCAAGTACTGACCTCCCCTTCACGGGGGAGGCCACCTCACAGTTTCAGGTAGGGAGTAAAGCTTGCTACCATCGCCCGTTGCTTCGGGGAGCTCAGGGAGAGAAGACGTGGTTCGTGCTTCCTCCGTTCTATTTTTAAAACATTAAATTAATGCTCATGGATATTATTTTGAATAATTATTTGGGGCTTGTACGCCCATGTTGCCGAAGTGTGGCATAAACACTTGTATTAAACGTTTCCGCTGATTTAAATGATTATTTTACATTATGTTTGTTTATGGATGTACTATTGTGAATGATATTCAAGACGCCTAGTATAGTATGGATGAGTTGGACTGCGGTTGACTATTCGTACTGTACGGCGGGTTGTTGACGTGTCCGGTAGGTCCGGGGCGTGACACGGGTCCTCCCCCACGTGGTCCTTCATATCCTTGTGGCATAGGTTCGGTATTATGTAATGTTAGTTATGGTTCTGGTTTTACTAATCTTCCTATTTTGTGTTACTCATAATGTTAGTGCATGTTATCCATCTGTTCAGAATTCCTATCAATCCCCTGCTCCGCTAGTCGTTTGTCAGCTTTACTTTTCTCCACGTCATTCCGCCATAACTTGTTTGCGTTTCACGGCCCAGAATACTCCTGCACTAGCTGCTCTTCCCACCGGTGAGACACATGATTCGGCCTAGTATTCTGATTCCGGGGCTTCCGCACATAGGACTCCTCATGAAGGTATTTTATCTTCTAAAAATAGTTATACATGCCCGAATCAAGTTTGTGTTGCTAATGGTACAAAATTACATATTTCTAATATTGGTCACGTTAAATTAATCACGTCTGGTCGCCCGCTAAATCTTAACTCTATTTATCATGTCCCACACATTAAGTATAATTTGCTTTCTATCCAAAAACTGTGTGCGGATAATGCATGTCAAGTGATTTTTGATAAAAATTCTTTTTCTATTAAGGACAATCAAACGAGAAGCTTCTTCTTCAGACCTCTAATAAAGATCATGTATATCCTTTTACTGCCTTTCAAGCCCGAGTTGTACCTGGTCCTGTTTGGTACAAGCGTCTAGGACATTGTGGTGATAGAATTCTTTGTACTCTTAGGCAAAATAAATTAATTACTAGTTCTTCAGTTTTTCCTCATGACTGTGTTTCTTGTAAGTTGGGTAAATCCCACAGACTTCCTTTTAGTGATGCTATTCATGATACTTCTGCTCCTTTAGAAATTATTCACTTTGATGTTTGACAATCACCAGTTGTTTCTAATCTTGGTTTTAAATATTATGTGTCATTTATTAATGATTTTTCTAGATATACCTGGATTTATCCCATGCGTAGAAAATCTAAAGTATTTACACATTTTATTAATTTTCAAAAGCTAGTTGAAAATCTTTTGAATGTAAAAATAATTTTTTTTAGAGTGATGGTGGGGTAAATTTGATAATTCTGTCTTTCACAAACACTTTCTTAATTCATGCATTTTATTTAGAAAATCTTGTCCAAATACTCCTGCTCAGAATGGTGTGGCTGAACGAAAACACAAACATCTACTGGAGCTGACTAGGACAATATTAATTGATTCTTCTATTCCTAGTCAATTCTGGGTTGATGCGCTTTACACTGCCACATTTATTATCAATCGTTTACCTACTCCCGTTTTGCATGGAGTATCCCCATATCAAAAGCTTTTTAATAAATTGTCTGATTATAATTTTTTGTGTGTGTTTGGTTGTTCTTGTTTTCCTAACTTTATTGCGGTCTATCACAATAAGCTATCACCATGTTCTACGCATTGTGTCTTTCTTGGGTATGATCCGGGTTATAAAGGGTACCATTGTTTATCTCCTTCCACGGGTCGGGTTTATATTAGTTGGGATGTTATTTTTCATGAAAATGTTTTTCAGTATCCCTCTTTGGTGTCCACATTGTCTTCCCCAGTTACCACCTTGCCATCATCCTAGCTCTCATCCTCATTCACCGATCATTCCCCTTCGGTACACCTGTCTTCACGGCCAGCTCTACCGGCTCCCAGGCCCCTGCCGGCCAGCACCAACACCCAGCCCTCTCCGTCCCGTAGCAGCCCTTCTCAGCCATCTCCGACCTACACACTTGTTGTCACCCCTCCTCCGACCCCCACCAGCGCACCCAGCCCGTCCAACCAACACCCCAATATCCCTCCCAGAAACTCACCAACCCCCCTCTATCGCCAAACCTACCTGCCAGCAGCTTAGGTACTACCACGTCCTCGGCAGCAGGATCACCGAGCCCTTCTTCTGTTCTTAACATTCATCCAATGCACACACGCACCAAGGATGACATTTTTAAACCCAAAAATATTTTTGCACTAAGTGCTTTCTCTCCCAGGGATGATCCTACTTGTTACACAGGAAAAAAAAGTTTTATTTGGCGGGCTATCATGGCTGATGAATTAATGTTTTGATCAATAATAAAACAAGGGATTTAGTACCTTGGGACCCTACTAAAAATGTGGTTGGTTGTAAGTGGATTTATAAGACAAAATATTTTTCTAAAGGGTCTGTTGAGCGGCATAAAGCTCGCCTAGTTGCTCAAGGTATTAAACAACATGCTGGTATTGATTTCACTGAAACTTTTAGTCCTGTTGTTAAACCTACCACGGTTCGTCTTAATTTATCAGTTGTTGTTTCTCTGGGTTGGTCTGTTTGTCAATTAGATGTTAAAAACACTTTTTTGCATGGTTACTTAATTGAGGAAGTGTATATGCGTCAACCTCAGGGTTTTGTTCATCCATCTTTTCTTAATCATGTGTGTCGCCTTTGCAAGACACTTTCTGGGTTGAAACAAGCTCCTCGAGCTTGGTTTCATCGCTTCAGTGGTTTCTTATTGAGTCGTGGTTTCTCACAAAGCAGGTCGGATTCATCCATGTTCATTTATCGTTCTTCATCCCAGGTCGTCTATATTCTATTATATGTGGATGAGTACAGAGCTATTGCTTATACTGTTCAGGATACACTTGTTCATTCTATTACTACTAGTAGATATGAGAATTTTTATCTCAGCCCCAGTTCAGCTTCTTTGTGATAATGTCTCAGCTTCATACTTGACAGTCAACCCTGTTTAGCATGATCGCAGTAAGCATATCAAGATTGACTACCATTGTGTTCGTGAACGAGTTGCGCATGGAGATCTCATTGTGAAGCATATTCCTACCCAATTACAGTTAGCGGATATCTTCACCAAAAATTTATCCAGTCAGCTTATTGAATTTTTACGTTCCAATTTGCACGTGATTTCCCCTGCGCAAATTAAGGGGGTGTAATAATGTAATATTTAGGGATTACTTTGCAATATTTCATAATTCTGTTTATTATAAATTCAAGGCTAAGGCTCCCCATATATAGGGTAAGCCATTATTCCCTCAATTATATTTTCGCATACAGTTTACGACCAGAATGATTCGAGTACGGTTTTCGGTCCAATACATTAGTAATTCCATTATTAATCGGTTCCCGTCCGGTCTTGGACTATGTCTCGTGTCTACATTTCCTACATTTTTCATTACTAAGGGGGTGTTTGGATATGATTCTTAAAACTGCTTTTGCTCTTTCATGGAGCAGAAGCAAAAGTTGGAGTGTTTGGGTGAAAGTGCAGAAATGATTCTAGTACTCTAATTTACTCCTAGAATCATTTTTTTAGAAGTTGGGGGAGACCAACTTTTGAAAACTTATTCTGCTTCTGCTTTTAAAAAAGAAACAGAATCTATTCCAAACACCCCTAATACGGAGTACTACCTAGCATTTCATCAGAGAAATTGTTAGGCTATTGCATCACACAAAACAAATATTGATTATGTTTGTGTGGCTTTTATGTTCTTGCTTAAACTACAGAATACAGCGATAAGATCTTAGCTGTGATATATAAAGAAAAGGACCTAAATAACCAATAATATTTTAGTCATTTTCCTGTCTTTCATTTATAACTATAAACCTGCACATGGGTTTGCTGGCATCAGCTGGTCTTTTTGCCTACCATATTTTCCCATAAGCTAACCAAATATGGAGTATTTTATCACGGAGTACGGACTCTTATGTTAATTAGTTTATTAATTTACTAGCTTTCAAGCCCGTGCGATGCACGGGCGGTACATAATTTAGTTAATTGTAAATTTGATATTTTCGAAATCATATACGTAGTATGATTTAATGTGATGTAAAAACAAAAAAAACTCAGTCTCATATAAAGCCGTTTGATGATACCAAAATGAGTTGAATTGTCTGACTCTACTGTAATAAATTAAATCTAACTGATTGAGCTAAATTGACGGAATCTTTCAAATTATGAAAAAGGGATGACTGAACCATGTCATACAAATTAATAAAAATTATGAATTAAATCTACTGTAACTAAATTTTATGAATGACGTACTTCATCATCTAAAATTTAGTTCTTACAAATAAATTTTCAATCTACTTTATTTATTATTACAAATAAAAAAGGATGCTAATCCGTGTCATACGTAGTACAAATAAGGTGGATTCTATATAATCGTACAATATTTTGTTTCCATATCAATATGCAATAAAAAATAGAATGTAATAAAAAATAAAAAGCATAAAAAGTAATTGATAATTATTATATATGATGACATGACAGGATTATGTGGCACACCGTATGCTCTTAAAAAGTTCCTCTTATATATATATATATATATATATATATATATATGCTCTTAAAAAGTTCCTCTTATATATATATATATATATATATATATATATATATATATATATATATTGATTATTTATCAAATAATCATCAATCTCGATTTTGTTGTCGAATTATTTTTTGTAATCATCAACTTTGATTGATGTCTAATTAGTTTTCTTTTTGTGAAGTTATATTATACATTTTTTAAATATAAGAATGTATAATTAACTACACTAGTGCAATGGTTTATATGGTACGTATCTATTGAGAAGAAACCATGATATGAAAAATTTAGTAAATTAAAAGTTTAAATGTTGTTTTTCAATACCACCCCACTTTAATCAATCATGTAATAATTTGGAGTAATAAAAGAGAGCACTTGCGCAAAAAATCGTAGGGATCCATTCACATTTGATTTATAGACAACCATTGTTCTAAAACTCGCTAGGCGCTAGGCGGGCAGTTGAGGGGCGCCTAGCGCCTAGGCGGCCGACTAGCCCGATTTTTTGGCCGACTAGGCCGATTCGGCCTCTACGGTTAGGGCCGCCTAGGCCGATTAATCGGTCCGCCTCGGCCGATTTTTAGAATAATGTAGACAACTAAAGGTACCTACACATTGGATTAGGGGGATATTATCCAATTTTGTCTTTTTGGTTTTATAAGACAATGCTCATACTAAAGAATTTATATATTTTCTTAAAAAGTAAGACTTTATATGAATTCGATGAAGTATATTTGAACGGTTAGTATTCGTATTGTTACCTTTTGAAAATTATGATTCTACTTTTCTGATGATCCTATTTATTTACTCAATAGTTATACTAGTATATAAGAAAAACTACATATGAATTCAGCTAAGACCTTTTAACATTCATCTCAAAATGTACTTCAAAAAAATGTGCAATATGAAGTGTGTAAATTAAAAAGCAAATGAGAGGCCTGATTACGGCTGTTTTCGAACAATTCTAATCAATTGATATGTATTTGATGTTGAAGATAAAGAAGAAACTGAACCTAAAATTGAAATCCATGTGTATTTTAGGTACGTAGTCCATGTGCAATAAGTGAGTTGCGTCAACTTAATGTGGCGGGATACAATACCACTCCATCGATTTGTACCTCTTAAAATGATTGCGAATAATTGCTAAAAATGAAACTTTTAGTGAAAGTTGCACTTTGATACAGAATTCCTGTTTTTTCATGCCAACTTTTTATCATTGAAGTTGGAAACACACTAATATTGTCACGTTTTCCTCCGAAATCACAGTAATAACTTTTCAATTTTGTTATGTTTTGTCGTTGACAACCTTTACACGCTATAAATTACATGTACTACGTATTACGCCATAATTAAAGTTTACAAGATTACACCTCTCAATCGTTATATGCTTCATCTTGTTTTATGAAAAATGCCTTTTGTACCTCTATTGGTCTACACATTATACTGAGTCTGGTTCGGATAATCGGATAATAGTTGTGTGCAACTTCTGTCATTATAAAAAAAATTATTCCAAATAGACGTAAAAGATAGCTAGACAAAGTACGCAAATATGAATAGATTTGTTTGATCCCAAAATAGAACTTCAGGAATTTTTCTATTGAAAGTATAAAAATCCTCAATAATGAGTGGATGAGTTTTATTTTAGAACAAAAACAATGGTGATCATGTTTGTGCACTTTATGCATATGGTATATGTTTCTCCTATTAAGAAAATTTTCCAATAACCAGTCGTATTTGTGTGAGAGAGTGAAAGTATGTATACATAATCTATAAATTGACTGGTAAGGCTATTGTATGCAAACAAATATTAGGATTGCGTTCTCATATGTGTATTTTGACATGAAAACATGGATTAGGTTTGGTGTCAATACACAGTTGTCTATAGAAGGGAATATATATGTATTATGATGTGTAACCAAGCACAGCTATTCTTTTTCTTTGAGTGATTCGGCATATGCTTTATGATATTCGGCAAAGCAAAAATCTACTCCGTTTTTCTTTACGTAGAAAATGACAAATCTTTTAAACGTCTAAGTAAAGAAATTTGATAAATTGAATATAGAGATAGAAGGAATGTGATATTTTTAGTTGCGCTGCCAGATAATTTACTGGGTGATCTAGAACAATGAATTTTTTAATACGAAGTATATTTTTGCACAATTATTTTCACACAAAATAAAGGTTTTACCAAATTTGGCGCGGATTGGAGCCCGGGTCAGCCCACCTGGCTATGCTCACACTTGCAACAATTCGATTTTCATAATTAACTACCCGTTATAATGATCAACTATTAATTAGTAGAATTCGCACAAATTAAATAATAAATTTACATTGTGACAAATTTAATATTTTCCATAATGCTATTTTTGTCTCTCCCTATTTGAGACATGAGAAAGTTATGTCAACAAATGTGAAATTGCAAAACTTTTACCTAGTACTAAATTTGTATACTCGGTAGTCCGTACCATATATAAATTTGATTAAGCAAATAGGTAGTATGCTTTAATATAAAGTACAGAGTATAATATAAATTTAATAGAAAAATGAGATAAAACAAAGAGAAAAAGAAACAAAGATAGTGAGACAATAAGAATAAATTTTTACACAATGTTCCCACCGTTCTTTACCACTTTATTAATTTGACTGGTATATGAAATATAGAGTAATAAAATAAAAATTAGAGAAAAAGGGCAAATAAGCCCACATAAAAAAGGTCAAATAAGCCTTTATATAGGAGGCTCTGTCCGGCCGTCGCCATTTGGGGCGGTTCTCGGTAGAATTGTTTGATGAAATTTTTTGAGCATCTTATTCATTAAGTCTAGTTTACTCATACCAAATTTCAACTAAAACTTCAATCGGGAAGGCATTCAAATGAATTCTTGAAGATAACTGCGTAGTTAAAAGCGCAGTTATATTCAAGTATTCATTTGAATGTCTTCCCGATTGAATTGTTAGCTGAAATTTGGTATGAGTACACTAGACTTAATGAATAAGATGCTCAAAAACTTTCATCAAAACATTCCACTAGGAACTGCCCCAAATGGCGACGGCCGGACAGAGGCTCCTATTTAAGGGCTTATTTGACCCTTTTTAGTTAGTACGTGGGCTTATTTGCCCCTTTTCCCAAATAATTATGAGCTCATTGGGTGACCATGTTTTTCGGCGTATCGGGATTATCAGTCATTTTTCATCAAACACGGATCATTTGATTTCGTGCTATGAATTGTGTAATACTCCCTCTGGTTCTTAATGAACTTCACATGACTTCACATATATTAAGAAAATAAATTTAACTTTACTATAGAGTACATTGTTGTGACACTGTTTGACACTGTTTGACACTGTTTGACACTGTTTGGTGTAGATTTGTTTGTCAAATAAGACAAATAAGGAAGTGTAAAGTTTAATATGAGACTGACCAAAAAAGGAAGTGTAAAATTCATTAAGAACCAGAGGGAGTATTAAGAAAGAGTAAAGTCGTAATATTTTTCTGGCTGTATTGGCTGAAGTTACTGTAGATGATCATTTTAGCTATTTTTCATATAATTTTTTCTTTATTTTATTAATAAAATATTTTTTCATTAATATATTTACATAAATTAGCGGAATTAACTAATTCAACCACTTCAACAAGAACTTTATAAGTTTCAACAAGATCAGCCAATTAAGTCGATTTTGATATTACAAAACGGGCTTGGGCTTTATATAACTTGGACTTTTTTTGAAAGGCTATACGGAGTATAACTTAGACTTATTTTAATGAAAAACGAATGTTTTTTTAAAGAAACCAATTTTAAAACGAGTAAAGGGTCAGTTTGGTCCTCGAAGTTGCAAAAAAGGCGTCAAATAAGTCCTTATATAGAAGATTCTGTCCGGACGTGTCATTTGAGGTGGCTCTCGGTGGAATTTTGTGATAATTTTTTTTGAGCATCTTATTCATTAAGTCTAGTTTACTCATACCAAATTTCAGCTAAAAATTCAATCGGGAAGTCATTCAAATGAATTCTTGAAGATAACAACGCTTTTAACGGCACAGTTATCTTCAAGAATTCATTTGAATGTCTTCCCGATTGAATTTTTATCTGAAATTTGGTATGAGTAAACTAGACTTAATGAATAAGATGCTCAAAAAAATTTATCAAAAAATTCCACCGGGAGCCACCTCAAATGGCACGTCCGGACAGAATCTTCTATATAAGGACTTATTTGACCCCTTTTTTGCAACTTCGAGGACCAAACTGACCCTTATCCCATTTTAAAACACTACAACCAGTAAAGTGGTTGCTTAAAACGGTAAGTGGCATAATTTTTTGGCAAAATTATAAAAATGGAGGTAGTACATTTTTAAATAATAACTAAAGATAGCAAGTAAATGGTACAAAAGTTAGAACAGTCTGGTATAGTCGTATGGAGAGTATATAGGTGTGAATGGGTGTCTATAAATATTGTTTTTTCCATGGAACTTTGGCTTAGATAGATGATGAATCAAGACGGTGATTCGAAATCTTACGCAAGCAGCACATGATGTCCGAATCCGACTTGGCCTCTCCAATCAAAACCTAATCCGAGAGTTCTGACAGCCTTTCCTCAGGAACCCACAAATAAAGACAATTCAATCCCAGATCCAATTGTGGGCACTCTTTCTTTTTTACAAAAATACAAACTTTATACAAAAAAATATTTATAATAAAACCTCTGATTGGTGCCCTCCTCCTCCTTCCTCCTATGGATTTTCCTGAAGCTGTTCCTCCAATTGACCATTCCCAGAATCCTGGGAGCAGTGAAAATCCAGAAAAGAAGGAGCCTGGAGAGCTTCTGGATGAAAGCTGGTTTTTTGGCAATTTCTTTGACAGGAAACCAAGGATTTCCAGATGCTATTCTGATAGTTCCATGTTGTCTCCTGGGAAATCCATGGAGGAAACCTTTTCTTCAATCAATAGATCAATTCCAGAAGGGAGAAGGCTATTGGGCCGGGCCGGCGGCATGCAGAAGACACCTTCAATGCCACCAAACGTGACATTCAAGCAAGAACCCGACCCTGCACAGAAAGAAGATGGCCCAATGATTAAAGAGTCTTTGCGTAAGAGCCTTTTAAGGGCACCTTCTCTGCCCATTTTTGCCGACAATAATGGAGAGGCTGAAGAAGATGATGATGAAAGTGATTTTTGTATGGGAAAATTGATCAGGCAAGCATCATTAAAGCCACCCAAAGTTCTGCTCAGACAAACATCATTAAACCCATCAAGAATTCTCCCCCCAAGACAAACTCCCAAGGTACTGATTTCATTATTTGTTCTAGAATCCCTAATCTCATTTACTCCTGAATCTTGATTAAGGAGATGAAAATGGATATTGAGCAAAGTTTGAAAATTGAATTGTATGGTTTATATTGGGGAAAGGTACTTTTTAGTTAGTACACATTAATATTTAAAGTCTGGGACTAATCCTCTTATCAACATGTTAAAATGTACCCTTAAGATAGATTCTCTGAAGTTCTAAACTTCTAATAACCAAATTTGATCCTCTAAAGTTTCAGTAATGAGCATATAGGACTCTAAGATTGGTTTGATTCAGTAAGTCTCAATCTATCATATATTCATATATGAAGATGTAAAAGACATCATATATGATGGGGCGTGGCTAGGGGAGACCCAACCTGTGTTTGGCCCATCCTAAGATTTGAAACCTTTTTTGAGGTGTAAAGTTTTTTGAGTAATTGTTTTAAGGATTATCAATTAATTTGCTTTCTTGATCACCCTATTTTTAAAAAAGTTGTTTATGGTTACACTATGGTGTCTGGCTTTTAGGATGAAACTCTAGGGGACACTTTCAGGGCGCTTTGTCATCCAAGAATGGCTAATTCTTACTTTTTGTGTGAACATTTTGTGTGCCAGGGAGTGACAAGAAGCTGCAGTGTCTCTACCTTTTCGAAACTAAAAAACGAGCCAACGGAGAGCATCAGCACCATTTTGGCCAGTGATGCAGGGGAGGGAAAAACAGGTTTTGCAACAAATTATAGTTCCAAGGCAGGAAATGGTCATATTAGTACTAGTCAAGATATTAATGAACTACACAAATTCAAAAACTTGGCTGTGAGCTTACAAGACAAAGAAAAGGTGAGCAAAAGAGGCAATCCATTGGAGGAGGTATGGATGGGGAAGAGCTTCGGGCCGCCACCGAAGAGCGGGGGAGCTGGGAAGAAATCAGCACAAGACATGAAAGCACATATCAAGTTTTGGGCAAGAACTGTGGCATCAAATGTGCGCCAAGAGTGCTAATTTTCATCATCAAACTTAACTTCTATCAATTCTTTCATGTTATTTTTCAGTCCTCAGACATTGTTGTACCATATTGTATATCCACAGTAAATTTGAGTTCTCTATATGTGTACTTAGCTTTTCAGAACATTCTTTGGGATTGGAGAAAGCACACAAGATTTTGGCTTTCAATGAAAACAAAACAAAGGGAAACAAACAAAAACAAAAAGAAATAAAAGGAATATTTGTTTCGTTTGCTTAGTACGGAAGGACTCTTTACAGACCAAGAAAAGTCATACATCAAATATTCTCCAAAAAGGGTTACTTATTTTAACTACTTATTGTTTTTGTTTCTCTAAGGGGTACTTATTTTACAAATTGTAAGAATGGATTTTGTTATAAAAGGAATATAATCAAGTTTTCACGATTAGAAATGTCATTGCCGTATTTTATTAATAAATTTATAACATTTTTATGTCAATTATTACTTTTACATAAGTGTCATTCAAGTCATTAAGGCGTTACTATATTCTCTCAACATAGATTTGTTTTCATACCGAACATTGATTTCAATGTAATAGAATCAATTCTTAATTATTGTACGTAATTTAACACTTGCTTGTTTATAGGGTAATTCACAAACGGGGAGAAGAGAAAAAGCAGAGAAATGATACTTTGGTTTGTAGGTTAGCAAAGAATGAAAGAAATAGCTTAAGAATTAGGGCCAAAATTTTAAAAGTGGATTTAAAAGTTTAGGGGTATCCAATGTGAACTTTTAAAAGTCTACAAAAGTCTAGGTGTATTCAATGTAGACTTTTAAAAGTCTATAAAAGTCTAGGCGTATTCAAATTTCCATTCATTCTTATTAACTTCTAAAATTATGGATTCTCGTGGACTTTTAACTCATTTTTAGTACATTAATTCTCTGCAATTTCTCTTCTTCTCACTAAAGATTTACGTGGACTTTTTTATATCGGTTCTTCATCCTGTCCCACCCCATCCCTTCTCCCCCCAACTCTCATCTTCTTTAGCCAGGCCACCCCTTCGATCTTTCTTCTTCTTCTTCAACCCACCATTCTTCTTCTTCAGCTTGCCCCCCTCAATTCGTTAACTCCACATCGATTCGATTCTAGAAGTTTCTAGAAGAACCGATATAAGAATCGATAGTATTACATCTGTGCAATCCTGGTACGTCGTCACTTAACCATTAAGAAAATAAATATTTTAACTATTACTTTCTTTCATCGTTAAATCGCTAACAGATAAAAATATAATTTCAAATTAATAAATATATGACCGGTATACAAATTTTTACAAGATAGAAAGGTCAATAATATTAATGTAAAGAGTCTTCTGGAAAAAAATATTAAATTTGAGGAATTTCTCTTATTCGACGAAATAGTTAAAAAAACATGGAGACACACCCACAAGAATTTCTTATAGAAATTATTAAGAAGAAAAGATCGATGGGAAAATGGAAACTAATAATCCAACCTTTTAGCGGTCTTCTTTCAATAATCCCACTTTTTGATTATTCATGAATAATCCAACCTTTGCACCTCATCTTCATTCACTGGTCCCTGACCGGTTGATGACCTGCTATTCCAAGCCATTTTCTTATCTTTGCAAATCATTATACCATAAATCTTATCTTTCACAAAGATAATATTTTGGAAAGATAATAAAATAACTTGGAATAGTAGGTCATTAACCGACCAGGGACCAATGAATGAAGATGAGGTGCAAAGGTTGGACTATTCATGAATAATCAAAAGGTGGGATTATTGAAAGAATACCGCTAAAAGGTTGGATTATTAGTTTCCATTTTCGATCGATTGCATCTATGCTTGTACCACATGTAACAATGAGTGTAACTTTTGTGTAACAATTAATGTTCTTAATCATTAATAAAATGACAAAAATTCTTGAGCATTCTTGAAACTTTGAGTTTTTTTAATAAAAATAAATTTGGATGGTTATGCTTTATTTATTGTTGTAGAACTCTGTGTTGCTATATGAATTACTTTTCTTTCATTTGTTTGTTTGTTTGTTTGTTTGTTTGTTTGTTTGTTTGTTTGTTTGTTTGTTTGTTTGTTTGTTTGTTTGTTTGTTTGTTTGTTTGTTTGTTTGTTTGTTTGTTTGTTTGTTTGTTTGTTTGTTTGTTTGTTTGTTTGTTTGTTTGTTTGTTTGTTTGTTTGTTTGTTTCTTATCATACTCCATATTATACAGAGGAAATTACTCAGAGTAGGACTAAAACATCCATAGTAACATTTTTCTTAAAGTATGATCATATGCAGGGGCGGATCTAGAAAACGAAGTTATTGGGGGCACTATGTATAAGGGTGATTTTCAATTTTAGTCTCATAACTTTAGTTCTTATCGTTATTGGTCCTGTAACTTTTATTACTTGCAAATTTGATTCTGTAACTAATAAATTTTTGTAGTTCAAGGACTTTTTCAACGAAAATTACACTTTCCATCAGAAAAATCTGATGCCAGCGACATCAATTCCAGTATACTACCGCTGGAAAGTGTACTTTTCAGGGGAAAATTCACTAAATCGCAAATATTAATTAGTTACAGGACCAAATTTGCAAGTGACTAAAGTTACGGGACTAATAATAAAAACGACCGAAAGTTACGGGATGAAAATTGCAAATTTCCCCTGTATATAATAATGATGTTTTAAATTGAATTCGTTTTTGTTTCATACTAGAACAGACTTAGCTTTGCTAGTTGTAAAATACACATAGAATAGATATCCACTAGATTAAACCAGTTAGGCTAGATCAAACCAGGAAATTATAGTTCGATTAAAAACATCTTAAGTAAATTCAATGTCATACTATCTCCGTCCAAAAAAACCTTGCCATTTCATAAACTTTGGACCATGATTTTGATTAGTATAGTACTATGAAACTTATAAATTGTTTACTTTTATGAAAATATTTTAACAAAAAACATTTTTATATAATTTTTATATTATAAATAATATCCGATAAAAATATATACGGAGTAATTGATCAAAGTTTTGAAAGATAGTATAAAATATTGAAACATCGACATATACTTTATTTTAAAAGATATAGAAGTAATTCATAAAAATTTTCAAATAAAAATCTTACGCAGTGCATTTTATCACGAATGCTCTCTAGGAGATTTCAATTCAACAAAATTATCTATCACAATTTAGTTTGTATCTACATCAAGTAAATCGTATTCATATCACAAATTAAACAATCATTAAAAAACAAATCACCAATACCATTGCAGAAACTAGAATTGACAATAATATTCATTGAAAAAACACAAACAATGTGATTAAAAAAACTATAAATCGAAAAAATTACATATAAAGTATAGTGGAAATATGAAAATAAATTATTTAGTGAAATAGGAAGTAAATATACAAACTAAATATTTGACTAGTCTATTTTCTTAGAAATCTAACATAACAACTTTTATAAAACTTATTTTGTTAACTAGGTTTACAGATCGGTGTCCCTAAATAAATAATAAATAAATTAGTAATAAAATAAATAGAAAACGAAGTCCCAAAAGTCATGGGTTTGCCTCGCTTGCAGCTTTTACTTTTCCAATTCATCGTAGAAATGTAGATTATTTAATGGGGGCATATATATTTTTTTTGTTGGGGGCACTAGTCATCAATTGATTAAAAATAAAAAAAAATAAACACTAGTCATCAATTGATTAAAAATAAAAAAAATTAGACTAAAAATACACATGTTATTGGGGCATGTGCCCCCATCGGCAACTCTATGCATGCGCCCCCGATCATATGTTTAATTATCCTTAAATAGAACTAAATATTACATATTTACCCCTAATTTAATTAATTAATATAATTAATTATCTCTAGTTCCCTTGTATAACCAAATCCATTTTGTTGGTGGCAGATCAGTCCGATGACGATAGCGGGGAACTCCGGTGTCGGAGGTGGACGGGCAGATCGTTAGGGGCGATCTAGGTGAAAATTCCGACAATCATCAGTCCATAGACTTTTCACATTTAAAAGTCTATGGACTTTTTGAAAGTCAATAAACTTATCCATGTATTTACAAGTCCATATAATTCATTCATAAAAAAGTCTATGGATTTAAAGGTCCATTCAATTTTTATTTACATAAATATGACTATTCATTACTACAATGTGGTATTGTGGTAACTTAAGCTCAAAACTTGAACATGAATTACTATGATTTCATTACTGCTCTAGTCAATAATCATATTTTTGTAAATCATCTTTATTTTGGTCATAATTATATAATTATTTCTTTTTAAAAAAAGTCGACCACAATCCATATTCAATACACTCCTAAGCAAAAAGAGAGAATTGGAAATGAAGAAAAAGCAAGAAGAAATCTGGAAAGAATTGTTTCTCTCAATTGATGCAATGAATGTAGAAGAGTCGTGGAAAGTGGAAACAAGGTGACCGGCTTCTTTTTCATATAATCATATGTAATTTTGTTTTTGTTTTTGTTTTGGCATTAATAGAGAACGACAATACCACATGAGTTTTTTGACGAATGGTTTTCACTCCCAGATTAAATCAGACCAGATCGTATCAGACTAGATCAAACAAGATTAGATTAGATTTGAATAGTTATAGAATATACAGAGATCAGATATTTTCTAGATAAGACCAGTTCAAACAAGACTAGAGCATAAATTTCACTCTAATTTAAAATATCCTTAGACATTGTTTATATTTGTTTGAAAACATAGGTCATTTTAAAAAGTAGAAGTTGAAGTGTTTGAAAGTAAAATAAACTTTAGTATCTTATTTGAATAAAAGCCAAAACCGTTTTATATATCACCCTATTTAGAGATTTTAGCTTTTAAGTGCTTAAATTTAAAACGAACACTAACGTAAAATGGTGAGTGCTTATATGTCTAGCTGAGTAATCGTTTGGGTCTAGGATTAGCTCTGCTCTCAGTTGCTTGATCCATAAGGACCACAAGTAAATCAACAAGAGTCTTGCAAGTCTAGTCTTGTAATTTTCGGTTGTGTCTGGTATTAATCCTATAAACTAACTTATTTGTACATTAGGTCCTGTAACAAATAAACCTTTGCAAAATTATATAATGACTTGCCTGCCTAGACTTCCTTACAAAAAATGTATCGGAAAAGATGTCGACACCGCCGAAATCTATGTTGTAAGTTATACCGTATACCGAATGGTATGAGATTAAAATTAAAAATCTCTTGCTCACAGAATCACTGTGATTCTGGAAATCCTGGCCCGATCATGATATTGGAGTTCCACACCACATTTCGCAATGGTCATCTAATTACATCAACCGGCCAGTTCGGCTACAACACAACTATCCATTGGCCATTGCCTATCGAGGTCGACCTCCAAATGTGTATGACCCAATAATTACATATTTGAAGATGTATCCGATAACAATATCAACAAATGTGTATGACCCAAGCGAAATGCGGCCAGACAATGACATGTTTTTTTATTCGTTCTAGGCAATGACATGTTACAAGTTATTATGTTCGTCTTAATGTTATTAATTGTTTATTCTTTTTTTTTTTGTTTTTTATAATAATCAGTATACCTCTTTCATTCCTATATTTATTTATTATTTGGTCAACTTATATTTCGTTTTCTTTATGTATACTACAGCAAACTTATCTTGGTTCATCAACAATTAAACGACAATCCGTTTATTTTGTGTGATTACTCTGATTAGTCTAGTCCTCCGTATCATTCTTGTCACGTAACTCACGTTTTCCTTATTGTTGATAGACATGATAGTTGTATTGTTAATAGTACAATTATAATGATATCATTATAAAGATATCATTATGATTGTCTCATATGTAGTACAGAGTATTAAATTTGATCATGCTTGTGTGGTTTAAATTTGATCATAATCTAGTCTGTTGAAGAATAACATTCACAAATCCTGTAATGGGCACTGAGTCAATGACTGACAAATCAGACTTCCCAACCTAAATTCTAATAACTTTCTACTAAGAAATAAGAACACACCCAAACAATAGGCAATTCAAAAGAAAAACACAGACAAAATAAAACGAAATTAAACCAAAATTTATTCATGTTCTTCCAAACTCTAGACTCTCTTGCACTCCATGGCGGTGACTCGAGAGTGGGATGAGCCCGTCATTCATCCATCTCAATAGTCATGCTTTTGTATTGACTGGCGCTATCCTCCATTGATATCCCTTGCCATTGAATCGAACTCAAGCTCTGCCACAACTTATCCGCCTTTTCTTTGTCAAGCCACGATCGCTAAAGCGTTGCATCCCTGGTCACGAGATTGTTTGCACGACCAAAATCCACCGACGGCCGCTCTTCGGCAATGACAGAAGCGGAAGAAGAGAAACCCTAGAGAGGGAGAGACCGCCTAATGGATGGTAGTTCTTAAACACCTTGAGTGTACTTAACGTACGTGAAACATTCATATAAGACGAATTAAAGATCATATATCATTTCATTTCTAATACTCCGTAAGTAAAGATCATATCACATCTTAAATTGTTCAGATATGAAACGTAAAACGTCCATATAAGACGAATTAAACATCTCAGTCCAAGAAGCTTGGACCAAGCCCAAATACGACATGATAATATATTAGCGTATATACTATATACTAGCGTTCGGTTCGCGCAAGGCGCGAGAGGTTTTGCCCAATATTAAAGTAATGTTCCTTTTTTGTAAACAATTATTATATATGATATTGCTATGAGTTTTCTTAAATAGTGTATAAAAGTTTCTTATATTTCTTGAAAATCGACAAATTTATTAATTTTGATCCTATCAATTAGTGTTCAAATATGTGCCTATTGTACTTTATAAAACTATTTGATTCTATGAATTGCATATACTTATCATTTTATATATGAGTACCATCAATAACAACTAGGCATCTCTAGAACATTTTTGTACCATTATAAAAAATAGCTTAAGCAAGAAATTGATGAAATATAATACTACATACTTTTTAATCATACCTCAAGGATTCACAATAGGAATATCATTTTAGTTTATTACACATTTTCAACATTAACAAGGGTCACAATAAAGGAAATTATAGGCTATTTTGACCAAACTATAGGCTAGAGCCATGTTAATTGTGTATTGCAAACTTATTAGAAGGTTTGAAATCATAGTAATTCATGTTCATGTTTTGAATTTAAGTTACTACAACACTATGTTGTAGTAATGAATAGTCATAGTTATGTAAATAAGTTTTATTTTAGTAATATTCTTATAAAAAACCCTTAATATAACTCATACTCCATATAAAGGTTAGAACCAACAATTTTAACTATATTTTTTTTAACTATTTAACAAATCCCAACCTCCCGTTTTCAAAAAAAAAAAAAAAAAAAAACAAATCCCAACCTCCCAACATAGCCCAGAATATTTAATACGCTAGCATTGGAACTAACGTTTTCTTACAAAGGAGGACTTCAGAACTTGTTTTTAGATGCCGGGAGATTATAATGGGGAGGAGCAGTAAGGTTGTGAACTTGCTGAGAGGAATTCGGGTAGAAATAAGAGAAAATCAAAGAGAAGTAGAGAACTGAAATCTGGAAGTGTCATTGGAGATGAAGTCACGAAACTAACGGAGTGTTAAAATTCAGACGGCATGTAAGGGTAAATAAGTCAAATGAAAAGTAAGGTTCCACTTTCTAATAGCAATGTACAACAACTTATGCTAGAGATGTATTGACATAAATTAAGGGTACCAACCCTCATTCACTATTATATTGTTGTTAGATGTTAGATACTATGCGAGCGGCGAAGCCTACGCATAAAGAGGTTGCACCTAAGCAATTTTAGCTGAATATGCCTCATCTATGTGCTCTCTATTCTTTCAAACGGTGCTCCTTTCTCTCCAATGCGAGCGTTCTATTGAACTAAGAGATGATTTGGTACAATCTTTTGGTTTTTGAATGACGTCGCCACCACCCAAATCTGTGTTGTAAGTTGTACCGTATACCGATAGTATGAGATTAAAATTAAAAATCTCTTGCTCACAGAATCACTGTGATTCTGTGAACTCGAAAGCCTGGCCCGATCATGATATTGGAGTTCCACACCGCATTTCATAATGGTTATCTAATTACATCAACCGGCCAGTTCGGCTACAACACAACTATCCATTGGCCATTGCCTATCGAGGTCGACCTCCAAATGTGTATGACCCAATAATTACATATTTGAAGATGTATCCGATAACAATATCAACGAATGTGTATGATCCAAGCGAAATGCGGCCAGACAATGACATGTTTTTTATTCGTTCTAGGCAATGACATGTTACAAGTTATTATGTTCGTCTTACTTTTATTAATTGTTTATTCTTTTTTGTATTAATTGTTTATTCTTTTTTGTTATAATCAGTATAGCTCTTTCATTCCTATATTTATTAATTGGTCAACTTATATTTCGTTTTCTTTATGTATACTACAGCAAACTTATCTTGGTTCATCAAGAATTAAACGACACTCCGTCTATTGTGTGTGATTAGTTTAGTACTCCGTATCATTCTTGTCACGTAACTCACGTTTTCCTTATTGTTGATAATTGTATTGTTAATAGTACAATTATAATGATATCATTATAATGATATCATTATGATTGTCTCATATGTAGTACGGAGTATTAAATTTGACCATGCTTGTGTAGTTTAAATTTGATCATAATCATACTTCTCAACCTAAATTCTAATAACTAGAAATAAGAACACACCCAAACCATAGGCAATTCAAAAGAAAAACACAAACAAAATAAAATGAAATTAAACCAAAATTCATTCATCTTTTTCCAAACTCTAGACTCTCTTGCACTCCATGGCGGCGACTTGGGAGTGGGATGATGAGCCCGTCCTTCATCCATCTCAATAGTCATGCTTTTGTATTGACTGGCGATATCCTCCATTGATATCCCTTGCCGTTGAATCGAACCCAAGCTCTGCCACAACTTATCCGCCTTTTCTTTGTCTATCCTTGCCCCTCAACCAGAAACAATAGCAGAAGACAAGCCATGACCGCTAAAACGTTGCATCTCTGGTCACGAGCCTGCTTGCACGACCAAAATCCACCGACGGCCGCTCTTCGGCAATGACGAAAGTGGAAGAAGAGAACCCTAGAGAGGGAGAGACCGCCTAATGGATGGTAGTTCTTAAAGTGTAATTAACGTGAAACATTCATATAAGACGAATTAAAGATCATATATCATTTCATTTCATTTCTAATACTCCGTAAATAAAGATCATATCACATCTTAAATTGTTCAGATATGAAACGTAAAACGTCTATATAAGTCGAGCTAAACATCTCAGTCCAAGCCCAAATACGTCATGATAATATACTTCGTATTAGCATATATACTATGCGAGCGGCGAAGCCTATGCATAAAGAGGCTGCACCTCAGCAATTTTAGCTGAATATGCCTCATCTATGTGCTCTCTATTCTCTCAAACGGTGCTCCTTTCTCTCCAATGCGAGCGTTCTATTGAACTAAGAGATGATTTGGTACAATTTTTTTTTTTTTTTTTGCAACAACAAAAATGTGTTGCTCACAATCTTTTGGTTTTTGAATGACCAAATTTGATATTGAAAAGTGAACACGTATAATTTTTGTTATAAGTTTTGAATAAATGGGGTATAAAAGGTATAGTATGAATTAATTTTTAGAGAAAAGTAAGGAAAATATACTTGTGGTTGGGCCCCTTTTCAGATAGGGTCATGTGATTCATTCTTTATCAAAGTGGTCTATGTGTTTGAATTTCGTTATCGCAAGACGGTCACACTGTTAGAAATGTTTGAAAAAGATCATTAAAAGTAACTCCGATTTTCAAAAGTGCCCAAAAAATTAAAAGAAAAATCGAAGTTACTTTTAACGGTCTTTTTCAGACATTTTTAATGGTGTGACCCTCTTGTGATAACAGAATTTAAACACATGAACCACTTTCATAAAGAATGAAATACTATACATGACCCTATCTGAAAATGGGTCCAACCACAAGTACATTTTTTGTACTTTTCCTTAATTTTTATTATACGTTTTTACGGGTGATAATTGAACGTTTGGTAATTGCTCCAAATGGGAGTAAATATGTGAAGATTTGTCTAATATAATTAAATACATGTTCAAAAGTCTCAAAATATAATTCTCAATTACTAATTAAAGAAAGTGAGAAGTTCTTTAAGAAAATTCATAGAAATTTTAGAATGTCTTGATTTTTACGGAATGTACAAAGTTCTTAATTAGAAGTTGAAATTTTGTGAAAATTTAGAAATTTCGAATCGAGGATAACTAGAACTTTCCAAAACTCTAAATCCATATTTAACGACAATAACACGGTGAAGCTTTTTGTTCTAATTAAACATGCATGGAGCAATGTGCAGTGGCAGAACCAGCACGGATCATTTGGAGGGGCACATTAACACATAAATCATACTACTTTCAATCTTTTTTAATTGCAACATTTTCACTTTAATGTTTGTAAATGCACAAGTTTTACCACCAAAGCCGTCAATATATTTAATTCTCTATTAGTTAAAAAATTTAAAATCAATTATGAAATTTGTAATGTTACGAATTAAGCAATATTTTACAAAAAAAATAGTTATCATGCATTAATAAATGTTATTAAAATAGAATATGTGAATAGTATAAAATTTTCAATGTTACAACTAAAGGAATCAGAAGGATATCATACATGATGTATATAAAAAGAAAACAAAAAGAAATTAATTTTGTATACTCCCTCTGTTCTCTAATACATGTCTTTCTTTTTATTTTGAGATGTTCTCTAATACATGTCTCTCTTTCCCACTTTTTCATTCTCTTTCCTACTTTTTCCTTTACACACAACTCACTACACCTTTTATCTTACCCCTATTAATTTTTTCTTAAATCTTGTGCCAAAGGCAATACTCCCATCTATTAGAGAACGGAGGAAGTATATACAAGTCAAACTAGCATAAACTCTATTTGTAATAAATTATATTAAGAGTCATAGTAACCATGGACATGTTGATCCAATGCTCGATCTTTTCCCTAAGTTAATTGTTGCCACATGATGCTAGGTTAGTGGGTTCAATTCTGAGCGGTGCTTCTTTTTTGGGAAATACGGAGTATTGCTTAGCAATTAGCTGTGATCCGCAGGGCAGCCCAGACGCAGGGAGTGCAATTTTGTTCACCCCTCCTTGGTGGGTGAACATAACCTCCCTCCCTATTTGCTTGTCATGTGGCAAAAAAGGAAATGAAATGCCAAATGGCAACATTTGAGCTATAGGGGTGATGTTCACCCTCCAAGGAGGGGGTGAACAAAATTGCACTCAGGCGCAGGGACACACTGGCACAACGGACTTATGATCGATCTGGGAGTAACATATACGAAGTATATATTAAGCAAATAAAAATCTGCAGGGGCACGGGCACCTCCAGCGTCCAACGTAGTTCCGCCCCTGACAATGTGTAAAAATAAAAGTAAATACAATAATACTTAAAGGTATGATTATGATGCATTGGTTTACCTTACGGAATTACAGATGTTTGTGCGTGGGTTCGATTCCCATAGGACCCAACTTTTTGATATTTTAATTTTTAATGTAGGTATTATTTAGTAACTCCGTATATCTGATGATATGGACAAGTGATGTGGCAGGTAAACTGGTGTGGAAATGAAATTTGACTTCGGTGTTGACATGACATGATGACTGGGAAGAAATCTCTATTGGTAAATAAGTTTAAAACTATCCTACTTTGAGAAATAAGTTTAGAAAATGGTAGATTCTATGGTACTCATAAGGCACCATACATTTATCCACATGGACCAATAAGAATGTAGCAGTTGAGTTATTTAAATCTAAATTAAAAATGATAAAGTGATGTGGTCTAATCAAATGGGTGGTAAGTACGGTATCCCATTTTTTTAGAAAGGTACCGGAGTTGTCACTTTAGAAAATACCCTTCCTCGAGAAAAAATTCCACTTAGTCTTGTTTCATTAAATCATGTACTCAAACATCATGTGGTTTATATTTAAAATCATTTGTGTAACTATTAAATCAAAATGACACTGTTTTATTAGTTGGGTTGAGCGTTTGGATTCCCGTCTTTTGGGAAACAACCCGCAACCAAAATATTGTAGTTCGGTACTTATACTTAATAGCAATATTGGAGTTCGGTACTTATACTTCCTCCGTTCTTAAATAAGTGCAACGGTCAACATTTCACATTTGCCGAGACACAACTTTGACCATTAATATATATAACTCCCTATTAGTAAAAAAATTAAAAAAATCAGATTTTAAAAATTTAGAATGAGACAAATTTAGTAATATTTTTTTAAAAAATATATATTAATACATGAATAAATAAAATGTAGTCAAAGTAGAACATATGAATAGTGTAAAATTTGGTATGTTGCACTTATTTAAGAACGGAGGTAGTACTTAATAGCAATACAAATGCACCTTCACCGTTCATTTAGAAATGATCTCCACCTTTCACGTTCACTTCCCTTTCTTTCTTATATCACTGATTTCTTGCCTTCTGTTCCCTTCCACGTTCCATTTCTTTACCTACCGATCTGATCCGTCAGTTTTTGTATTGATATTTTGTCTTCTATCTCTTTTCCACCGTCATGTTCTCCTCCAACCGATATCTTTACCTCCGTCGCTGCAAGAAGAAAAAGGTGCTGATATCCATATTTCCGTCGCTGCAGGGAGAAGGAGTTAGACGTCTTAAACCCTGACAAGCAGTTTCTTGCCGGAATGAAACCTCACCGCCAAAAGATCCGCTGGCGCCACCAAGACATTCGCCGTCGGCTCCATCGAGGCTCAAGGAGAAGAATGTTCAGTCCTTCAGGGGAATGGTTGTAGCAACCGTCCTCCGTTTTCCATCTAGACGCATATCATCTATTTCCTGGGAGCTTTGGAGGACATGCGGCTGAGACATTTTCATTACGCTGCTTTCGTATGCCAACTGTGACTGCTAATTACTATTTCAAATTTCCGCAATAGTTTTCAGTTATTGGAAGTTAAAGTTAATGTGGTTTTTATTTTCAAATTTATTGTTGAATTTCATACTTGAAACACTACTACTCTGTTTTTCAAATCCTGGTATTCAAAACCCTCTTGCAAGTAGGGCCAGAGTGATACAGATAAAAGAAGCCTATTATTATTTACTGCTTTGCTTTATGACTTTTTTATGCTCATACCATGCAACCTTATTTATCAAGATTGTTGTTTTTCTAATCAAGTTTATGATATGGATGCATTCTGGGGTCGTGCCTATCAGCGACGGCGATTGGGCCACCGAGGCACAAACAGTGCAAGTGAGGCCCAAGAAGAACCTGTGACCCTGGAGACTAAAAGTGGCTAACTTGAGCAGCAAGATTATTTATTACAATTTATTATTAGTCTCCTAATCAAACTACTATTGTTATTTCCTATTTCAGTTTTAGGTAGTTTCCTATTATCATTATGTCCTATTAGAATTAGAAGTCTAACTCTATATAAAGGACCCTAGTATTGATTAAAAGGGGAGAATGAATTCTGGTGGGTCTTGACTAGGTCAGACACCAAATTAATTCCAATAAAGCATTATTATTTTCGTTTCTCTTCTGGTGGTCATAATAGATACAAAAATTGATCTTTCTCTTTGTCCTAGTTCGCTTTCATTCTCCCGTTCGCGACCTTGGACGAGATCTTGTTCGCGCGCTCTTAACAACTTGGTATCAGCATCAGGCACGATGGTGGGAAATTCAGCAACAGATCCTCTCAAACAGATGATCGAGTCCATTGATCAGCGACAAGTTGATGTTGAAGAACAATTATCTGCCCTCGCACAATCTGTAACCAACCTCGAAACTTTGCCAGCAGCCGTTGCACGCCTGGAACAACTGCCAGCAGCAGTCTCGGCATTGACAGAGGCCGTGCAGAAACTCGCGATGACAGGTTCTCCCTCAGATCCGCCTGGGTTTGGTCGTCGCCGAGAAACAGATCACCGCCATCGAGATAGTGATGACTACACGGTTCCCAGATTTTCCAAATTGGAATTTCCCCAGTTTGATGGTACGAGCGACCCCCTCTCTTGGCTCAAACGTTGCGAGCGTTTCTTTACCCAACAAAGGACATCACCACAGGCACGCGTCGGACTAGCAACTTTCCACATGGTAGGAACTGCTCAGTTATGGGCCGACCAACTGGACTCCTCAGGAACCGAGCTCACATGGACAGAATTTTATACCAGATGCTCAAGACGCTTCGGCCCCCCTTGCAGCACCAATCCGGAGGGTGATCTCGCCAAATTGGTCCAAACAACTGATTTGGAATCATACATTGAATCCTTCCAGCAATTATTGGCACGGACGAGCGGCGTATCAATACGCATGCAAGTGAAGATCTTTACAGCGGGATTACGGGAGGCAGTCCGCATAGAAGTAGAAAATCAGGATCCACTTGACCTTGACACTGCGATGATGTGGGCCCGTAACTGTGAACGCAGATTTGTGTCCCCGCCCCCGACACAAACTATGGCTGGACACGTCCAACTTGCGCTTAAGACAGCAACCCCTGCAGCCATCCCATCCCCTCTGCCTGCAACGACTACTACTCGGCGCAGCCTTCCCCCGTTCAAAAAAATTACCCAGGCCGAAGCTGCAATACGACGTGCTAAAGGGTTGTGTTACAACTGTGATGATCAATGGGTACGTGGACATCGTTGCAAGAGATTGTTCTTCCTTGACATCATCGACGAGGAACAAACACTCGACAACTTTCTGGAGCCTGAAACCGATCAACCCCTTACACTTCACGCAATGACTGGGTTTGGTTCATCCTCAACCATGCAGTTAAATGGTTGTCTAAACGGCCACCCAATCAAAATTTTGGTTGATTCCGGAAGTACACACAACTTTATCCACAAGCGCCTTGCAACCACGCTTGATCCACAGCCGCCACAACAGCCACGTAGGCATGTTATTGTCGCTAACGGTGACCGAGTTCCGATCCTAGGTTCTTATCCAGAGTTGGCATTCCACGTTGATGGGAAACAATTTACCGCAGATTTTTACGTTTTGCCAATAGCAGGTTTTGACATGATTTTAGGTGTCCACTGGTTGCAAGGCCTCGACGCTATTTTGTGGGATTTTAGGCACAGGTCCATGAGCTTTACCTGGCAGGGAATGTCTGTTGAATGGCGTGGCCAAGAAGCAACTCATTCGCTTCACGTACATATGGCAGTAGACTCTTTTCCCTCTCAGGGGTCTATGAATGGGTTACTGTCCCAGTTTGAGGACATCTTTGGCACACCCACAGGCCTCCCTCCCCAACGCTCGTGTGATCACAGGATTTGCCTCATTCCAGGAGCTGGACCAGTGGTAGTGCGACCATACAGATACCCATATTTTCAGAAAGATGAGATCGAAAAGCAGTGTACGGAGATGTTATCGCAGGGCATCATCCGGCCTAGTCGATCTCCCTTTTCCTCACCAGTCTTGTTAGTAAAAAAACCAGATGCTTCTTGGCGTTTTTGTGTGGATTACCGAGAGCTTAACTCCAAAACAGTTAAGGACAAATTTCCAATTCCAGTAATCGACGAGCTTTTAGATGAATTGCATGGTGCCAGGTACTTCACTAAGCTCGATCTCCGCTCTGGCTACCACCAAGTCCGCATGGCACCGGAGGACATTGAAAAGACAGCATTTCGGACACATCACGGTCATTTTGAATTTTTGGTTATGCCATTCGGCCTCACCAATGCGCCGTCCACGTTCCAGAGCTTAATGAATGATATATTTGGTCCATATTTGCGCAAATTCGTTTTGGTTTTCTTCGATGATATCTTGATATATAGCAAATCATGGGTTGAGCATGTAGCACATGTCCACCTTGTCCTTGATATCCTCCGCACCCATGGCCTGTTTTTAAAACGATCCAAATGCAGTTTTGGAGCCCCACAAGTTAACTATTTGGGTCACGTCATCCACAGCAAAGGTGTAGAGGTGGATCAGACAAAAATACATGCCATCATGGAATGGCCTGTTCCGCAAACAGTCACGGCCTTGCGTGGATTCTTGGGCCTAGCCGGCTATTACCGCAAATTTATTGAGCACTATGGGGCGATTGCTCGACCTCTAACCCAACTGTTATCCAAAAAAGGGTTTGATTGGACAGCAGATGCGGCTGCAGCATTCATTGAGCTCAAGAAGAGGCTATCCACAGCACCGGTGCTCCATCTTCCTGACTTCAGTAAGACTTTTATCGTGAAATGTGACGCTTCAGGCAGCGGATTCGGGGCGGTTTTACAACAGGAGGGGCATCCCATTGCCTATTTTAGTCGCAAAATAGCGGATCGACATGTAAAATTGGCAGCTTATGAGCGCGAGTTGATTGGTCTAGCCAAAGCTGTAGTCCATTGGCGCCCATACCTATGGGGACAACAGTTCTTGATCCACACCGATCACTCTAGTTTGAAACATTTACTTGACCAGCGCCTTACCACATCACCACAACAACATTGGTTGAGCAAATTAATGGGATTCAATTTTCGGGTGGAATACAAACCTGGACGGTTGAACACAGTCGCAGATGCATTGTCCCGCCGAGATGAGGAACCCGTCTTGCTGCACGCCTTGTCTATTCCATTCTCTACATTATTGACTGAGGTTCGTGCTGCTCAAATATCATCCTCTGAGCTTGAAAAACTCCGGCAGCAGGTACTGGATGGCACTCTTGGCAGTGACTGGGCATACCGCGATGGACTGCTTTATTTTCGCCATAAATTATACTTGTTGCCTACATCACCTATCATTCCGAGTTTACTCTCATTATTTCACGGTATGGCTCACGAAGGTGTACAAAAAACATTGCACCGTCTGCGACGCGAGTTTTATTGGTCTAATATGAAGGCGGCAGTAGCACAATACATTGCCGAGTGCCAGACGTGCCAACAACATAAGTGGCAAAACCTACAACCTGCTGGGCTGCTTCAGCCTCTACCAATTCCTCAACATATATGGGCTGATATTTCCATGGACTTCATTGAAGGACTTCCTAAGGTTCGGGGTAAGTCGGTAATATTGGTGGTGGTTGATCGACTGTCCAAGGCTGCACATTTCATCCCCTTGAGCCATCCTTACACAGCTGTTTCTGTGGCTGCAGTTTTCTTTGCAGAAATCTTCCGACTCCATGGTCTTCCAGAATCTATTGTGTCTGACCGCGACAAAGTCTTTGTCAGCACATTTTGGCGCGAATTATTTCGCTTGTCAGGGACAAAGCTTGCCTTTTCATCAGCTTATCACCCTCAAACCGATGGGCAAACTGAGGTCGTCAACCGTACCGTGGGATTGTTTCTCCGTTGTTTAACCAGTAACTATCCTAGTCAGTGGGTTCGTTGGCTGCCATGGGTGGAGTATTGTTATAATACATCTTTTCATACTGCTTTAGGGGACACTCCCTTTCGATTGGTCTACGGTCGGGATCCCCCCCGACTTCTTTCTCATTCACCAGGCACAACCCGCTTGGACAGTGTGGAGCGGGAGCTCATTGATCGTGATGCACTGTTGTCTACAGCTCGCACCAGACTAGAGCAGGCTCAACAACGCATGAAACTGCAGTATGACAAATCTCACCAGGACTTGATCTTTGAGCCTGGAAACTGGGTTTGGCTTCGGGTGCACCCCTATCGTCAGGTTTCCTTGACTCAACGTCATCACAAACTTTTACCGAAGTACTACGGGCCATTTCAAGTCACAGCGCGCATAGGGGACACTGCGTATCAGCTCCAATTGCCGCCAGACAGTCGTATCCACAACGTCTTCCATGTTTCCTTACTCAAACCACACAAGGGACTTCCCCCAGATTCTATGGGACAATTACCTCCACTGAAAGACAACTCTATGGCTATGGAACCTGCTGCCATCCTCCGCCGCCGTTTGAATCGCGGCCAGTTGGAGCTATTAGTACACTGGAAGGGACAGTTAGCAGAGGAAGCATCATGGGAGCCTATTGAGGCATTTCGCGCAACTTACCCTACATTCGAGCTTGAGGACAAGCTCGTGGTCCACCGGGGGAGTGATGATATGGATGCATTCTGGGGTCGTGCCTATCAGCGACGGCGATTGGGCCACCGAGGCACAAACAGTGCAAGTGAGGCGCAAGAAGAACCTGTGACCCTGGAGACTAAAAGTGGCTAACTTGAGCAGCAAGATTATTTATTACAATTTATTATTAGTCTCCTAATCAAACTACTATTGTTATTTCCTATTTCAGTTTTAGGTAGTTTCCTATTATCATTATGTCCTATTAGAATTAGAAGTCTAACTCTATATAAAGGACCCTAGTATTGATTAAAAGGGGAGAATGAATTCTGGTGGGTCTTGACTAGGTCAGACACCAAATTAATTCCAATAAAGCATTATTATTTTCGTTTCTCTTCTGGTGGTCATAATAGATACAAAAATTGATCTTTCTCTTTGTCCTAGTTCGCTTTCATTCTCCCGTTCGCGACCTTGGACGAGATCTTGTTCGCGCGCTCTTAACAGTTTAGAGTCATTAAAACTACTCATAGAAATGTGTTCTTAAAAGGGCATTCAAACACTTTTTAGCCTATTATGAATGTGTTCAAAAGTAGACCACTTCCCCTGATTCACCCGTCTCAGTAATGCACTGCTTTCATATATGTTGTTGAGCCAATCATTTCAAAAGCTGGACAAATACCTTATTGTTATGCCCTTCACTTGCTACGCCCTTCATACTCCAAATGAAAGCCCTCATTTATACTCAACACTTACCTTATTGTCTCTCTCATTGAGTTTGCACATACCTTCTCTATGCTAACTTAGTTTTATATAATTTCAAAAACAAACTTGCATTTGGAAACTGAAAATTCTCTATTTTGTTTGCAATTTTCTTTTAAGAAGAAGTGAAGAGAAAGGTCATTGGTCATAAAGCATTTTATAGAATAATAAGATATCTTTCAAAATAGAGTAAGTTTCTTCTGTTGGACTATATATAAAACTTCATTGAAAACTAACTCTTGAATATTTGATTGATGAGAGACCGTAACTTTGTATTTGAATTTAGTTTTAAGAACGTTGTATTTAATTTCTATTTAAGTGTATGTTTGTGTGTTTATAGTTTTGTATATCTGAAGTTCACCTTCATTTTACTTTGAATTACCAGTTCATAGTAGAAGCTATATGAAGATTATTAACAGCTCATAATATATTTTATGAATCATAATACAATTATGCAAACTTCTTAATAACAATTTAGTCAGTTGTTCAATGAGAATGATTAGCTTTTGCATATTATATGAATACGCACATAAATTCATATGATTACTACCTTACATTATTTTCGGTTTTATGCCACTAAAATCTGCTTTATTAATAAATCTGATTTATCTTCAATCTCATATGTTGAACAGGACATTTTTGTGGCTATGACTATTTTTCTAGAAACAAATAAATAATAACTGATTTATTTTCAGTCTGTCCAAATAACCCCATCATATATAAATTCTTGCATATTACTCTTGAGTTTCTCTTTCATTTGTTTTTGTTTTGATTTAAACCTGATTTTTATCCGATCTTGTGTATTCCTGTGAGACTAACACTCCCAAGACTAAAGAGAAAAAATAATTTATAAGGTGGAAATAGAAATTCAACTCAAAAGGTTTATCTGAACTTATATAAATGATTCTGTATTCCCATTTGATTGATGGAGGATTTCATAAATTGTCATTAATCATATTATATTTCCTGAAATGAACTATTTATATTTACAAATAGTCACTTAGACAATCTTGGATTGTTAAAGTTGGTCTCACTCAGAACTGTATCGCTCTTCCTACAAAATATCAATTATAATTTTATTCTCTTATATATAAATATTATAATTTTACACTTATTCTAAAGATTATAATTTCCTTATCTTTTAACTGATAGACTAATACTTATGCATTAAAATTTTCATATATCTACTTATTTTACTTTTATACATTGAGTTTTTAGAATATTGGAATTGTAACTTATAATTACTTCTGGTGGAACCTATTAGATTCAACATTCACAAGACAAGTATTTCATTCAAGGTGAAAATTATAAAGTAGATTTGAATCTTTACTTTCACCGATTCAACTATATTCACATCATTTGTGTTCACTTCCATTTTCATATTCTAGATCTAATACCGTAGTACTACTATTTTTTAAATACTTTAGTTTTTCTATTTAAGTTAAATCATATTGATGTGTATAATACCCTAAAACTAAATGGTATGTTGTACTTGGTTTCGTTTGCTTTTTGTGTGTGGTTATTTTTTGTTTCATAATTTTAATCTCTATAGATCTACTTCTGTAAGTGTAAGTTAAAGACAATGCTTGAAGTGGCAAAAAAAAAACAAATAGCCTGCAATCAAGTGATATCCTATAAGAACAGTTTAAGCAGCAAGTGAATTGAACTGATTGAGTTGTCTACAAGCACCGTAATAGAAGCTATGGAAGCCAAGCTTTATTGCATGGTTGTCATCAATTATATGGAAGAAGTGTCCAAATCTATTTTTTAACAGCGAGACAAGCAGCAAAGTTTATATGCATGACTCAATACCTAAGATTTTCTTTTTAATTTGCTTTGCAGAAATTGCAGCATCTAAATTTACTTGAAGGTTGGTTGCTACTCACAAAAATGCGATTAACAGCGGCACCATGGAAATCGATTATGAAGATCATATATCTGTCCATCCTCATTAGTGACATTCAAGAACCAGCCATGTACACGAGATCATCATTAATGTAGTTATAAATTTTCATCTTTATATACTGCCTAAAAGTACTACATATTAGAGAGAGAAATATTCTCACGAAACAAATTGCCCAGCGAGACCGAAACCTGGACCGAGACCGTCCAGTTCAGTCCCCAAAACTATAAACTGGGACCGGGTACCCTTAGGCCCGGAACTGGAAAAAATGGACCCGTTCCAGGCCCAAACGGTGCCGAATTAACCGCCGAACCGGGTCCATGCCTTATTGTGAGCAAATGAATAACCAAAAGCTGCCACCTTTCTGCTTTTGCACTTTTATCAGTTTATGTGCTTTTGTTTGTAATGGCAATAAAGAATATGTTTTGAAGCTTTTAAGTGTTTTACTCTACATATTTCTATAAAATTGCTTTATGCAATGATCTTTCTATTCATGTACTTGAGATTTCTTTTATAAGAAGCTTAAATATGACATGATAGATCTTATTCAAAGCATGTATTTTTACTTATGATAACATATTAGTGACCCAATTCATATGTAATTTTTATCACATATGTCCCTGATTCAATAGTTTTATTTGAAATTACAGAAGTAAACAACGGTTTTATGGTTTTATATTGAATCATTTGATCTATTGAAGCTTAGATATTGAAATAGTATATCTATTTGATTTGTTTTTAAATATTCACTCACTCAATATTTAATGAAAAGAGGGATATTGTTTGGTTGAATTGCTATATCAATCCAAGATCTGATAGATTTATTATTAATAGAAGATCTGAAAGATAAAGTGTCAATATAGAATTTGAATAATTTAAAAGTACTAATCTAAGGCCTAAAGTACCAAGAGTTTTAATAAAATTGCCATTAAAATAGTGTTAATGGCAATGTGTCAAGTTTTGAAATGCTCGGGTTAATGATACATGGAACTATACGAATGTCCATTAGTGAATATATGTTACAATTTATTAATGATTAACTGTGTAGTAGCCATTAATTAGAGTTAGACCAAATTAAACGCTGAAGTGTTTTTCATCATATGTCGTTTTACATTCAATTTTAACTATTTATTTCTTAATTTGCTATTATAATCACGTCTTGCTTTGAATTTTGTTAATGTTTTCGGTTAACCAATTCATTTTCAACTTTTTTAGTTTTAATATAATTGCATCTAAATTATTATATAAATACCTTACTCCCGTGCAACGCACGGGTGGAGTAACTAGTTTGAGCTATAAAAAATGTTCATTTACACCATAAAGGGATAATCTACACTAGAGATTATTTTAGGTAACTCGTGAATTTAGACCATATGTTTATGTATAATGATTCTACACAGTAACATATACTCCACTTCTTTGTGGAATAAATTGGCGACAAAGTTGGATATGTGCACAACTTTAGTCGTAGATTTTAATTTGATCATCAAATTACTATCATTTCTTCACCGTGTTTAATTATTTGATTTCAATTTCAAGACCATTCATTAAATGAGACCTAGGTAATACGAAGTAGTATCTAGGATTCTATGGTAAAATCATTCTTCTATAGATTATTGTACATGTCTTGAGATTGAAAGTAGAAAATTGTGAGAATTGAGTGAGTGAAGAAGTGAGCAAGAATGAGCCATGTTCATCTCCCTTCCATTATGACTCACATCCTTTGATTTCAGATCTGCATACGACCTCCAGCAGACCGGCACCACAATGGGCTGACACAACTTGTGTTTAGGGTGTGTTCGGTTCAAACGGATTGGTTTTTACCTAAAATCAAATGCCGAACCAAAGTAAAAAGTTTGGTTCGGTTCGGTTTGGTTTTATGTTCGAAATTTTGTAACCCCGGTTTGTTCGGTTCGATTTCGATTTTGTTGATTAGAAAAATAGTAATTAAACAAAATATAAAGTTTACCAAATTTTAATTAATAGTAATACAATACAAAAACATACATAGTTAAAAAAGAGAGAAGAAACAAATGCACTTCCTAACAATGAATCAGAGAGTGTGTATACCAATTTAAACATTTTCTAAAATTAAACATATGAGTTTATTTGTGAATTATATACAGAGTATTCACAAGTTAAAATTTTATTAATATATAACTTAATCTACTTTTTTTAGCCAAATATATTTACGCTCTAAAGTTTCACATTTTCTGCTATGGTGTTTAAAGTATAGTTTATATTAATATATATTTGTTCAATATAAAAATTACGGAGTATGTGATAACAAACATACATAACATATAATATATCAACAAAGTATCATGTAACAACAAGCAAAATGTAAATTACGATTTAAAATATTAACATATTAGTATTATAGTAATAGACTTAAGTTTACATACAAGTGTTTCACTAAATTAAGCAATAAAAATTAAATGTCAATATCTTGCGAATCATAATAAATCTAGTATCAAACATTAATTTTCTAGAATTAAGAATTAAGAACTAAACAAAACATTATACTTAATGATTAATAGATAAAATAACAACTTTTAAAAAGTTCGGTTTATTCGGTTCAGTTCGGTTTTGAGATGTGAAAACCAAAACCGAAACCAAACACTACGGTTCGGTTCGGGTTTTTTAGTCCGGTTTCGGTTTTCTTGCGGTTCGGTTATTTTGGGTGCGGTTCGGGTTTCTTCGATTCAGTTTTTGGTTTTCGATTTCTTCGACCCAGCCCTGTTTGTGTTGGATGGAGAAATGAAAGAAATATGGAGTAACTAATACCAAGTACTACGTATAGGCATGGCCTCGGTTCGGGCCGCCCGGCCCGGGACCGGCCCGACCCGCCACTGTGCGGGCCCGGCCCGGCCCGGTTTTCCGGATCCGGGTCCGGTTCGGGCCGGAGGCCCGGGGGTGGGGCGGTTCCGGGCTCGGTTCATGGGTTTGACGGCCCGGCCCGGCCGGTTCGGGTCCGGGCCAAATCTATTTTTTTTTTTAGTTTTTTTCATTTTTTTTGGGCTGTTGGGCTTGGGCTATCTGTTTAGGCCGGTTTGGGGGGGTTTGGGGGGTGGGGGGTGGGGGGGGAGAAAGGAAAAAAAAAAATTAAACCGGGTGGCCCGACCGGCCCGGCCCGGAACCGGACCCGGGACCGCCCTACCCCGGTTCGGGCTCGGGCCTGCTATTACTGAACCGAGGCCCGGCCGGGCCTAGGCCCGAGGCCCGAACCGGCCCGGTTCAGTCCACCACTAACTACGTATAAGACTAGACTTGGTGATCAATTATGACCAAATTAAAATATTACGACTAAATTAGCTACTACAACAATGATGGAAGATTACTTTTAGCATTACATAAATTGTTCACTCAAACTATTGTTCTTGAAAACAATTGATTTGTGTGGTTATTGTGGTTTTTTTTTGTGAAATAAATTTATCTGAAAATCCATAAATTCTTAATACACATTGTTTATGAACAAACACTATTTCCGTGCCTACAAACACTGGTTTGCGCGATCGTCTGTTCACTTCAGCACAAAAATCAATGTCTTGAGATAGATCATAGTTGGACGTTCTTGAATAAATTCTTCTTTTCTTATTTGATAAACAAGTTGTTCTAAGTTTACTTTAGTGATAGATAGTATGTAGTACTACCTCCCTCCCACTATCTAATAGTTGGATGACTACTCCACTGTTAGGGGTTAGCATTTTGATACTTAGAAGCATATATTCTCACTCTAGCTCTTGTATTAGCATCAGTACCGAAGTCCCATTGGGCCATTTACATGTAATCAGTATTATAGCCCTAATACAAGCAGACTTTTGAGTACATTGAGTTGTTTATTCATTTCCTAATCACTTTTAATGCAAATTGTCTTAAATATCCTAAAGTTTGGGTTGGGCTTTGGGGTCTACGAGATTAAAGCTCAACATTACCAAATATAATATGAAACAAACTTAATGGGACAGATGAAAAAGATAAAATGAGACAAAATTAGACGGAGGGAGGGAGTAACAATTATACGGTCTCTAACGCTTTAAAAATTTCGGTCAATAAAGGTTTTTTATATAAAAGAATCAACCAATAAATTTTGGTAACAAAGTTCCTCTAGATCAAGTTCCTCTAGGGAGAGGGGACGTACTGTATGAAAGTGTGTGCTCTACCTCTAAATGCTTGGTCAAATGATTAGAAGTAACTAGTTGATTAGTATGGAGATAAACGGGCACATTTTTATAGAACAAACAAAAGAGACGAAAACCCATCTTCCCCTTCATCATCTATCTATCCGTTTAAACCAGAAGAATGTTGCAAGCACAACACAGCTCATTCTCCATCTTCCCCTTTCTTCACCCTCTCAAACCATCATTTGCACCCTCTAATCTCTCCGTCTATAGTCCCATCAAGCCTCTGCGCCCTGCGCGAGCCCAAAATATCCGCCCGGCGCCGCCGGAACCATGGCTGGCAGATGCCCAGGACGAGCCCACCACGCCTACTGTAGACGCTCCCTCGCCTCTTCTTTCAGAGGAAGGGCCTATCGAGCTCCCGTCTTCAGCTCCCTCCATTTTTGCATCCTCAGACGACCCTAATCCTATCCAATCCTCCGCCACTCTCCTCCTCACTGGCTCCCTCTCCGTCTTCCTCTTCAGGCTTCTCCGCCGCCGTGCCATACGTGCGAAAGAAATGGTCAAGCCAGCGTTTCTTCCCTTTTAAAACTTTATGAACTTCTGGATTTTGATTTCAGTGTTTTGAACCTTATGCATTGATCACATCTTGTTGGGATTAGAGACTTAGGTCATCGGGAGTGAAGAAAATATCAAAAGAAGATTCAATTGAGACTCTGAAAGCAATTACGCCAACGCCTATTGATCCGCAGGCTTCACCCAGAGAAGCAATCGTGGGTGGTTTGATTGCAGGCGTTGTTGCGGTAATCCTATACAAATTCACTACAACTATTGAGTCATCTCTCAGTCAGCAACCGCTCTCGGACAATTACTCGGTTTGTCTCTCATATCAGCCTGGAGATTTCTTTTAATTGGATCTAATAATAATAGTAATAGTAATATTGTTGTTTTTGTTGCTATTACTATTATTATTGCGTAGTATAATTATATTAATCTTTTCATGTAGAAATGCTAAGAACTGCCTCTATTAGACTATTACATATGGTCTTTTAAATTGATCAAGAAATTATGATATTCTAACTTGAGGGCATAGTTCTGTTCTGCACTGAATTTAAGCTTATGCATTGAAAGTATATGATTGTTTTATAGTAAACTGCACTGTTTAGGAACACTTCGGTACATGGTAAACCTAGTTCACTTAGGATTGAGTTGTGATGAGTTGAGTTTCAAACATAATGTTTTGTGTCCCAAGTAAATGACTTGATAATTTGATGTTAATCTGTCATGCACCGGGGGTGTGAATAGAATTGTGGCCTTGTAGTTTGAGCTTCTCATTTAGTCCTTGTTTAGTTCAAAATAGGTGAGTGGAGGGAACGAGAATGGGGGTAGATGATTGAAAACTATGGAGGAGTTCAAATAGATGTCATGATTGGCTGCATGGAGTGAAGAGAAATCACTGTTGTGAATTATTTGAAACTATTACGGAGTACGATATTATCCTCTGGTTAATTTTTTTGTAAATAGGAACATATTAATCAATTTCTATAATGTAGAAAAAATGTAATATAAAAGGTGAAAAAGATGTTAAGAAAAAAATCACTTCCTCCAAATTTCCTCAATTTGGGGATGTTAGAGGAGTCAATAACTCCAATTTCCATCCCTCCTCTCCAAAGTCCTCCAACCAAACAAGGGCAGTTCATTAGTAGTGACAAACTCCAACTATAGTCCAGGAGTTGATTGGAAAGTGGTTAATTTTGTCCTTGAGGGTCCAAAAGCTCCACCATTTGACCAACATCGGAGGCCTTGTATGAGACAAAGAGTTCCACTTTGCTTTCCATTTAAGGACCAACAATTTTGAGCTGGTGACTACTGAAGAACTGAATTATTCAGTTATGATGTACTGGGTATATGTATTCGGATATAAAACGTACTACTCCCCTTATATTTGTATATCAAGTTAGTGCCGTCTTTAGAACTTTTATCAATAAAAAAGATATGTTGATTTCATTTTTCTTTCACTATCATTTTCTACTCATTCATTTTTATTTAACATTTTCAGGCTCGTCAGATAACAATAACAATAAGGTATGTCTTCTAACTTCCTTAATGAAGTCATCAACTCACCAATAGTGTTGATCCATGATGTTGATTACAATTGAACTATTATGTTTCAGAACAATCATTAACGGCTTGTGCTACCTTGCAACATTTGTGTTCGGCATGAACTCCATAGGATTATTCCTCTACTCTGTGTATATTACCTTGAACTCACTGTCCGGAGATTCTACTACAAGTCAAGACACAAAAAAAGAAAGAGATGAACAGCTGAGTTCTGAGACTCTTGTAAATAGAAGTGAGGGCAACATCAGTAGAGATGACATAGCTTCAGATAGTCCAAATTAGTTTTCGGAAAACAATAGGAGCAAGGAGGGGTTAGGAATTGGTTCAGGGAATTGTAAAATTATCTCAAATCTACTTTCACTCGGATATAAGTTAGAGACAGTTTTGCCCCCTTGAACATTTTCCTAACGCTCTCCCTGTGTTATGGGGGTGTGTTTGGATTTGATTCTTAAAACTGCTTCTGCTCCTTCAGGGTGCAGAAGTAGAAGTTGAAGTGTTTCTGATGCTCTTATTTACTTCCAGAATCAGTTTTTTTAGAAGCTGGGGGAGATCAGCTTCTGAAAACTGATTCTGATTTTGCTTCGCTCTAAAAAAGAAGCAGAAGCAATTTCAAACACCGCTATATCATTGTCTTTAATTTAAGGTATTAAGAGAAAATGAACAGATTCAGTTCCTGATTTTGTATTTTATAGGCAGAACAATGTAATGCAACTTATACAAGTAGGTGATATGCCTTAGCGTAATTGGCCTCTTGGAGCTCTTCTACAAAATAACATGCTCTGTACAAAGCAGATTGGCTTTCCTCCAATAAGCACATATTAAAAACAGACTTCTTAAATGTTATTTGGTGTTACATATACGACATTTTTCCAAACAGGTACTTATCTATAAAAGTACTTCTCCTATAAGTTAATTGTTAAAAGGTATTGGTATAATTGTATAAAATAATAGTGACGTGAGCGTATCACTATAATAAAAGTGCTTTTAACAACACTATAAAAAAGGTTATGATATTCATTTTTTGTGTTTTTAGTCTCCTTTCTCTTCATAACGGAGAAGGAAATATACATGGGGCGCGACCTATCTATCCTTTATCGCTTCTCCATTTCTCTTCTTGCGGGAATCAGGAATTACCTACAAGTTATCTCCCCTTTATTTATTTCTCTTCAACTTCATCTTAAACAAAGGAAAATGGATTTACGAATTTTACAATTATCAAATTATGCGAGTGTGATCCTATAATCTAATACAGAGTACTGTTTAACTCTGGAAATTGAACTGCAATTTCAAAATTGCATTTAATTCATATATTGAAGGCTTCTTAAGTTCTTTGTTCAATTGTTTGTAAATTTAACCAATTATTATTACCCTCCACTTTTAATTACGGTCCTTGAAGGGTTCTCAGAAAGATGAAGCAAAAAAAATACTCGTATAAAATAAGTAGGAAAGTTGACGATAAAAAGTAGAGAATTTATTAAAAAGGTAGAAGTTGCAAAAAGTAGAAATAAGACGAATAAAAAACCTTTCCAAATGTGTCAAAAAAGACTTTCCAAAACAATTGACAATTTAAAGAAAACAAAGGGAGAAGTATCTTTGTATTAGAAAAAGTCATTAATTACAAAGGGGTTGCTTCGTGCACCCCCACAATTGCTTAACGTAACCATGGACGGACAAATTTGGCCTTCTTAATTATTAATTAAATTAATTATGATTAAACGTAAATAAAAAATGGCTTCGCGCACCCTAACGTTTCCATGCTCGGCTCATGTTCTTACAATTTTACATTAAATGTACATTCAATAAAATGATGCCATGTGGCAAGTTATTCCTTTTTTTTTATAAAATTTCATAACTTTTTCATTTTTGCTCCGATTTTTATAAAACTTATACCAAATTAAATATCTTTTTATGATCTTTCATATGACACCCATATTATATTTGTAATTTTTTTAAAAAAATCTGGTCAAGTCCATTCAGATCTGATCCTATTTGTTTGAATCTATGTGGTTCGAAATCAGTTCAATTAAAAACATTCTAAATATCATTCACATCATAAATCTTGTCATGTAACATGGTGCTGATGGAGTTTTAAAAGTCGGGGCCCTCCACCTTTGAAATTAGTCAAACTAATAAAAAATGAAGATAATTAGTTTACTACAATTAAAAATGTTACTTATTCAAATTTATAATCAAATATAGAACTTCCAAAAAAATCTAATATAGAATTGCGCAAAGTAAAAAAAAATATTTGTGTTTTTATAATATATAAGGTTTATATAAATCATCCAATACAATTGGAACAGGGTCTTTTATCGAAATTTGATTTGGTTTGGAGGTCGTTTGGAACCACTGTTTTCGGCTTATGGGGCTTATCAGCCAGCTTTTTCGCCAAACACGTAACTTTTACTTTCGCTCATTGAATTGTGTAATAAGCACAAAAAGTAAGGCTGGAGTTACTTTTCTGGATGTATTGGCTAAAGTTAGTGTAGGTGACCATTTTAGCTATTTTTACATATAATTTTTTCTTTATTTTATTAATAAAATATATTTTAAAAATAATTTTTTCTTAAATCAGTAGAAATAGCCAATGCAGCCACTTCACCCAGAACTTCATAAATTTAAGCCGATTTTCATTCTACCAAATGGGCTCTTGATTTGGAATAAAAAACATCTCAATTAAACATCTAGATTAATTTTTTTCTTCTAGATACTGTCAATCATAGTGATTTGATAGTAGAACAAAAACAATTTTATTCAATATAAAGATGAATGAAAGTGTATATATGACCATCAAAATATTAACGAAAATTGTATACGACAAACTTAATGAATCACATCACAAAGAAGAATGGAGATACAGATAGTGGGGCAGATGAATATCTCATAAGTGTGAAAATAAAGAGTACTTTTTTTTTAGATAATTCTCAGATTCATCCTCTATTGTATATGAAGATTGTAAAAAATTATAAGAGCATTAGTAATGAGTTTCAAATATTTATATAGTAGTTGTTTGATGGTAATTAGAAAGTGTAATTATGATTGTATTAGGAATTTAAGTGCATTTGGAAACATGTAACACAAACTTTTGGAAATATAAAAACTTTTTTTTAAATCGTCCTGTGATTTTGGAAGCAACAAGGTCAAAAAAACGGCTGTGTGTTTGACTTAGGCTAGGAGGTGCGCCTAGTACTCTAGTACCATTAGAATCGTGAGATTGCTTGGCTGAAGGACATAATTGACCAGGTTGGCCAAAAAAATGGTGCGTTGAGCCATTTACATGGCGCGCAGAGCACAAGCGATTACAAAACGATAGGTTTTTATTCTACTAAAGAAAGCGTCATATACACTATAAAAGTTATATGGAGCATATGAGAAATTTATTAATTTAATTTGAGGATTTTTTTACAAAAATATTATTAAAATAAACTTATTTGCAAAAATATGACTATTAGTTACTACAATGTAGTGTCATAGTAACTTAAATTTAAAAATTGAACATAAATTAATATGATTTCATTATTACTCTAGCCATTAATCATATTTTTGTAAGCAGTCTTCATTTTAGTCATATGTAATTATTTCTTAATTTAACTGTTAATGAATTCTAAAAAGATAAATATTATGCTGCCGCAATAATAAATGATAGTGTCGAACTATGACACATTTGATTGATCATTTGATCTATGTCATTATTTTACTCTCTCCGTGGCTCCGTCCCCCTAACTTTGTCCCACTTTACCCTTTTCGTATGTCTCATTATGTTTGTCTCATACCATATTTGTTAATTTTTGGGTGGTTATAATTCATTCTTACTTTATTAACACTTTATCAATTCAATACCAACCACAAAATTTAACTTTTTCTTAAAAGTTGTGTCACACCCCTTTGTCTCAAACATAGTGGGACGGAGGTCAGTTGTTATACCGTGAGAGCAGCCCACGGTGAGCATGCTGCTCCAGGGCCCAAAAACACGTGTTACTGTTCACGCGCGTGAACAGTAACTTCTTTTTCATTTTTTTCATTGTCCCAGCAGCAGAACGATGAAACTCGCGTGCAAAAACATGTAACTCACACTGATAAGAAATGTATTTGCAGGCAAGTCGGAATGTAACTTGTCTGATACAAATTATAAGAAATAAAACATTTATTTCAATGAAAACAAGAAGTCTAATTGCTAAATAATAAATATATTTTGTTTTTAATATTAATACCATAGAAATTTTTTAAATTTTTTTTTGCCAAATAAAATATTTTTTTGCCAAAAAATCACTTTTTTGCCCAAAAATCATTTTGTTTTGCCAAAAAATCATTTTCTTTTGCCAAAAAATGATTTTTTTTTGCAAAACAATGATTCTTTGATTTCAATAGTAGGGCTTTATGAAGTTTATTCTGTTGTAATTTAATTTATTATAGATAAAGATAAGTAAAAAATCACAAATAATTAGATATAACTCATACATAATTCAATGTAACTCGCTTTGCTACAAATGTAATTTCAGTTAACATCAAATGTAACAGGTGCCCAAAAATGTAACTCATGTTACTCCCTCCAGTAGTTCTATCACTTTTCATAGGTGAAATGTAAACCGTGTATTATAAAATGTAACTTCAAATTTGTGGAAATGTAAATCGAGGATATATAACATGTAACTTGAGAAATGTAACTCAAGCTAAATAAAAAATGTAAATCGGGATAATTTAAATGTAACTTGAACTCAATGGAAATGTAAATTGTTTCAATAGATATGTAACTTGAGCCCAAATAAAAGTATACTTATCTACCCCGTATTAAATATACATACTCCATATACTTGGTATAATGAATACACTCGTAGATGCTATCTTTCAGAACAAAAAAACAATTGTAGATGCGATTAAACTCAGGCAGTCTAAATGGAGTTTTGCGCCGAGTGAACTCGTCACTGGATCGACGATGGATTCTGGGCGAGACAACAGGAAGTTAGGAGAACAATGGACAATTTCGATCTAAGATGGAACGATCATGGTCGGAAAGCTACTGTTTTGATGCGGATGCGGAGTATAGCGGCCAGCAATTGTTCCGTCGCGGGGCTCCCAGATGCATAGCAGATGCGAAGCAGTTGCAAATCCACAACAAGGTCGAAGATCGGAGACAATCAATTCCAGGCGCGGAGCAATTCCAGATGCTGGCCGGACTCCCCTAAACTAATTAAATCGATGGAATCTCTATTTTAGAGGTGCAAGACCTACGATATTTGCTATTTGTTTTAATTGAAAAACGACAGCGTTTTGGGATCGGTACACCATGAGCATGATGCGCGGATCTCACGGTATAATTTGCAGACGGAGGTAGTATTTAGTATTTATTTAGTTTTGAATGATGCAATTGTAATATTTAATTGATCCACTTGGATAAGGTAATATCCACTAATCCACAACTTCATGCTCCAACGTATATTTTCTTCCGTCTTCACCATATACTACATGTGTATAATACACGCACACAATCACACATTACACATTTCACTGGTGGAATTAGGCCTGTCAACGGGTCAGATACGGGCCGGAACTATAAATTTCATATTCATACTCGTCGAAATTTTTTTGGTCCAGATCCGAACCCATTTACCCTTCTGATCCTAAACATATGTTCCAGCTTTGGATCTGGCGGGTCTCGGATCCGGGCCAGGTATACCGGCAAAAAAAACTAAATGACATATGCAAACAAATATAATACAGAGTATATAACAAAAAATGTTCATGTTGGAAGAGGTCATATAAAAATAAGCAAAATGTTGTTCTATTCGTTACTCCGTATGAACTATACAATATATACAGAGTATGTTATATGTATATTAGTGAACTCATGAAGAACCTAGAACACTAACTCATTAGCGAAAATCCTATTATAGTGGACCAACCACTAAATAAGCCTACAAACATAAAAACATTTTTTATAATTGATTATTTTCCTTATTTTATGTTTAAATATATTTATGTATATTGTGTGTGTGTAAAAATTATAACTATAATTATATCATCACGGGTCGGGTCCAAAACGGGCCGGAACTTAAAAATCCATATCCGACCCATTTTCTTTATCATGTAATGGGTTCGGATACGGATCCGGGAAACGTTTTAAATTTAGACCCATACCCTCAAATAAAGTGCTAGATTCGGATCGAGTCCGGGTCTAGACCCGACACATTGACAGGCTTAGGTGGAATGATGAAAATTCAAGTTCCTCAAATTTTGGCTACATGGAATTTAATGTAAAGACGTTTCCTAAAAAAATGTATGATATCTTAAAGTTGTCCACATGGGACCGGAATAATGTTCTAAAATGTATTTAACGCGTAAGATACTTTCAATATCATGTACATTAGCGTAAAGCAACATATCCATCTTCATCTTCAAGCGTAAAAAAGATAAATGATATACCTTCGTATTACTGTGGAAGAATATGCAATAAGTTCACTGTGAAGCATATTAGCATAACGTGTGGTGGAGATGCTCTCACTTCATCCTTCATCACATCGACGAGGTGACTGGTAGAAATAGTTTCACTTTATCCTTCATCACATTCAGCGGTGGACGCAGGAATTTCCGGTAATAAGGGCGAGTACAAAAATATACATACAAATACATATACATTTAAAATTTCGGGGTAAATATACTTAGAATTTTTTTTGGGAGGAGCAGCACTCAGCAGCCCCCTTTGTCACCCCCTGTGTCCGCCACTGATCACATCTACGTGCTCCATAATGAGCATGTTGCTCGCTAAATTTGCTCACCTATTAGATAAAAATGTGCATTGAACGATTTAACTGATTCGATGGGGTTCAAACTACACAAAAAGATATATATTATATTCCGTGATTGATGTATGGCTTGAACTGAAATACAAGTTAAAAGCATTGCAAAAAATTAACTGATTTTTAGTAAAAACATCAGTGTCATATTTTTAAACTAAAACGAACATAGTTGTTGAGACTATTTTTTACTAGTTTATATGAACTACTGATAGCTACTATTGCTGCAAACTACCGGAGGAACCAATGGCATCAAGCATGTCAGTGCTACTGGCTAGCATATCATCAAAAACATAATCCATACCCGGTAGCATAAGACTATCTATCATAACATCATCTTGCGTCAATGCTGGTTCAGCCGGAAGCACCAATGCTGGTTCAGCCGGAAGCGCCAATGCTTGTTCGGCCGGAAGCGCCAATGCTGGTTCGGCCGGAAGCGCCAATGCTGGTTCGGCCGGAAGCGCCAATGCTGGTTCGGCCGGAAGCGCCAATGCTGGTTCGGCGGAAGGCGCCAATGCTGGTTCGGCGAAAGGCGCCAATGCTGGTTCGGCGGAAGGCGCCAATGCTGGTTCGGCGGAAGGCGCCAATGCTGGTTCGGCGGAAGGCGCCAATGCTGGTTCGGCGGAAGGCGCCAATGCTGGTTCGGCGGAAGGCGCCAATGCTGGTTCGGCGGAAGGCGCCAATGCTGGTTCGGCGGAAGGCGCCAATGCTGGTTCGGCGGAAGGCGCCAATGCTGGTTCGGCGGAAGGCGCCAATGCTGGTTCGGCGGAAGGCGTCAATGCTGGTTCGGCGGAAGGCGTCAATGCTGGTTCGGCGGAAGGCGTCAATGCTGGTTCGGCGGAAGGCGTCAATGCTGGTTCGGCGGAAGGCGTCAATGCTGGTTCGGCGGAAGGCGTCAATGCTGGTTCGGCGGAAGGCATCAATGCTGGTTCGGCCGGAAACGTCAATGCTCGTTTGACGGAAGGCAATGTGAGTTCAGCCGGAGGCAGTAAAGTGGGTTCAGCCGGAGGCGGTAAAGTGGGTTCAGCCGGAGGCGGTAAAGTGGGTTCAGCCGGAGGCGATAAAGTGGGTTCAGGCGGAGGCGGTAAAGTGGGTTCAGGCGGAGGCGGTAAAGTGGGTTCAGGCGGAGGCGGCAATGCTGGTTCAGCCGGAGGCGGCATAGATGGTTTAGCTGGAGGCGCCAATGCTGATTCAGCTGGAGGCGTCAATGCTGATTCAGCTGGAGGCGCCAATGCTGATTCAGCTGGAGGAGGCAATGCTGGTTCAGTCGGAAGCTGCAATGCTGGCTCATCTGGTACAACCGCAAGTGGCAATGTTGATTCGGACAGGGGAATTAATGGTGGATTGGTTGGAGACAAAAGTGTTGGTTCGGCAGAAGGCAATGATGTTGGTTCAGCACGAGGCGGCAATGCTGGTTCAACCGGAGGTGACAATGCTGGTTCAGCTGGAGGCGGCAATGCTGGTTCATTTGTAGGTGGCAATGCTGGTTCAGCCGTAGGTGGTGGTTCGGCCTGAGACAATAATGTTGGTCCGGCTTGAGGCAATAATGCTGGTTCAGCCAAAGGTGATAATGTTGGTTCAGCCGAAGGTGTAAATCTTTTGGGGGGTTCTGCTGGGGGACACACCTTTACGGTATTGCGAATTTGAGAATCTATAAATGTATTTTGTTGCTCCACTGCCTTAGGGTGCTTCAATGTAGAGGCAGAGACATCAACTTGAGCTGAAGCAGACAAATGCACATCCGTCTTCATCTTTTTGGCCATCGGTTCAGTTGTCTTGGAAGATAATATGATGGCTGATGGTGGTGGTGGTTTCTGTGCTGCTTCACCTGTTGGAGCACAGACTACCCGTGAAGAAGTGTTGGCTGTCTGAATTGGATCATTACTGGTTTTTGACTGCTTGGCAGAATCGGCATTTTGTTGCTCTAACCTATAATCAGTTTCAGGCCGACGGCAAATCTTCCTCAGAGGAACGATTTCCTCAGATTGATCGTGATCATAGCGGACCAAGAAGCGACACCGGCATCCTCTTATGTCATGCCTCCGCCTTTGAGCATCAAGGACATGTGCATCAAAGTAAAGAGCCTGCTCCTTACCTTCCTGTTAAGAGTTTACAAGCAAGTTTATATCAGCAATTCCATTTTTAAGCAGCAGAAATTGTGTGATTGTTTGTGAAGCTGCTGTGCACAAACAGACAGTACACCTGGAAGCAGAGGATTAGATCTCCTGGTAGAACTGCTACGCATTCTGATGATTCGCAGGGAAGAGACCTCTGCCTAACATTTTTGCGAACATTAACCCACTCATCCTCTTCTGATCCAAACCCAGCAAATCGAACAAGGACTTCCTGAAATGGTCATTAAGCAATATAGTCAGACCATAATAACATGGGATATAAAATGGCAAAGCACACCAGCATAAGTGCCAAAGAGAGTTAGTAGTCCTTGGTTCCTTTTTCCCTTAGCTGTTCGAAGGGGAATTCACGCTGAGTTTAGTGCACCTTAAACTAAACAGCAAATGTTTTTTGAGTTAGTCCTTGTGCAAAACATGACTGCCATTTACAAAACGAATTATAACAATGTATGAATATGCCAAATTGATGCATGTGAGAATTCCAAGTTCCCCTTAATATTAAAGGATCAGTTTTCCAACAAATTAAATGGCAGATTTTTTCCATTAGTCCGTATGCAAACGGAAGTCAATCTTAATATCTCAGAGTTGGAATAAAATATTCAAAACACGACTGCCATTGACAAACCAAATTTTACCAATGTATGAATATGCCAAATTGATGCATGTGTCAATTCCAAGTGCCACTCTGATAGCAGAACTAAAAATATACAGATAAAAAACAAGCAGAATAGCATGTACTTTAATAACCCCTTACGCATTAGTCGTGTTAATAGATTTTTTACATAGTTTAAAAATTATATAGAAGTTAACGAAAAGATTTCATCCATCGCTTGTCAAAAATAAAATTAAAAGATACTCAGTAAATTTTTACCAAGTATCATAACATTTCTATGATCAGTTATTCTTAACTGTTAGATAAGTATTAAAGATGAAATGTGAGTCTGTACAATCGCCCTTTGAAAAAAAATACGATCTAACCATATAAAATAGTAATTAATTCTGTTGATAAAAACACGGATATTTGGCTTCATTTTTGTTCAAAAATGAAGTTAGATTAAAATGAATCTCACCAGTACAAACTGAAAGGAAAACCACTCAAAATTTATATAGTAACGGAGTCTCCATAAAGCTATAGGGTTGTGTGGTAAAAGTTTTTGTCAATTTTAGTCCTCTGACTATAGTGTCAACAACACTTTTGGTACTTGGCCTTGATTTTTTCAATTTTAGTCCTTCAAATACTATGGGAAAGATACTTTTAATCCTCGGCTTTAAAATTCCCCGCATTTAGGCCCTGAGCATTGTAGATTGACACTTCTAGTCCTATTTTGGTTTTGCTATTAATAGTGGAGGACTAAAACTGTCAATATCAAAAAAGTTGAAAGACCAACAGTGTCACTTCTATGAAAGTTCAAGGACAAAATATGGAAAAATTCAAAGACGGGTCCAAAAATTGTCTCTCGCACAATAGTCAAATGACTTAAAAAGGAAAAATCTAAAATCGAGTACAAAGTGGCATTGTAGTCGGAGGACTAAAAGTGGTAAAAGCTTTAGTTTAAGCGTTAACTCTAGAAAATAATGCATGCTTTTATTGGTTCTTTAACTGAAATAATGATTTAACGCTGCAATGCATACTAATTACACACATGCACGCACAATATAACATCAAAGCATTAATCCCAAAAGATTTTGTGGTTGGTTAACATGTATGGATACATGATATCGGAGCCAAAAAGAAAAGAAAGATAAAAAGATAAGGTAAGTTAAAAAGGATAAGATAAATATAAGTATAAGATAAAGATAAAATGACAAGATAAAAAGAATATTAGAATTAAAATACATATAAAATAAAAAGGATAAAAGAGTAAAGCATATAAGAAAGATAATGAAGATAAAAAGGTAAAAGAAAAAAAGAGAGAATAAAAATCAATCCTTTTGAACGTTGAAGTGATAACAATTGAAGTGGTTGTATCAACCATTTACAAAGAGAGGTTTATGATATAAAAAAGAGGATTAAGGAACGTGTGAAGAAATAGTGCAATACAGATACAGCCCATACAAAAATGTTAATGGTGCTTTTCTTGTTAAGCCTTAATATGGAATACAGCTCATACATAAAAGTTTTCTCTTACTGTTCTTTTGAGAAAAGTAGTGGAATTAGATTGTTTTGGTACGCCTTCATATTTGGCATTATTCGCACGTAGTGCGTATAACACCAGTGTATGTGCTGTGTATGCTAAGAGAACAGTTCTATATCATCATACTTAAACCAAAATCGTCAATTTTACTCACATGGAAAAAGAACATAATATGGTGCATGTGTGCACCCAAATGAATAGTTGGAAAAAAATCAGTTTTCAATCAGAAAAACGCATCAGTTGAAGTTGCAAAGGTCAAGGAAAACCAAGCAGGGTAGACGGTGATTATTCACCCTAGGTTGGCAAATGAGGGGATGTTCGAGCATCAAAAATGAAAAGAGATGATTAAGAACTGTGAGCTGCAATACTTACGGGATCTCCAGTTTCCATGGATTTATGTGAGAGAAATTTTGACACGTCATACCTAGAATATATAAGGGAAATCATCAATAAGGACCTTTTTAAACTTGATTCAGTCTCAGAGAAGATCATCGTCATCATACCAAACCAAACTCGCAACACCTAATATTACACTAAATCAAACCCGACCAGAAAGTTTCAGTCTATAAGTAGGACCTAAGTTCAACACTTGAAAAACCACCATGTCATATAAAAAACTGAAAGAAGCTGCTATTGAATTCCTCAAAACAGGACACTAACCATGCACCATCCCTTGCTGATTTTGCTTCAAACTCCATTTGCGAGTTATCTGAACCATTCCTGCCTGCACTTGCTGGTCATAGAAAACAAATTTTCAAGGCAAATATAATAATTAAGGTTACAATCATTACAGATTAATCATGTATGTCATTGGCGGGAATTGCATTATAAATTGGAAAAACAAGACATTTCAAGTAAAGTTTACTCAACAATCCAACCTGAAGGGGCAGCAATGGCTTGAGGTCCCTGATGAGCTTGGGTCATTGGTCTCACTGTGATTTAATAAAACATACAATAGTATAATACATTAATAATACAAGAACATAGTCATAAATAAAGCATATGATGATTAAAATAATGAATTGACGCCACCGACTTCACCTGCCACATGGGGGGAAGGTTGGGGAGCTTGAGGGACTGTTCTTACAATAGTTGGTTCACTTTGAGGCATGACAGGAGCAGTAACTTTACTGGGAGGAGTGGGAGCCTTAAATGTTTTAGCTCTGATAGCATATCGCCTATTTTGGAACCAATTCCATACCTGGAACCAATAGCAAGACAAAATCAGGAAATGAATACTCTTTAATTGGAACAATTTGCATTGACAGCCACTTACTTGTTTCATCTGAACCACAAACTTTCCACGTCTCTCGGGTGAAGCACTAAAACAAATGTGGTTAAGTTACATTATAATGTATCCAGCTTAAATGAGGGACTCGAACTATCAATTAAGTATAGATGTATATGTACCTAAATTTTTCAGCGAGAGACACAAGAACTTCACGAGCAGGCACTTGAGTATTGTGTCCTTGCAAAACAGCCTCCATCTCAGCAACCTAGAGGATTACAAACAATAAAGAACTCATTATCTAACACAGTCAGTAATTCCTTGTTCCATGACTTTCCATCTCAATATAGCTATAGTCTATCCAGCTGATAGTTTGTGCAAAAGCTAAGGTTCAATTTAGGTTTTCCAATTTCACAAGAAAGAAGTGATTGTGTATTTTCGCCACTTAGTATTAGTTTTTTAATCGGTTGAAATTGCGTTCATGTGGTTTGATTTTAACATACTTAATACAGATGAGAATGAATTATTTGTTGATGCAACCTAATAATAAACCGAATTACATAAGCGGCAGTGCTGAATCGAGAAAGAAGGACCTCCAATGCACGAATAAATCAATAAATACGCATAATTAGAGAATGAATGAATACATAAACACGGGAGGATAAAGTGAAAAACCTCGGTAGGGTTGAATCGGAAAGAAGGACCCCCGTTGCTCGGTGGCCTGCCCATCAGCTCCGCCTAGAGAGATGAAATGAACAGAAAACTGCGGTAATTTCGGGGGACGGGGAACGAAGCGAAGATGGAACTGGTTTTGGTAATATCGTTTATGCTCACAGAATTGCCGATTATGGGGGTGTTTGGAACTGATTCTGCTTCTGCTTCTTTTTTAAAAGCAGAAGCAGAATCAGAATCAGTTTTCAGAAGCTGGTACCCCCCAGCTTCTAAAAAAACTGATTCTGAGAGTAAATTAGAGCTCCAGAAGTGCTTCTGGAATTTCACCCAAACACTCCAGCTTCTGATTCTGCTCCCTGAAGGAGCAGAATCAGTTTTGAGAATCAGATCCAAACACCCCCTATGTAGCGCAAAAGACGAGACGAGAGTGTATATATCAAGTGGGGTTCCGCGGGGAATGGTACGACTCCTTGGCTGAAGATTAATTCATATTTATTTACTCCTTAACTAGTTTTCAAGCCCGTGCGATGCACGGGCAGAACGTAATTTAGTTAATTTTAAATGTCTTTTTTTAAAAAAATTGATAGTGGAATAAATTTATATTAATAATTAAAGTTTTTCATTGACACTATAATATATAAGAATAATACTAAATTGATTATTTTACTTGATTCTGACCGTTTACAAATATTATTTTATTGCAACACACATCTTAACATATAGGACTTAATAGAAAAAAGTAAACAACCCTTCAATTTAATATATAGCTCGTTTGGTAATAATAAAATTGATTGAATTGACTGATTATGTTGAAATTGATTAAGTTCTCTCTGAATGAGATCGATGCATAATTATTTTATAGTTTTAATAGTGTGAAATTCAAATAATTTGTCAGATTGAGAAATTTGCACAACTGAATTTACGATTTTAATTTCTATACCTTGTTTATTAACTTTATCAGATTTCAAATAAAAACGAATGTCATAAAACTTTAGTGATTTTAGAGAATTTTCTCAAAAAGCTCAATGTGACATATTAAAATAGATAGACGTACTACATTACTTTATACGTAGTATATCTTAGTGAAAGCACCTTATGTAATTATGCATCTCGTATCACAAATTATGTGTACCATTAATATAATGTCATGACAATATACTCCAGTTTTCACTCTGAAAAAAAAAGTACTCCAGTTTTCTTTAACTTGTACTCCGTACTATCATAATAATCTCTTTACATGTAAGTCAGATTTTAATTTCTATACCTTGTTTATTAACTTTACGTGTTTATACTTTATAGGTTTTTTTTCCTTTCCGGTACGTGTATCCTTAAAAATTATAGCAAATTTTCTGAACTTTTTTCTTCTTCAAGTAAGTAACATTCATCTCAGAGAATTACTTGGGAATATAGTACTTCCAAAGGGTCTTTAACTAATTGCACTCATCAATATCAAGATCTATGTACACCATGCTTGAGGGGATGTTGATAAACATAAATTTCCTGCACAATTAGAACAAATTTACTGAATATTGAAGAGGCAATGCACATGATATTATCACAAAGAAGCCAATATATGCACAATGGAATTTGAACTGTTAACTTTATTATTGTGATTACTTACCATTATAGTCTTTAACTATAGTAGAGGTAACGACTATCACAAAATGTTTTGTAGGCTCATCCAGTTTATTTCGTTGTTTGGTAAGGTGATCAATGCATTGACCCCATAGTCTTACTTTGATGTGTTTCGCTCTGCATGGTAACAAAAGTGAGTACATGTGATTGGACGTTACTTGAATTTTGTAGGATAAAAAACTATATAATTAGTAAATAGATATGAAACATACCACTGGTCTTCTATTTCAATAGTTTCACATCCATTAGGATCATAATCGTACACAACCATGCAAACCACATCTGCAAGAACAATATTTAGTGGTATAAATTGATTATAGAAATATAACACCAATATAATATTTAGTAACAATATTTTTTCATACCAGTCAAACGATATTTACTCTCAAGACGACTCTTTAAATTGTTGAAAGATACGAAGTCAAATTTATAATTCGGCACTTCAATTGCTTCTCCTTTGACTTCTTTGATGACAGTGTTATGGAAGAATTGTAGCATGATTTTATTATCGGATACAACACGATACTCTTCTTTATTTGGAACCACTGAGAAATATTTTATGATGTGTATCATTCCTTCCTTTATTTTGGGACGTAATGTATGAACATATCCACTTCTTATAGATGCATGAACATAATTACCCTGCGACCACAACAAAATACCATTAGTTTTTTTCTAAAACAGGTTCATTTAAAATTGGAAATTTAAGAAAAAGCATACCTCTTCATCGATCAGAATCGTGTCTAGACAAATTAAGCTTCTTTGCCTTTTGTGATTGATGACATCACAGAGGCGTGTAACACGAACTTTGATTGTCTAGTTGGACTTGGATGTATCAAGCTGACGTATTAGAAAATAACTTCTGCATTTTATGGAATATTAATCAATCAAGTATAATTCATAATAATATCATGTATCATAAACATGTGAATGGTAAAGTATTATATGTACATAGTATTCAATAATATATCATTAAAAATGTTGTAGAAACTTACGGTGATAACATTCTTGATATAAGAACACTAAACAATAGAATTCTTCAAACTAAGGAGAAAGTCAATAGTGAAAATACACTTTTCTTTTCATTCTCTTTGTATTTAAAATAGCTTACATATGCACAGTAGGTAGTTTTTATGTTTCTAATTCTAAATTTAGAAACATAAAATATACTAAAAGTTTACTCCAAAATTACATAGCTTTAGATTTAGAAACTTAAAATATACTAAAAATTTATTCTAAAGTATGAAATTAGAAATTAAAAGATGATGAATAAAATCATCTTTAAATTACGTAGCTTTAGATTTAGAAACTTAAAATATAGTAAAAGTTTATTCTAAAGTATGAAATTAGAAATTAAAAGATGATGAATAAAATCATCTTTAAATTACGTAGCTTTAGATTTAGAAACTTAAAATATACTAAAAGTTTATTCTAAAGTATGAAATTAGAAATTAAAAGATGATGAATAAAATCATCTTTAAATTACGTAGCTTTAGATTATTATTATTACGTAGCTTTTTTATTCTAAATCAGATTTATAAGAGTGTCGAATAAAATCAGATTTTATACAAATATGAGTTACCAAATAAGATGTGATATAAAAGGTAAAAAAATTAAAAGATATAGCAAGTAATTAAATATTAAATAATAGTTATATATGATGACATGGCATGATTATGTGGCACTCCGTATGCTCTTGAAAAGTTCCTCTTTTATATATATATATTGATTTTTTGGGTATTACGGACACTTCAATTGGTCATCTTGTCTACTTAATTAATTAATTAACTCAATCTTACTTGACTTTCTTCTTCAAGTTTGTCCACACTTTTTATCCTAAGATCTCGTCGTCTCGAATCTATCATTTTATTTTCATCTTCATCTGTATTCTAATACTCCCTCCGTCCCCCTAAGTTTGTCCCGTTTTACCTTTTTCGTCCGTCCCATTAAGTTTGTCACATACCATATTTGGTAGTATTTGAGTGGTTAGAATTCATTCTTACTTTATTTACACCTTATCTATTCAATACCAACCACACAATTCTACTTTTTCTTAAAAACCACACCACACCCCTTTGTCCCAAACTTAGGGGGACGGAGGTAGTACGAATTTCCTACTTAATCCATTGTATATAAACGGATTGGTGTACTTTTGATTCATTGTGATGCATTTGTTGTGCCGGATAGCTTCGGTTTATTTCTCTACATCCTATCTATGTTTTAGTCTAATGTATTGCATGCACCATTGACATAATCAGTAATTGGAACTCAAGTCACGCACTCAATCCATTTCCATTTTCGTAAGAATTACTTTTTTTTATTCAACATTTGTATTTGTGTGAGATAGTTTTAGTTTGTTAAAAGATAAGTATTACTCCCTCCGTCCTATTGGACTTTGCCAACTTTCCTTTTTTGGTTGTCCCAAAAAACTTTGTCACTTTTCTATTAAAGCAACTAATTTGTGGTTTTGCACATTTCTCTCTCCTCTGCACAAATTTCAACCACACAGTTTTTACTATGCTTATTTCTCACCTACTTTGCACTTGGCAAAGTCCACCGGGACGGAGGGAATAATACGTACTAGTGTAAAGTCCGGGGCAATGCCCCTGGCAGCGGCGCGTCACTTTGTGAATCCTTCATAGGATACAAAGTTTAATATAACACATTTTTACTATGATCTCACCACATTTTTACTATATATTTACTCTTTAGTCTATATGAAAATTTTTATTGTGTTCACTACGGTTGCGGCTATTGCGGCCTATGCGGTGTAATTTAATTTTACGTTTGAACGAAATAAGAAAATAATTAGTGTTGATGTCTTGATACGATCCAATGTGGCCTAGTTGCAGTCACCTTACGGTTTCGTTGGGTGAGTTACGTAGTAGATTTTCCCCGTGAATTGAAATCACACCTCCATTGTGGTCTTATGCGGTTGCGCTACATTACTACAGAAGGCAACCGCAACATTGCAGCCGCAACATGTGTTGCAATCCCAGCCTATCCCGTTGCGGCCACGTTTCGTTGGGATGATGGGACATTATTGATATTCTTGTAGTAGTTCATAATTCGAGAATAATAAATGTGTTATTATGAAACTTTTTGAGTAAAGATTTTATTGTGTTCATAATTATATGCACTACAGAATAATTTTATGCATATTGTTATTATGTTTTTCATATCATAATGTCTTTATTCACGGTATAAACTAAATATGATTATGAATATAATAATTAGAGTATTATTTGAAATGTAATTTACAATATGATTTAATGAGCAATTCAATCCATAATTGAGCATATCATGTACGTAGATGTTACAAAATATTTAGATGTTGTAATGTAAGAGTATGAATTATTTTTTATATTATATGAGCATTTGCATCATGTGATGAGTTAGACAATGATTGTAAAATTAAAGTGTTAATACTTATTATGCCAAATCAATAAGAGAGTCACACGTAGGCCTAGACTCAGGCCGGTTCGGGCCTGGGCCCGGCCGGGCCTCGGTTCATGAAAGGGAAGGCCCGGAACCAGCCCGGGTAACCCCCGGGTCCGGGTCGGGTCTCGGTTTAATTAATTTTTTTAAACTTTTCCTAATTAACCCCCAACCCTCCCCCGTCACCCCCAAGGCCCCAAACCACCTCAAATGGCCCAAAATACCCAGCCCAACCAAAAAACTTAAAAAAAAGGCCCGAACCGGCCAGGCCGGTTCACCTTTTAAGGGGCCCGAGCCCGGACCGGAACCCCAGCGGGTCGGGCCTACCCGGACCGGTCCCTGGCCGGGCCGGTTCAAACAGTGACCGGTTCAGGCCGGTTCCGGGGCGGGCCGCCCGGCCGAGTCCAGGCCTAGTTATGGATGGACTCGGTTCGGGCCCGGCCCGGGCCTAGGCCCGGTCAGGCCTCCGGTCCTAGATTGGAGGGCCCAGAACCGGCCCGTGTAACCGCCGGGTCCGGGTCGGGGCGGGCCGGGCCTCGGGTATTTTTTTTTTGTCTTTTCCTAATTAACCCCCCCCCCCCACATCCAAACCACCTCAAATGGCCCAAAGTACCCAGCCCAATCCAAAAACTTAAAAAAAAAATCAAAAAAAAAATTTAAAATGGCCCAGACCGGCCGGGCCGGTTCACGTTTTGAGGGGCCCGAGCCCAGACCGAAACCACCTCGGGTCGGGCCTACCCGGACCGGTCCCTGACCGGGTCGGGCCTACCCGGACCGGTCCCTGACCGGGTCGGGCCTACCCGGACCGGTCCCTGACCGGGCCGGGCCAATGACGGGCCGGGTCAGTTCCGGGTCGGGCCACCCCGGCCCGAGTCCATCCATAGGCCTAGTCACACGTAGCATTTCTCAATTCATGTTTACTATATAAAACAATAGATAGTGAGGAATCCGGTGTTTTAGATTTTTTTAAAAATTAATTCAAATATGTAAAATTTAATCAAAATTTTAAGATTTTAATCTACTTTAAAAAGTTTTGGGCTTTATTGTCAAAAATTTCATCACTTGGTGGAGGAACCTATAACTTATTTCCTCCACCAACTTGATAATCATTAGAGCTCAAACCCAATCCAAAAAAAAAAATGAGTTACTATAACTAGGATACCAAACAATGCTAACACAGCCGAGAAGTTGGTGTTGGTTTCATGTTCCAACTCAAGTGCATATATTTCTCTCTACCCGCGTGGAAACTATTTCATATCAAGGACAAGATAGAAAGAATCAAGCATTCATCCACTAAATGTAGTAACATGGGAAAATCATCAAAGGAGGTTGACAAGCTGCTGCTATCTATAGTTTCAGGTTCAGATCTACAACTCCATTAGACTCACTCTTGTCACTTCTTTTAGAGCTTTCTTCAAGATCACTTTGCACCTTAGTTGGCGGGAAGAAGCTAAAGATGTGTGGTTGACCCCATCCATTCATTCCTGGCCGTTTCATTTTCTCTTCACCACCTCTCTATATTAATTTGAGAGTGGAATTAGTCAAAAAAAAAAAGACAACAAAAATCAAAATACAAATGGGTTATTTGTTGTCATATAAAAATACAAGACCTTCAGCGGACTCTGATTTTATGATTTTCTTTTAATTTTATGAATCGTATAGACCACTTACGAAATTTGCAAATTATACAAAACTAACACAAGGTTGATAGCTGACCAAATACACGCTTATTCTTTGCCACGCTTATAGTGCTATGAAGTTCTTGAAAAAGGATGGAACTGACTTTGTGGTCCCATATTACACTACGCAAAAGCAGATAAACACACAAGACATGAATACAGGCATGCATACAACTTGGCAATCTACATGGCAAAAGGCAAGTTCTCCAGTCATAATGTAAGCAAAATCAAGTAGATCATCAACATTGCATATGAAAGTGCAAAACTTAAGAAGCATGCATAACAGATTGAAAAAATCTAAAAGACGTGATTAAACCACAGAAGGCAGCAAAGGTCGCGTATTTTTTAATAAATAACCCAAATGGAAATCATGTGCCCGAAGAAGTAATGCTATATTAGGAAAACAACCCAGATGGAAATCATGTACCCAAAGAAGTAATGCTATATTAGGAAAACAACCCAGATGGAAATCATGTTTCCAAAGAAGTAATGCTATATTAGGAAAACAACTATGACTGTATCCATCCCTAAGCTACAAATCAGTTAATTGCACAAACTGAAAACTAAGACAATGCCAATGGCCTCAGGGACTAATTGCATGTATAAGTCTCTTGCATGGATGAGACTAGGGAGTCATCTCTCATCTCCACATATTGTACTGGTAATACGAGTTAAATATTAAAAACTAAAACAAATGGAAAAATGTAACAATTATTACTATAGGTCACCTGATTTGATGCTTCAGGATTTAGGGGGAGTTGATTTCTGGATGAATGGTGGTATCTATGATCTATTTGTGATGAAGAAGCTGCATCGGCCGGAGGGGCCAACGAGAGGAAATCTCCATCAAGACCTCCATTTTCTCTGTTAAGACTTCTTGAGTTGGACTCAAACTGTGAGCTTGAAGTGCCTTCCCTGAGCAAAGAAAAAGAAGAAGAAACTTTCAATACATTCAAGAACTAACATATTATTTTTAAGAACCCAAGATTCGATAACATACCTGATAGGAAGATTGTGTGATTCTAATACATTAGCTACGCTACCGTTGCCACAGGATGTTGGTTCATTATTTGCCCTCGATGTGGAAGAAGCATAACCAGGAGGAAATTTGCAATTAAATGATGGAACTGGCGGGTATTCTGGAGAGAAAGGATATGGCCTTTTGACACCAACCATCTACATCACATCAGTAATCAATAGAAAATACCATCAGAAAAAGAGTTTCAGCATATATCAGGTACAAAATGAGAAAAAAGAATCACGTGAATTCAGTCATTATTGTAATAACTGAAGAATAATTAAAAAAAACTTGTCTTTTTTTCCCTAAAAGAATAATTGATGATTACACTAAAGAACAAAAATGTTTACACTTTACAGACACAACTATCCAAAGAAAGTGAAGAAATGTGCACTCTTTACTAAATCAGAGTAGTGTCAGACTCTCATTAGATTTGAATCTGCTGAACATGTAAAATGCATTTTATTGTATTACAAAAAAAGATCAAAACAAAAGCAATGGAAATACCTTCACTTCCTCAGGCCACAGTGGCATGTAATCGTTATCACGGTAAATTTGGTTTGAAGGGGGCTCTGTCTGAAAATTCTTTAAAGATGACGTTGATGATGAAATCCCAGACAAGATGTTCACCTGCAACATTCACAAATCAGTCACAGGATATAAAAGAATAATAATAACTATTACTATATTAATATTGATCTTAATATTATCTTACAATCTTATAATAGCCAATGAAGGTTAGGATATTGAAGGGAAGGGGAAAATGTTAGTGTAATCATCTTGCTTAGTCAGTTGTACAATGTGCTCTACCAGCTGTACTCTATTAAAAAAGAACTTATCTTCCCATTTGATTTCCATCTCTCATCGTCAATTTGTCACTTTGAACACACCTTCCATTTCTCTCCATTTCTCAGCACTCCTAACCCTACTACACCCAGCTGCTCCTTTCTGCACGCTAACCTCACCAAGCGGCTCCCTTCGTTTCCTTCTTGTGGCGCTAACAGGTAAGTTCTCTTTCCGTTTTCTCGAATCTCGACTTCACAGTGAACTGTCATATCTCCTTCCCTAGCCCCTGTCGCTACTGCGTTTCAGTTTCTTTTTTTGTGTTTCCGTATTCTATTTCATTACTCTCTGCTTGTACTCTTGCAGCATAAGAATATGCCTATTTTACATTTTGTTCATGTGAAATCACAAGCCGGCTTTATATTTCGAGTTACGCTTGAATGTATGCAAAGTGCATTGTTGACACTGGGAATACGCCAGTATAACCCTTGTACATGTCACAGGATTACGTTTATTATATAAACACATATGATATGAAGAACATATATATAAGATACTAAGATAGTGTATATATTAATATTATGTATAATTTTTTCCTCTCATTTTTGTGAAGTGAACATTTGCAATAGTCCACTTTGTCCATGAATAAGAACTCTAAAAGAGTGATGACATCACCATTTACATTATGTTTTGGTCAATTTAGACCTATAGTAGTGACCGAAATAGTATTTAGGGCATAAGTCAAGTTTTTGTAGGCTCGAGCTCTTGTTTGAGGGAGGCTAACCTGTGTTTACACTTATTTTCCATTTATGCCTATCCGTGTTATCCCACATTAGTATTTAGGGCATAAGTTACTTCATAAGCCCTTGTTGGAGGAATGCCCATCTTTATTAAGCCTTTTTACTCTATAAGCTACTGCTCCACTTTAAGAATGTTCCAAATAAGAGCTGTAGTAGTGCCGATAGTAGTATTTAGTACATATGTCAAGTTTCTGTAGGACTAGTTATAAAGCTCTTTTTCTAGGATGGCTAAAATGTGTTTACGCCTATTTTTCATTTATGCCCACCTATGTTACCCCACAGGAGTATTTAGGGCACACATTACTTAAATAGGACTTTGATAAAATGTAGTACAACGGTTACTAATTGTTACATTTAATATATAATCATGTATTACATGAAGATTACTTATAATTTACCTCTCCTTTATCTCTGAACTTCATGTTCAGGACATTTGTAGGCATAAGCTCTTGTCTGAGGGCTACCTTTTTTTTATTATCCTTTTCAATTTGTAAACTACTACTCCTCTTTAATAATGTTCCAGTTTAATAAAGGTTAATAATAATTTTCTAAATGTCACTATAATTAGCAATTTAGCATTTGGAGTATAGTAGACACACAAACATGCAGCTCCTAACTAACTTCCCGCATGCACTTCGAAAACCACTTCCCTGGTTGAAAATTTTGAGAAGCATTTCAATTTGAAGGCAAAGTGTATTGTATATGGACATGTAGTAATAATCTGCCACTAATCTATCCTTGACCGCACACTATGAGAAAACTAAAGTTGGATTGTAAGGATTCTCAAACAAGCTAATGCTTAAGACCAGTCATGTATTTAAACACACCGGTAAAAGTGTGAAAACAACATTAAAACAACATGGTTGATTAAAAATGTAAAAAGTAAAGAAAAAATTACTCCACCAAAATACCCCACATCATTCGAACTCAATATATTTAAGTGAAACATTTAAATACTATGGTACAAAGGGCAATATTTCTATCAAAAGTATCACTGGTGGTACAGTTTTTAACGAAAGTATTAGTAATAGACTATAGTTTAGGTATACTTTCAGTGGTGGAAAATTCAACAACTGTAAGAGTAATGGCATACGCAATCATATTATATTTTGGTCTAATCAGGCCAGTAGTAGTTCCCAAAGTGTGACAAGTTACAAGAGGAGTGTGTTGCCCACTTGCCCTCGTGTTCAACTCATTCCAGCTCAATACATTTTAGTGACACTTAAATATTATGATACATAGTGCGATATTTCTATCAAAAGTATCATTAGTGGTATTGTTTTTAACAAAAGTATCACTAATATCACTAATATTATAGGAATATTTTAACCAATTGTCTGGTGTGGTTTATGGTTGACTCTTCATTTATAATTGACTGGGTAATTTGACAACTGTAAAAGAATAATGACATAACCATTCATTTTATGTTTTGATCGAAACAGAGCGGTAGTAGTGCCTACTGTAGTATATAGGGCATAAGTAAAGTTTCTGTATGTATGAACTCTTGTTTGAGGGTGGCTCATATGTGTTTATGCCCATCTTTATTATAAAACAGTAAAGTTTGCAAACAGATTGCTATCAAGCCACTCCAGTGGGTACAAATTTAATAATCAATACACTGGATGTAATCGTTTCAACGGAAATACAGTTATACAAATGCGGTTTGCAGAGAAAGTTCTTGTTTTTTCTTTTATCCAAATGCTAAAAATTATATTCCTGTGTATCATGTATATTTTAGTCTCAAATTGAGTTAATTATCATTTTAGGTGGACTGAAATTTGTCCATTTTCACATTGGATATGCATTTTATTTCTCCAACTTTGTTTACCTGTTATTTCCTAACCCCCTTAACATGCCCATTTTTTCTTATGACTTTCCTTCCAAATAATATTCCTTTTGGAAGATATACTTTTGTTTTGGCAAAAAATGTTAAGCGCGTCTTTTGTTAATCATAAGGTGTCATTTGGACAGGGCAGTCATATTCCATCTTCTTACCGTTGTTTTTTCTAAATATCTCTTTTAAAAGATAATTGAAATCATAACAGCAAGTCATGTTTCATACAATGTACTGTTTTTTATTTTGAAATCATTTTTTCTTACTTTTCAATAGATAATACGTAGTATGAATTAACAATGCAGCCCTACTTAGTTTGAGGGTGGCCAATACTACGTATGTGTTTGTGGCTATATTTTCATTTATGCCCTTTTATGTTATCCACAGGTCTAGAGGTGAACACATGATAAAAGTGCATTACAACAACTTCAACTATATTAGACTTACTCTTTCTAATAAGATTTTGATAATATGAAGTCCAAAGGTTACTAATAATGTGCCACAAATGTCATAACTACGCATTCATGCGCTTTTTTACCAGATATACCTGAAAGGGGTAAAAAAATGCAATTCATAGTAATGTAAAAATATGTAGTGCTAATAAGACTTAAAAACAAATTATCATGTATTCATCTCATAGTGTTGCTTTATCAATGGTTCCATGGCCCCACGCTATTTAGTTATACTAATAAAGTTATCATAGCACTAATAAACCGTATTACTCTTTAAAAAATTAAAAGAAATTTACTTCGTTATAGTCTTCATGTGCTTTCGGATGTACTAGCACATTTTAATCACATTTTAAAAAATAAAAACCACAGGCCAGACATCTAATTTTGGATTGACCTTTTCTCATTAAAAGAAATCTTAATGAACTTTGTGAATAGATATTCCTCTAACTTGCTTGAGAACTTTTCTAGATAAAGAATTTGAAAAGCTGCTGAGTTTAAAGATCTAATTGAATCGATTAGTTCTAAGATTCTAAAACAGGAGGGTCATTTTCTCTTCATGGCAGACAGAGTAACTCTCATTAAAAAATCTGAGGAGAACAACTGATTTTATGTTTTGGCGAATGTAGGCCATTTTTTACTCCTTTAAGACTGGGTGTATATATCCAATATTCCAATTCACTTGATAAATCCAGATTTTATCCTCTAAAAAATAAATCCTAACAACACCCATAGAATACAATTTGACAGATTTCATAGAGTAGCATGCACCTTAACCTATTCTAATGTCCTACTTAACAACTTTGTGTGCAAATTCTTAGATCTCAGTTATACCAACCAACGAAGTAAACCAAAATTAACCATTTATAATGGGCATTTACTTATCACGCAACACGCGTCCAGGAACTAGTTAATAATAATATATGGGCATTTAGTTTGCTAACCATTGATGAAGAAGCAGGCTGCTGATATTGCTGTGATCTCTGCAATGCAGTTGGGAGTGGCAAAACTGAAGAATGCGGTTCAATAGGCATGTTTATGTTCGGCCATAATGAATACCCAAGTTGATCCAGCCTTCGACTCTCTCCTCCTTCGAGATTGTATTCACCATCCCACAGTTTGGGCCACTGACTGTGGCCCGGGATCATCAAGCCCGATCTACCCCTCTCACCACCCTCATGATCAAACTTTGGGAGACATGAGGGGAGATCAGGAGGGGAATGGATTGATGAAGGAGGAGAAAGGTGAGACCTTGAGGAGATATTAGGCAGCAAGATGCTAGGTGAGAACACACTATTACTAGCTGCTTGAAAAGCATTGTTCTCCCTTCTGTGCTGTTCCTCTAATCTAATCTTCTCTAGCTGAGCAACCCCTAATCCTCTTTGGGGCACTTTTTTCTGTTTAAGCTTTTTCAAAGATCTACCACTACAAACACCTCCCCCACCATCACCACTACTACTATTGCTACACTTCTGGGCAGGTTCTTCTTGAACCATTGCCATTAAAATCTCAACACAACTTCAAGAATTCGAGTGAAACACCCAACAGAGAACTATTTATAGACGTAAAACATCCCAACATCGCCATTAATTTCTACAGATTCAAAAAATATTGCGAATTTAAGAGAAAATCCAGAAAATCTGAGAGTTGCAAATTAAAGATGGCGTATCCCAAAATAAGCAATTATGATAGTTACACGCACAAGGCGTACGCAAAATGCGTAGGCGCCTAGTTCTGAAGCGTCCGCCATAGCCTGGACTTGGTTTAGTACTAGAGGTGGGCCGACTTCTAAAATTTAGCCCAAAGCCCACACTGATTTTAAAATTATGTAAATGCAATCACTCGCTTCTTCTGCGTTAACTTCTATAGAGACCTTTGGAGTTTTTTCCCAAAGGAGGGTAGTCTCCAATCTTATTTCCCAAAGGAGGGTACTTTTAAACTTATTTACCAAATGAGGGTAGTTTTTTTCTTGTCATCCAATTTCCGCCACATCACCTACTCCACATCATTCACCGTCATCAATCATTCCACGTCATCAGCCATAGGTGTATTCTTTTAAAATATAAAAAAATTCGTAGCCCCTGGGAATTGAACTCAGGACCAAAACAATGGATTTGCATCTTGAAACCCACTAGGCTACATTGACTTGTTGGTACAAACACACCTTTACAAGTATTTAACATCTATGTATGCAACTTATTTTGATATACGCAATTCAAATATAATTTAAAATAACTCTACATTAATTAAATAAAATGAGAAACAAAAATGACAGCGGCTGGACTAATTCATCCCATATTTAATAAAAGAAATCTTATATTACTAATGCGTAAACGTGTAAAAATATAAATTCCATGACAAAAATAAAAAAAAAATCCAACACTGAAATACAATTTTTTACAATCACAATATAAGTATTTTACAAGTATATTGACATTTATTTGACATATACTACATACTATATATTTAAGCACATGACATCACCAACTTAATTCATATATTAATCGTTCCTTTAGAGATATATTAGTCATTCTTCAAACAATTAAAGAATATGATAACATAACATTAAAAGAAGAATATGATAAATACTTAATTTGAGATATACAATTAAAAAATTAAAACTCAATTAAAAATTATAACAAAAACGTAATTTGATATATGCTATACAAGAATAACTTAAAATAAATCTACTCTAAATAAAAATTGAGTTTTAAAAAATACATCTCAGACTTGTGAAATCCTTATATTATGATTGTAAAAAAAATTGTATTTCAGTGTTGGATTTTTTTAAATTTTTGTCATGGAATTTATATTTTTACACGTTTACGCATTAGTAATATAAGATTTTTTTATTAAATATGGGATGAATTAGTCCAGCCGTTGTCATTTTTGTTTCTCATTTTATTTAATTAATGTAGAGTTATTTTAAATTATATTTGAATTGCGTATATCAAAATACGTTGCATACATAGATGTTAAATATTTGTAAAAGTGTGTTTGTACCAACAAGTCATTGTAGCCTAGTGGGTTCCAAGATGCAAATCCACCATTTTGGTCGTGAGTTCAATTCCTGGGGGCTACGGTTTTTTTTATATTTTAAAAGAATACCCATATGGCTGATGACGTGGAATGATTGATGACGTGGAATGATGTGGAGTAGGTGATGTGGCGGAAATTGGATGACAAGGAAAAAATTACCCTCATTTGGTAAATAAGTTTAAAAGTACCCTCTTTTGGGAAATAAGATTGGAGACTACCCTCCTTTGGGAAAAAACTCGAGACCTTTGCCAACTTTGTGATCTTCATACAACTTTTCATTTCTACTGCAAGCTTCAAGCTTTTTCATGACTTTGAGACTTTACTTCACGCTAACTCAAGAAAATTTGATGCTTTGTATAATGGACAACTATAATCAATTATTTTATTACTTTTGTTATCGTTAACTATAAACAGATTTATATATTGTTACAAAATATTCTGTATGGAACGTAACTTGTTTAGTAAGGTGCATGGGTAGGAAATAGCTTGATTTATTATTTAATTTTTGTGGGTCTTCATTATCTCATTTGTTGACTTTCAATTATTTATTTTATTTTATTTTTTATTACAATGTTTGGATGATATATGTGTGTTTGTGTGTGTGGGCACGTGTGTCAAAATTGAGACTTACACAATAGGCAATGTTAAGAAACTGCCTTAAATAGACAATAAGCAATAGGCAAACTTTGCATAGTAATAATAATATAATATGAATAATAAAAATAAAAAGGTAAATCCTAACATGTCATATTGTCATCTCTAGAGAGATCACATAATATTTCGCAGGTTATGGAGTCAAGATGGGCAACTTAAATGGGAAAAAATAAAAACCTCCCCGTAATTTAGCAGAGATTACAACTTTATGGTACACATTTATATCCTCATATATATAATTATTATTAAATTTAAGAAAGAGAAAAACTAAACATCCATTGATTTTATGAGAACAAGAATATGAGGGCCGCCGGGTTTTCTCACGCTTAGTTGTTAGAGCAATCAGATCAGTAATATTTGTAAAGATCATAATTATGGAGTAAAATATTGCGAAGATATCGTGAGAAACTAATTTATATTTCAAAATTCGAGTTTTAAATGTGAAATCTAAAGCAACCTACATAAATGCCATATTTTTCTCTCTAATTTCTTGCCATAAACCCCGCTCCACACTTCCATTTTCGCTTGATGGACCGACTCTAACGTATTCCCCTTTTCTCTCTTACTCTCATTTCTCTCTCTTTCTATTTGTTTTGTAATTAAATGGTTTGTTATCTAGCTGAAGAAGAGTTGATCTAAAATGCATGATTTTCTGCCATATCAGGCAATGTGAGGAAGGAAAACATATTCATATTTTGCCATGCAGTGTTTGTTGGGCAGTTTAAAACTGATTCGGATCTGCTTTAGTAATGCCTCATCATAATATTTAAAAAATATTTTTGTACCTAAAACCTTGTATTCTCGATCTCTAAGCCCTTTTATTTAGCCCTCTTAATTTGGCATTATATTAATTTTTTTGTAAAAAATAGTTAAAATTTGTTTAGAGGCTATAATTTCATTCATATTTAATCCCAATGTTTCTCATATAATATGTCGATTATGTTAGCTGACTCCAATTTATTTTTTTAATCAATAATATTGTGACATCGTTGTTGTTGGATTGAAAAAATAATTTCTTAGATATAACTAGATGTGCCAGTAAATCTTAATATGTGGCATAACTTTTTTAATAAATGTCATACATTAGCTTTAACCGGTAAATTACAACTTAGGAAAACCATTTGTGCTACATCGTTGACTTGGAGAATTTGATTGCTTTTTTTTAATAATAATTTAACGGGTGATTTGCACTTTATTGCTGATTTCAAAGATTTGGTTGAGAGGTTTTTTAAATTTAGGGGATGTTTTGCACTATTGTGTTAGTTGAGGACTTCTTTGGTACTTTCCCTCAAAGAAATTGATGGATAAAGTTGATAAAATACAAAGGGATGAGTAAATAAGGGAGTGTTTGCAATTGTTTCAACTTTAAAAAAGTGATTTTTTAAAGTGATTTTGGGAAAATTGATTAATACTAAAAGTTGGTAGTGTTTAGAGAAAAAAGTGATTCTGAAAAAGTAAAAGTTGGTAGTGTTGGTAAAATAAGTACTTTTTGTGTAATAGAAAAAGTGAGAAGCAGTTTAAAGCACCCTTCTACCTGCTTCCAGCTTTTAGCTTTTAAGTGATTAATTTAAGCAGAAGCTGTCATTTGAAAACACTCTTTTCGTCTTTTTTTAAGCCAAAAGCTAAAAAGCGTTTTTTTAATCAATCCCAAACACTCCTTAAGAATTCTTCATCTTTTCTATTATCAGACGGCGGCCAGGGAACCGCATGTTGGTGATGGCAGCTGAGTGCTGACGAGGTTTAATGGGCAGTTGGGGGTGGCAACAATGACTCCCGGTAGGAATTTGAACTAAACATGTATGTTGAGTTAAAAAGAAAAAGTCTACTACTTATGGATATTAAACATGATTGTTCGTTTCACTGATGATGCCAAAGTGAATAAGTGATATTTGCCTGATTCTTGATAATGGAATATAATAATTGAATATACATGGGTACATATTTAGCAACCATTTTCCCATAAATTTGAATAGTAGAATGATTTTGATGTTTCATTTGAGCTTTTCTGTTATTACCATTTTAATAGATATTTTTAATGTTATACATTCCATAATTACTTAGTATCTATGTATGTTAGGTTGATGAAAGCCCATGTTGTAAGAACCAGATCAAACCGGGTGATTTGACCCGTAACCCGACCACGCACTGGCCAATTTTCCGGTCTGGTTAACTATTAAATCATTACTTTGATTAATCCCGGAAACAACCAACACCCGCGTAAACTCAGACTAGAACCAGTCCAGTCCACACCCGCGAAATACCAAAAAATCGGAGAGGATGTCGCTTGCAGAGTTGCAGGAATTGAACTCGCGTATGTTGCCTTGCATTCGACCTCATGAACTTCGCCACACCAGCTCCTTCTTAATCTAGATTACTTAGGATGTTTTTAATTGGATTGAAAGTTTCTAATCTGATTTGGTCTGGTATGATTTGATCCGGTTCGGTCTATTTAAGTATGGTCTAGTTTGGTATGTCTGAACTGCCAAACTGGTATGTTCTGACTTCTGATCTAGTTAATGTATGCAATATGTGTATTTTTTATTTATCGAAGTCTAGTCTGGTCTGATATGTTTAAGTCTATTAATATACTTTCCAATTATGTATATCATTTTACCAATATATTTGTTTAATTTTTTGTAATTTGTGTTATGTTCATTGTCCACATAAGCCTCATTGTATTTTGAAATTTGTTAATACAAATGTATTTTAATACAATAGTTTTTTTTTTAAATTTTATTATATTGTATTATCATTGTTAAATTATGAAGGAATATAATTTTTTTGTGTACGTTTTGGACTATTGGTATTGATTGGGTTTTTCACTCTTTGATCGGGTTGACTCACCGGGTTCGGGTTGACCCGTGACCCATTAATCTGGCAGGAGTACTTCTCGGGGTACTTCTCGGTCTGATTTTTACAACATACGAAGTACTCCGTATATGAAAGCAACAATTTACTCTTCACCCGTCCATACAATTTGATTTTGATCTTTAATTTTATATGTAGGATTTTTGTATTTCAATTGAAATCTTGCAATACAAGAAATGCAATTTTTAATATGTAAACTTAAGGTTAAGTGGACGTCTCCCTAGGTGCTTAGGGTTTTTGCTTGCGCCGATTTTTCCTCCTCGATCGTAGAGGGGGAGTCGTGCTTCGGATTTGTGATTGCTAAGGCAGATTCCTGCCTGGGTTTTGATTCGTACTACTACTTTGCTTTGGGGGGATACAATTTGCTCTTCAGCTTTTGTTCTCTTTGCAGGTGGCCGAGACTTTGACCAAGGCAGATGGAGGAAATCGCGGATAAATACAAGGATAGATATGGCTATTGGGAATCAGGAAGAAGAACTGGTGTTTGAGGAGGAAACGTTTGAAGAAGAAGACGACTCGGTCAATAAGGATGTGTATCCGGTAGTAGGGACTGTGATCACCAACAAGATGGTAGTAGACGACTCGGCCTCACTGTGGATGCCGGGTAAGGGGATCACCATTAAAGAAATTGACGAAAAAGGTACATGTTTACGTTTTATCACCCCATAGATATGAAACATGTACTTGAAGATGGACCGTGGATTTTTGAACAGAATTTGCTAGTCCTTCGGGCACTGCAGCCTGGGGATGTTCCGCTCCTGGTTCCTCTGAATGAGGCCGAATTCTGGATTCAGGTTCATGATATTCCTTATGACTTTATGAACTTGGGGGTGGCTAGGAGAATTGGAAATTTTGTTGGGAAATTTGTCAATTGGGAAAAACCTCAGTTTGATAAAAAGTGGAAGCTGTATATGAGAGTTAGGGCTTGTTTGGATGTGGGTCAACCCCTTAAGATTGGAACCACACTCAGGAAGGGTCAGGGTGAAGGACACTGGGTTGACTTTAAGTACGAGAAGTTGCCTAGTTTTTGCTTTTCTTGTGGTATTATAGGACATTCTGACAAGTACTGCCCCCTAGCCTATGAAAAGAAGAGCACGGACACTACTAGACCGTATGGGGTCGGCCTGCGAGCTAGGGGAGGGGGGAAAGCACGGCTAGAGGGAGGAAACAAGTGGATCATCTCAGACGAACCTAGGAAGGACACCAGGGTAATCGGAGTAGAGGAAGGCAGCTCGGGCACGGGTAAGAAAGGCTGGAATAATCCCTCAAGCAGCAACAAAAAGAGTGGAGGGGAGGAAGCAGAAGAAGCAGCCATGGCGGACAAGAGTGGAGAGCCAAAGCGTAGGCGGACTTGGGAAGAGACAGGTGGAGCAGGGGCCGAGGGGGAGACCATGGTTCTGGATCCAAAAAACGGAGAGGAGGCGGGTTCAGAAGCCCGCCAGACCTTTTGAAGAAGGCTCCAACCGGGAGTGGGTGCTGGTGCTCGTTCCTTTGCTGCAAGACATTTTATAATTTACACGTGTTATTTATTTTAGATTTTACTTTCTGCTCTCAGTTTGTTTTTCTTTCAATTACTGTTGTTTTGTTGTTCCAGACTGTTACACTTGGTGGGGGTGATGAGGTTGTTACTCTGGCCACGTTTGGCTCATGTAGACCCATGATAGGATCAGCGAATCACATTGCTTTTTTTAAGGTGATTGATTCTCCAACTGGTTCGAGGGTTGGTGGTAAGAAGTGCTTACTTTGTCATGTTTGTCCCGTGCTAAATGTTTTATTATCAATATAAGCCTCCCAGTTACAAAAAAAAATGTAAACTTAAAAAAAATTAAATTTTAATTTTTTTAATATGTAAATTTAAAAATTTGGGCAAAATCACGAGAAAGAGAAGTTTCTCCCCATCTATCTACTAGATGAAGTAATACTTGCGGTTTTTGGATGTTTCCTTTTGGACTGTTTTCAGTCCCAGACCAGACCAGACCAGACCAGACTTCCATAGTTATAAAATACACAGAGACCAGACGTTTACCAGACCCGTTCAGATCAGATCAGACCAGACCAGACTCAAACAGACCAGACCAGACTTAAACAGACCAGACCAGCAAATTTCAGTCCAAAAGAAAACATCCTTAGACCTCCGTTAGGTTCCTAGTCTCCTAGACCACCACCCTCCATTGTCCTCCGTAGGATCCGGATGAAGTATTCTTTACCTTAGGCTAACCGCAATTCTGTCAATAAATCTAATTCCCCTCCAATTTATACGTATTCATTCAGTCAATTTAGTTTTCCTCTACAACCCAGCACCGTCAATATATCCACTCAGCACATTTTTTTTAATTAAATGCATAAATCCTTAGTTATTTTATTACACATCATTTATTTGTTAATTTTATTTTGATCAATAATTATTGTTTAAAAACTCAAACATTCCGATGTAAAAAAAATAAAAAATTTGAATTAATTTTTTTCGTATGTATTAAAAATGCGTACTTGGGTTCAATTTGAAATAAATTAAAACTATTTAATGTTTTGTATATTTCTATATTATTAATTTTTCATTTTATATACTATGAACTTGTTTAATATTAAATTTAAATCAATTGAAACACATGTTGTAAAATTAAAATACCGAACAATAATTTTTTTGTTAAACCGAGCTGCAAAATGAAGCCAAAAAACCAGCCCACCACACTTTTTCATACACACACACACCCACCCAGCAGCCTTTTTGGCTTTTTCATCCGCAACACACCCACGCACAAATGCAGTCCACTCCTTTTCTTCGGGACGGAGTCAATTGCCCGGCCACATGCAGGTCGCCCCCCAAGTTTCTCCAGACTCCCCGCTAACTCCTCCCTATATACGAAATATTCTCCCGGTTGCAGCCATTTTGGGGTGAAAACCTCACATTTGGGGTTTTCACTCGTTCCATTGCAATCAGCCTTAGGGGTGGATTCGGTTCAAATGGTTTGGTTTCAGGGACGGATCCAGGATTTCTATTTAAGGGGGGCGAAATTTTTCGGTAGTGTAGGGGGTGAAAAAAATTTCGTTAGTGTAGTGGGGCGAAATTTTTTCCCTAGTGTAGCGGGGCGAATTTTTTCCGCTACTGTAGGGCTATGCGGGTAATTTTATTCAAAAAATGACATTAATACATACACATCCCCAACGACATTTAAATCTATTAAGTAGTACATTCTAAGTTTAAATTAGATGATGACAAAGACATCAACCAATACATTTGTAACAACTTCTACATTGTTTAACCTCATGAATCGGTTATTATTGAATTGTAATTTTTGTCCGGCCACCAAGGAGGGTGTTCGTGAGTCATGACTCATGAGAAGTTTTCTTAATATTACAATAGTAGTATGTATGATATTATTATTTTTAGAATAATATGCACCACATACACACACATATATGGTGCATATTATATTTTAATATTTGTATTAATGCTATAATAATTTAAAGTTTATTATCTATGCAATTAATTATTTTTAGAAAGCAAGAAGCAAATGAATTATGTAATTTAATGTCAATAAACATTTATATTTTGGATTCATTTTACGTGATCTAAAAACTGTGTAATTAGTGTGTCTGATATTTAATATTGTTTTATATATATTTTACAAAATCAAGTACTTGTTATCTAATAAAGATAATTAAACACTACAAAACTAGGAATTCTTATATAATAAGTATCCTAAATCTTAAACAACGAGTTATTCTATTGTTTATTTGTTTAAGTTATGTAATTATTTTAGATGTTCCTTCTTTTAAATCTTCAATTACGTATTGCATTATGTAACATTATATATTAATTTTGAAAATTAAAAGATAGGGGGGGCGAATCTAATTAAATTATGAATGTTTTATGAAAATATTACATATATGGTAGAAAATTTTGAAAGTCCAAGGGGGGCGGTCGCCCCCCCGCGCCCCCCCCCTAAATCCATCCCTGTTTGGTTTTCACCTAAAATCAAATGCCGAATCAAAGTAAAAAGTTCAGTTCAGTTCGGTTTTATATTCAAAAAATTGGAACCACGGTTTGTTTGATTCGGTTTATTTCAATCCGGTTTCGGTTTTTTCAGTTTCTACCAAAGTATTTTCGTTGATTAGAAAAATAGTAATTGGATTACAAAAACAAAAAAATAAACTACATCAAACTATTATTAATAGTAATACAATACATAAACATACATAATTAAAAAGGAGAGAAGAAACAAAAGCACTTCCAACTAACAAGCAATGAATTAGAGAGTATGTGTATACCAATTTAAACATTTTCTAAATTAATTAAATACGACAGTTTATTTTGAATTATATACGGTGTATTCGCAAGTTAACATTTTATTAGTAAATAACTTTATCTACTTTCTTTTAGAGAAATATATTTATGCTTTAAAGTTTCACATTTTCTGCTATGTTGTTTAAAGTATAGTTTATATTAATACATATTTGTTCAATATGAAAAATTATGTGATAATAAACAAACATAACATATAATATATCAACAAAGTATCATTGTCATGCAACAAGAAGCAAAATATAAATTGCGATTTAAAGTATCAACATACTAGTATTATAGCAATAGACTTAAATGTCAATATCGTGCAAATCATAATAAATCTAGTATCAAACATTAAATTTCTAGAATTAAGAATTAGTAACTAAACAAAATATTATACTTAATGATTAATAAATAAAATAAGAACTTTTGAAAAGTTCGGCTTATTCGGTTCGGTTTTAAGATGTGAAAACCGAAACCGAAACCAAACAACTACGATTCGGTTTTTAGAGTTCAATTTCGGTTTTCTTGCGGTTCAGGTTTTTTCGATTCGATTTTCGGTTTCTTTGACCCACCCCTATTTTACCTCATCTTTCTGAAAGTACTTTGCATTTCTCTTTGAGACAGCCACCAAGGGTATAATAGGAATTAAAAATAATACAACTTATTACGGAAAATAATGACTTTTTATAGTAAAAGCCGGGTTGCCGTCTGTGTTTAAAAAACTGACCCGGCCGGGTCGGCCCGGAACCCGGCGACCCAGACAAAAACCCGGTTCGGTTTGTTCAAAACCCGGAAATGGTCAAAAATCGGAAAAATCCGGCTGACTCGGGAAAACCTGGTCCGGACCCGGACCGAAGAAACCCGAAATAAAACGGGAAAACCCGGTTTTGGATGTTTTTCCATAAAAAAAGTGATTTATTTTTTAATTTTAATGCATTTATTAAACCAATAAAATTGCAATTTCAACACCCTAAAAAGAAAAACTATGTAATATATTTATATATTTATTTAAGAATGAAAATCATGTCAAATTATAATATAAATGTACAAGACAAATAAAACTATCATTATATATTTTTATAGGATCAAAATTATACTTTGGCATATTATGAATTTGTGAGTGTATTAAATGCTTAATAAGTAGTATTGGACTATTGGTAGTTGATTAGTATGAATAATAACTACTTTTTATTATAATTTTGTAAATAATTATATGTTTATTATAATATAGACGTATATTAGTTGACCGGTTTTCCGGCGTTAACCCGGTTGACCCACCGGGTCCGGGTTGACCCGTGACCCAATCATGTGGCCGGGTCGCTCTCCGGTCCGGTTTTTTAAACATAGGTTGCCGTTAGAATTTCCCATTTTGTGCTTAGTAGAGCCCAAAGAGAGAGTTGCATATAACATTGAACATTTCTTGTCGTACATAAAAAGTGCACTTTTTTTTATATTCTCCTGTGTACACAACAAATAAGGAATGTACACACAAAAATTAGACTTTGTATTTTCATCTAATTTTTTCTATAACCTAACATTAATGGTTGGATTGGTTGGGGGTCCATTCTATTATGCAATACGGATTATGTTATTTTTATATTTATAGCTGGCTGTCCACAAGAGATTAAGAACCCTAGGTCCTAGCTTATGTGGTCTGGTTTGGTTCTTCTAAAATAATTAAATTTTAGTCTAGTTCTTTTTTTTTTGTTTCAAACTCAAACTAGACGAGAATCAGATTGAACGGGGGAATTAGGACACGAAACAATATCGTAAAGACAATGACGACGACTATGGGATCTAGGCACTTACAAGGCCCGTAGGGCACCCATAAGAGTTGGGAGTTGGGACACCATTTTTTAATTAACACCTTTTTCTTTGTAAAATAGGTTTTATACATGTATTCATGCAAATTATTCCATTGTATGCTATTAAAAAATCTTTACAAATTATGCTTAATATAATTAATTTAGTGTAAAGATGTTTTTTAGTTCTTGTTACGACAGGAAGGTTGAAACAAGACTCATTCACTTCAAAAAGGAAACAAAGAAAACATTAAATAAAGAGAAAAAAATGTTTTTCTATATTTACATTTTTTATCTTTCAATTATTATCTTTCACTCATCCTTCTTAATACCAATTTGTGATAAGGAGGTGAACATATTCCACATATCACTAAGGCACTCCCACGGTTCACTACGACAATGCAGAGCCCTACAATCGAGCAGTGGATGGACATGGAAGTCTGCACCACATAGTGGTGCCAATAGGTCGGGCCTAATCAAAGGGTTAGGTGGTTAGGCCCCGAATCAAAGGGTGATGCCGATCCCCCGGCCCATAAGACCAACAATCACCCTGGCACCATCCGATAGATTCACATGCGATCTCGCTCTAATATCACTTGTAGGATCGGTTGCCCTTTTTACAAGCTTCACAGTGAGTCACTCATCATTGGGATATCATCCCTGGACTCACTTAACTACATAGTTCTATGGTTAAATTAGCATTCATATTTTTCGTAAAATCAATTGGTGATTAGGAGATGAACACATTCTATTTAACACGTTACTCTGTAGTGACAAAGTCAAAGTAGATTCTTGTTGAGCACCTCCCACAAGTTATTACGGTAGTGTAGAGTCCCACTAATGCGCTGCACCATAACGTAGTGCCAACGGGTTGAGCCTAATCAAAGGGTTTTGTTGATCCCCATAAGACCAACTCTACTTATTGTGACAAATTGATAATGAAAGGACAAAAATTATCAATTTGACAAATACTCAAGAGACTCATTGCACGAATTTTAAATTGGAATATAATAGTGCCTCGCAAAAAGTCAAAAGACTACAAAATGAAAAAAAAAATCAAAATGGAGTATTAAAAATGTCACTCACACAATTATCGAAAGACTAAAAATGACAAAAACACGTTGTTGCATGTTCATAAAATCGTGATGATTCTGGTTAGAACATAAGAAAATCGAGAATTGACTTATCCAAGACAATGAAAAAACCGGGCCCGGACCATCTCCACCCCTACTCTATACGGAGTGTTAACTAAGCTAGCCTAAAGTGCAACCTAGCTAGGAAGAGAGTTGTCGCCTAAATATCCCCATTCGAATAAGTTCAAAATCTTGTACGTACGTAGTAGTTGTTTAGGGCAACATTGATTACTTCAAAAATATAGCAGAGAAGCAGAAGCAGCTGAAAAGGGAGACACTGAGACACCCAATAGCTGCAAAAATAAACACATCACATAGTAGTGCCCATATCATGGCAAACCCTAACAAGATTAAAGCTGGGCAGGCAGTTTACGACTTTAGGTTGGTAAAATAACAAGTTTAGCACTTGTAATTTGAGTCGGTATTAGGGGTGAGTTCGGTTCTTTCGGTTCGGTTTTTACCTAAAACCAAATACGGAACCAAAGTCAAAGTTCGGTTCGGTTTCGGTTCGGTTTTACACTCCAAAACTTGGAAACACGGTTTGATCGGTTCGGTTTGTTTTGGTTCGGTTTCGGTTTTTCGGTTTTTTGCTAAAAAATGTCATTTGATTTAAAATTGATATAAAAGTTGGAGGGATCAAACATATATATTACATAAAAATGCAAGCATACTTGAATAAATAAAGAAAATAATAATAAACAAATATGTCTTGAATTAATTATATGAGTATGCGGGAGGTATATCTTAATTTACATTATTTGTGACTAGTTTGAAAAAAGTTTATGAATACATATGTCATGTGTGATATAGCTGAGATGAATATTTATTTGTTTTATCAATATAAAAAATTTAAGTTACAAAAAAAATTAAGTTACATAAAAATAAAAGTTAATTACTACTAATAGCAAGTAAAAACATATAATCATGCAATAAATTGCAACATACATACATAGAAGACATAATAGATCAATATAGCTACATTATTATGGGCAATGAATGTGTAAATGCATTTATAAACTAAACTAAACATAGCACAAACATTATTTCTCTAGCACAAGAAATTCAAAGATTATTGATGATATTCAAATTAATTCTTACATTTAACAAATAAAATTTCATATTTTATTTTAGTTCGGTTTTGAAGGGTAAAAACCAAAACCGAACCAAACTACTACGGTTCGGTTTGGTTTTTTACATTCGGTTTCGGTTTTTTAGCGGTTCGATTTTATTTGGTCACGGTTCGGTTTAATTTGATTCGGTTTTCGGTTTTCGGTTTTTCAGACCCAACCCTAGTCGGTATCCCTCCATTGTCAAATGTATAATAATTTTTTTAAGTAATCCTAATTTACAAAGTGCAACTAATTCTGGCCATCCATAAAAATGAAATAACGGTGTAGATGATAAAGCTCACCCACTAACTACATGATCCACATTTATAGTGGAGAGAAGATTAAAAACGATTACACTGTACTAATAGGTATGTATATAGTGGTCTAAACAAATCCCACCCTTGATTTTATAATATTGGATGGATGAGATGATTTTGCATTTTGTATGGGAATCATACTTTGTATCTGATCTTAACCCTATAGTGGTCAAAACAAATCTCACCCTATATATATATATATATATATATATATAGAGAGAGAGAGAGAGAGAACTTCATGTCCAGCCGGCCTGACGGGAACCGTCGGCCTGACGGGAACCGCCGTCCGGCCGAGGACATTTCGGGCACTTCCTGATCTAATTTTTTGATGAAATTTTTTGAGCATGTTCTTCATCAAGTCTAGTTTATCCATACCAAATTGAAGCTCAAAATTCGATCGGGAAGGCATTCAAATCATTTTTTTAAGTTGACTGCGTTTTTATATGTATATTTTGACGCAGTCAACTTCAAAAAATTATTTGAATGTCTTCCCGATCGAATTTTGAGCTGAAATGTGGTATGGATAAACTAGACTTGATGAAGAACATGCTCAAAAAATTTTATCAAAAAATTCGATCAGAAAGTGCCCGAAATGCCCTCGGCCGGACGGCGGTTCCCGTCAGGCCGGCTGGACAAGAACGGGACTCTCTCTCTCTCTCTCTCTCTATATATATATATATATATATATATATATATATACTTCGTATATGTTTTGATACAACTAGTTGAAAAGATACTTTTTAAAATTTTTAAGAGTTTAATCTTACGACTAATTAATATCGTAGTACTAAAAATAATAAACTTGTTCTAGAAAACTATTCTGAGAATATTCTTAAGAAGTATGAACGGTTACTAAAAAGTATCGTGCAAACATGCAATTAAAAACTTTAAAGATTATGTTCCAAAAAGTAAAAAGACTTTTTATGTAGTACCTATGAAGCACGGATACTTCATTAGCGTGCCGTATCAGCGTATCGGAAACGTTTCCGTATCCGATACTTTAGGATACTCGTATCATACGTTTCCTGGTCGTATCTGCAATTTTTAAAAGTTTCCATATTTTTTTGTAATTATTTTAAAATTTCGGGTACTCATATCCTAACAAATACTCGTATCAACTTTTTAAAAATAATCTTCCAAAAAAAACTTTTTAAAAAAACACTCAAAATTTACATAATATATAAAATTCTTAAAAAATGAAAAGTTAAAAATAATTTTTACCTTGCTTTTATGGAGTACACAACTAATGGGTCTATTCCTAATTCACTCATCCTCCTATCTCTAATTCTAATTATCCCTGGAAATTAATAGCTCCAACGGACATATGTATCAGAACTTTTAAAATATTGTTTTTTATCTTCACTATTATAGAACTTTGAGTACTTGCACTTTTAATTTTAAAACTGTAGTTGTTTGGCTTATTTCTCATTTTAAATTAAGGGAAAAGGTGCAAATAGGCCCATGTACTAACCAAAAAGGGTCAAATAAGCCCTTATTTAGGAGGTTCTGTCCGGTCATCGCCATTTGGGGTGGTTCCCGGTGGAATTTTTTGATGAATTTTTTTGAGAATCTTATTCATCAAGTCTAGTTTACTCATACCAAATTTCAGCTAAAACTTCAATCGGGAAGGCATTCAAATGAATTCTTGAAAATAATTGCGCAGTTAGAAGCACAGTTATATTCAAGAATTGATTTGAATGTCTTCACGATTGAAGTTTTAGCTGAAATTTGGTATGAGTAAACTAGACTTGATGAATAAGATGCTCAAAAAAATTCATCAAAAAATTCTACCGGAAACCACCCCAAATGACGATAACCGGACAGAGCCTCCTAAATAAGAGCTTATTTGACCTTTTTTTTGTTAGTACATGAGCCTATTTGCACCTTTTCCCTTAAATTAATGACTTATTGACTATATTTATATTTCGAGGTGCACTAGTGTATATGAGATAAAATGTGAACTTATTTCTAATTATCTTGAAAATGTAAAATGATTCAATGTCATGAATGAGTAGACATCAGAGGATAATATATGTGTAATGCTAACCTAAAATCAAGCGTTACAAGAGGCAAAACCCGCTTGCTTCACCATAATGCATGACTTATTTAGTTGGACTCATGAAAGTTAATGGTTGTCAAGTACGTTTAAATTGATATAGATTTCTCATGGGTACGTTAAATGACAAGTTTTTTCCACTCCCTATTAATTTCGTTACATATTAAAATATTTGAAATTAACAGTGACAGGTCTTTTTAACACAATATAAAGTTCATTCCCAAATTAGTCACTAAAAACGTAATAATAAGTTATAAAAGTTACTCGTAGTTATGTAGCTTATAAAATTTTATGCACTTCAAACATTGTATAAAGTTAAAACAAGATTCTAATTTATAATGCACCCCATTTTTATGCATAATTTTTATAGTTTAAAATAAGGGGTAATTTGAGTTTGCACCCCATTTTTTTGTCGAAATTGGACTTTACACCCCGTTTTAAAAAATATTTGTTTTTGCACCCCAACTCCATTTGAAAAGACAAAAATGCCCTCGATCAAGGATATGATGAAGGCCAACAAATTTGTTAATGGAGGGGTATTTTTGTCTTTTCATATGAGATAGGGGTGCAAAAACAAAGTTTTTTAAAAACGGGATGCAAAGTTTAATTTGCACTATAATATGGGGTGCAAACTCAAATTACCTCTTAAAATAATTATATAAACATAAATAATCTTATTCTTATTCTTATATGCATAAAGGGAGAATCTTATCTTATTTTGTATACATAAAGGGAGAATCCACCTCAATATCATTTTCCCTTCCATTATGCACTAAATTACTTGATAAGTTACACAATTATGTTATCTCTTATAAGTAAATACATTCATATAATCTCACTATTTACCATTTCATTTGGGCAATTAAAATGGGTTGGCAAAAGGTGGTGGTCGAGTCTAACGCAGGATTGGTGGTAACCGGAGTTCAAGGGTAGGCATGTGCTTCTCTGGTGGGAGCTATTTTTGAAGTCATCAAGCTTTTATTAAAAAGTAAAGACAATTTTAAAATTGTTTGGTGTAGACGGTCAGTGAATCAGATAGCTCATTGCATCGATCGCTAAAGCATCTGTTTTCCATGTGAGTAGTGAAGTTAGTTTCTCTTCTTCTAACTTCATTGTAAGTCATTTGGAAAATGATCTTTTAATATAGTAGGGCGATTTATTTTTTAAAAAAAAACTCAAATATGCTCTCATGCATACACCATTTTTGTATATTATTCTTTTTTAATTATTATACGGAGTACTATTTTGTGTGATTTTCTTCCTTAATCTCTGCTTTCAAATAAACCAGAGATACACGTCAATTTATAAAATATAAAATTCAAGATCATGATTGTCTAGGAATTAATGTGATTAATTTGCAAAATAATATCAACAGTGTATTTGGATATTAACTTAATGCTCTCTAAAATATAATGTCATTTTTAGACTTCTCATTGTTATGAAAAGTCTAATTCAAGATCTGGATATTTAGAACCGTGATTCGTACATTATTGAAAATAGAAGTATGGAATATTATGTTTTTTCATAAATAGGAACACTTGCTGGTACGATTCAAAAATTAACAATTGTGAATTGTGATAGTATAACTGTAATACTTATGTATGACAAATAATGTTAAAAGATGATAGTATAATTTCATGATAATAATAATTTATTCATTCATATAAGTACTACATTACCCCTAATTAATATGAGTAATATACTCTCATTCTCAAATTATCCAGTCGTCTTTTGACATCATTTTTCATTAATATAACGGTCATACTATCACAATTCTTAATAAATCGTACCAGTAATTCTTCCTCTTCATGAAGAAACAAAATACTATGATGGCAATGAGTAGGAGTAGTACTTTGATGGTAAAACTAAGGGAGGTTTATTCAGATATGGCCAAGATACAGACATTTTCCTAAAATGGAACTCAATAGTTAAAATTTCATAAATAAGACTCTTCATATGAGATTAGATAAAAGTACCCTCAAAGTATTGGAGGACTGTTGCCCCTAGGTCGTCCGACCGTTGCCCCCTGCCGCCAATCGTCGCACCGTCGATGGCTGATTTTTTTTATCCAGATTGGCGCCGCCAATCTACCAGAGTTATGTCGCCGCCACCGGACTGACCCGCCACCAACGGATTGACATTGGTTATGTAAGGGAACTATGAGTGCAATTAATTTAATTAATTAATTAATTAAAGGGGATAGAAAGATAATGTTTAATCATGTTTACCGTTTAGGGGAAATCAACCATATGGTCCTATTTTTGAAAGAATGCTATGTTTTAGCCTTAGTTTGAGTGATTTCCTCTAAAATTAACTATAGACAAACTTATAATTAGCATATACATATTCAGTATGGTTGGGTAAATAGTGTATGGAAGCTTAAACCTAAGACTATTATGCTAGTTTATTATCCATCAGTAACAACAAACACATGGCATGCACAAGAGATTCTTTTGCCTGCCCTTGTTGGTTAATTAGCCTATCTGAAACCTAAAAAAAGACATACTTCTTCCTACTCAATCCTACCACATGTATCTTGTTCTTTAGTACCAACAACCATTTTTTTTTTCAAGCATTAGAGCAGACATGGTGTTCAGTATATGCCACTTCTAATGTAGTAAACCTAACACAGCCCTAAGCCATTTAGCAGTAAAATAATCTACAGATCTGTACAAAGTTTATCCTTCCCTATGATATGTACAAATCAACCATAAAGTGCCAACCACAATTAAGCAAAAGTCACCATCTGTGTACAAGTACTGTGTTGCATATTTAATTTTCCTAAGCAAAGGGAAAATAGAAGCAACAGAAACAGATAGGTTGAGAACTTCTTCTTTTTAAAAGGTACTAAGATTTCTAGTGTAGGGGACCATGGCTTCATTGCCAATAAGTACTACCATACATCTAGCTGTCTATCTGTTATATTTACATTGAGCTTTTCATTCTTTGCCTTTTGCAGTAACATGATTGGTTCCTACATTCTCAGCCCCCATTCTATCCTCACACTTTGCATTCATTAGATTGGCATATTTCATCAAACAAAAAGAAAAGGTTTTAAAAAACAGCCCATAAAGATCAGTGATATAAAACAAATAGCCCATGGAGATTAGAATTGGAATCGATCAACTGGATCGTAAGGCACTTGAACAATATTATACAAAAAAAATTGAATTAGATCTACTAATTAGCAAACTCAATCCATTAACCGATTATTTACCTCTTAACTTGTTCCATATAATACTTTAACACTTAGGTTCAATGGCAACTAAGTCTGCCTTATAAGTGTTCTAAACTAGCCTGCTTCATCTAAGGGCACTCAAGTAGAGCTTAGATGAAGGCTAGTTTAATAGCCTTCATCTAATGAGACTCAATTAGAAGATGATTCATTACGAAAACTAGCCTTCAGTACACGAAGGCCTAAGAGGCCAACATGTTTTGAAAATATGAATTTTATCATAGAACACCTAAACTACAACAGTCTTTCCCCATTCAGTCAACCGAGGATAAACTTTCTAATACAGAATCTTCAAATGGTATGTTTTTATGCATTCAATATCCAACTATGTAGTACCTCAGCTATAAAGACCGGGATAAGTTGGTATGCAAAAGAGGATCCTAAAACAGTTTTTATTTTAAATCTATTCCAAAAATTACATGGGACAATAAGAGTAGAGATCAATGTCTTACATGTTAGCTTATTACTCTATGCTTAACCAATATGAGATAAAATTCTTCAACCACTGCTAAGAAGAAAAATGAATGGCACCTCAGCTAGCAAGAATGGAACAACGAAATCTGGAGAATACCACTTAAGATGAGAGCTTGTTGGCTTGACTATGTTGTATAGATCAGATGGTTGGGAATAAGGCTAAGTTTGGTTGATTTGGTTATTAAACGAAATAGTGCACGTTAGAGTAGGCCTAACTGTATATTTAGACTATTTAGTTATCAGGCTAAAATTACTCTAGACACTGTTAATTATATTTATTCGTCCAAACTATTCACAGAAAACTGCCTAACTTTGATGCTCCCAGAAAGCCTAACATGATAGGGATACATAAGATGAGGCACTTCCGATTCTTTTTGCAAGTTTAAGGAAGTTGTTAACATACTAATCAGTGGCATTATATGAAAAACAAAGAATCCATAACAAAAAATAAATAAAGATAGCTCTCTTTCATCTACTTGAAAGAAATTGACTATTTTTTGCTGAACTGAGCAAAACACCTGATTTTCTGCTTTGTATGCATGTTTCAATTTTGAAGAGAAAGAAACAACATCAACATCACCACATACATGATAAGATGCTTAAGAACATGCTGAAGGGCCTCTATCACACTCAGGTTGCCATATTTTTTAGGTAAATCAAAATATGGAAAGTATTAACAAAATGCACTAACCATAGCTTAATTAGAAGACACTAAAATTCACTGAGGACCGAGTTTCGCCTGACAAATCCAATCCGAAAGGCAACATACACACAACAACATAAACTTGAACTCGGGATACAAGCTCACTCGACGAATACATGAAATGATGAAACATAAAAGTTGATATTTTTTTATTATAACTCAAGAAATAAAATAAACCCGGGATAGAAAAACCTGAAACTATGCTCAGAATTAATCTACCACCGGTGGAAGCCGCCATTGATGTAGCCCTAAGCAGAAATTCATCTTCCATCAATGCCCCGAAGATCTCTCGCAGAAACTAATCTCATCACCTTAACAATATTAACTTCAAGAAGCACTCGCTGCCCTGCAAATGAATTCAGTCAATGCAATAGTGAAGCATGTTTTCCAGTAATACTAGACATAGCTCATAAAATATGAAGAAAAAACGAACCTTGGATAGGTGGAAAGAGAATAAGAAGAAGGTGAGAGAGCTACATCAACGGCGGGAGTCGGAGGAAGCAGAGGACGGGCGGTCGGAAATGCCATCATGCTCCTCCTCCTCTTCTTCACCTTGGATTCGTGCTGGAATGCGAAACCCAGAGAAATCCCCATCTCCCGCGGAGCATCCTAAACCGGAGAGCGACGATGGTGGATGGTGATAGATGGGAAGCAATGGTGATTGGTGGTGGTAGTGCTGGTTCGGGTCAAATCCGGCAGACGACGGGTCCATCCAAGCACGAACCGAAGGTGAGTAACTGGACTGAAGGGGTCCCCTCTGAGAAGAAGAAGAAGTAGAAGAGAAATAGTGACTCTGCCCACCGAGCAGCAGCTGCTGAAACAGAGGCGGTGGCGTATTGAACAAGAACCCTCCTCCCGTGGGGCAGGGTGCTGCTTCTCCGGCGGAGTTCCAAACCGGAAACCTCTGCTGCTGCTGCTGGTGGTCGGACCAGCCGCCTGAAGAATCGAGTCCGGCAAAAAATGCTCTAGCCGGCGGCGGGGTCTGGTGGTGGTGCTGTGATTGATGGTTTTGGTGGTGGAGCAGGATAGTGGTCGGGTCTTGTTGAATCGACTGTAATGAGAGTCTTAAATCCGACGACTGATGTGGCGGCGGTTGCGGCGGCTGTGGGAAACTCTGGAACTGCATAGAGGCAGAGGAGTTGTGGGGCTCGGAAGCTGCCACCATGGGGAAGAAGGACTTGATCGTATCAGCAATGGCATCAGAATCTAAAGAAGGCGGCAAAAAGTGGTTATCTTTCTCCGTCTCCGGCGGCATCATCATCATCATCATGGCAGTTCTCTTATTACTAGACGGCCCAGTACCAATGTTTGAATCTTCGCCGTCCAACATATTGGCGGAATCTCCGGGCTCGAAACTCCGGTGGTTGTGGTGAACATTGGGTTTCCAGGCGGGAAGTTCAGCGAGCTCATCAATGGCGGGTTTGGCCTTCTTGATGAGCCAGTCCACGGCCTTGCTGGGCCGGTCGTACCCAAGCCGGTCCTGCACATCGTAGAACTGAATCGCTGTGTGGGCGGCTAGCCGGACTCGGCGGTCCCTGGGGCCTTTTGCCGTGCAGACCTTGCTGTGGCGGTCTTTCCGGCCGGTGGACCTCACAATGTGGCCGCCTTGGACCTCCACAATCTCGCCGCCGGCGCTCCTTATTCCCAACCTTGACGAACTCTGCTGACGATTCTCCCCCATTCTCCCCACCAATCTTGCATGTTCCACCGTACAGGGAAAATACGACCGTTTCTTCGACCTTACTTGCTGGTGGATTGCCGGAGGCGGCGGCGGGTCTTCTTCCTCCTCCTCTTCCTCTTGTTCTGGAATTTGGTGGTTCCAAAAATGGCGGTGCTGCTGGTAAGGATCCAGACTCAGACTCTCTTCTCGTTCCAGCTTTTAACAAAGACTGCAACTTTTTCTCAGAATCGTGTTCCACTCTCTTCTTGGACCTCTGAAATCTGAAACTGGCCATCCAACATCCCGAAATCCATCACAAATTTAAAAACCCAGAAAAATGAGATTATTTTTCTGCAGACTGAGACTGACCCATTATTCTTGAAACATCCCTATACACAAACAGCTAATGATCTGATGATTATCCCTCCGGACCTGTATCTATCTGTGCTAGATATAGCCCTGAACTGGAGAGATACACAGAAGGAGACCAGCAAATGGAGAGAGATGGGAAAGATGCTATTGGAATAATGATGTCAAGATTGAAGAACCCATGTGGGGAATTTGGCTCATTTCTAGAGCTGGAGAGTGATAGGGAGTAGTGTATGAAAAAGGTGTGACCTTTAAGGATAGAAAGAGAGAGGAGAGCGATGGATGGGTACGTGTAAGAGGGAAGAGAGGCGTAGATGGCAGTGAAGGGTTGCAGTGTTTGGTGGGATTAAAGCCCTCTGAAACCTCATCACTACGAGACACTACCACTGCTCTCCCCTTGCTGCTGCACCTGCCATTACCGTTAATAATCTTTTTCTTCTGCTTTTCCTGCCCATATAGCTCCGTGTTTGGTAACCCTCTTTGCTGTTTATCAACTTTATTAGCCATGAAGCTTAGGGCTAAGCAAAACCCGAACCGACCCGCAAAACTGAAGTTTTTTTCGGATAATATCCGAACCGAAATGGATATTCGACCCGAAAAATCCGAAACTGAAAATCCGATTAGTATTAGGCCTAAATCGGGTGGCGGGTAGGGTTTGTAAAATCACAACCCGACCCGCCCGAATATCCGAAATATATTAAATAATTTAGTGTGTACTTTGAATATGTTAAATTAATACTTGTGTTCAATTATTTGTGTAATTATTTGAGCAATTTGTGTTACATTGTTTTTGTAATTTGAATGTGTATTGCACTAGTGTGTACAATTTTTGTCAAAGTGACATTCCAAAACTTTAATTATCCAATTATAATGTGTTTTAATATAACCGAAATATTCGAAATATATAAAATTATGTAGTGTGTTGATATGCACTAATTAGTAGTGCATAAGTGTATGTTTTTATGTTTGATTTGTGTGTATTGTTTATCGTTTTATTTAGTTTGTAAACATTTATGTGATTTTAGTTGTAATTGTATTTTAATCTTCATTTGTAAGTTGTAAAGTAGAGTTAGGAATTAGGGTGTTGAAAAGGAGGAGTTTGAAGTGAAGAAAAAGGTGATAAGTGTGCCCAGGAGCACAAACCCGGTCGGGTTAGACCATGCACCCGGTCGGGTCTGATGTAAAATCCGAAACTGCCTGGAAAATCATCAGACCCGGTCGGGTCCCCTACTTGACCCGGTCGGGTCAGACTTGACCCGGGACACCAGAACGTGCCGAAGATCACCAGAACGTGGAGGATATCTGATTTTGACTGGACCCGGTCGGGTAGGGACCTAACCCGGTCGGGTACCCGGCCCAAGGTGTTGAAAAACACCTATAAATAACCCCATTTTCCTTCACAAAGAATAATCCCTTCTTCCATACTCTTAAGCTCAGTTTAGAATAGTATTTCTTTTATATTTTTATAGCATGTTTAGTCTCCAAATGAGGAGCTAAACTTCCATTTCTTGGTGTTGCTCTTGAAGCTTGTTGATTATTAAAGTTGTGAGTTATTTTCTTAACTTCTTCCCTTGAATATTAATTATTCTCTTAATCTATCTATATATTAATGTTGGGGAGTGTTGCTAAGATGACAATTAGTTAACATCTCGACATTAGTTATAGTAGTATTTATTTTCTTCCTCTATATATTAATGTTGGGGAGTGTTGCTAAGATGACAATTAGATAACATCTTGACATTAGTTATAGTAGGATTATTCATATTTAATCTTCTTCCTTGAATATTAATTCTTCCCTTAATCTATCTCTATATTAATGTTGGGGAGTGTTGCTAAGATGACAATTAGTTAACATCTCGACATTAATTACTACTAGAAACGATCAACGAACCGATGGTTAATCGTTGATGGTTTCACAAGTAAGTAACTTCGGTTTATTAATGCACGGTTGTGGTTAATAAACTTAAGAGGGATTAATTTTGTTGGTTAAACCGAAACCGTTGTGTTGAGGTTATCAATCTCAATTGATTTCATCAAGGAGTTAAGAGATTAAATGCTACTATTAAGTCGGTATATGGCGGTGTTCTATACATGACTAATAGTAAGGGTTATTAATGAACGGTCGTTGTTAATAACTACCCTCGATGAATTGGATATACTCCTCGATTGAGTATTCGAGAGGGGATTAGTTATAGATATAACAATGATCGACTAAAATATATCAACAAGTGGAAAGTAGCAATGCCAAGTCCTTTTTATCTTTGAATTAAATCACATATAAGTCCTTCATCTTAGTGTTTAATTTAATTAAATCACTCGATCCCAAAAACCCCCTTATTTACTAGTTCTATAAAAAGAGAATTATTCTTTTCCCTGTGGATACGAACTCTACTACGCTATACTACGTATATGTGTTAGTTTTGAATTTATTTTGAGTGCACTCACGACAAAGTGCACGTCAAATTTGGCGCCGTTGCCGGGGATAGGCAATTATTTTTCTTTTTATTTTTTTTTTATCTCATAAAAATCAAAAACAAAAAAATAAAAATAAAAATAAAAATTATAAAAAAAAAATCTTACTCTTCTATTTTCTGAGCTTACATGAGTTATGAGAATATGGATACCAATATAACATCCTTAGAGAGTCAAATTTCCACTTTGACTTCTCTAATAAAGGAATTTATATTAAACTTGTAACACTTGAGATTTAATATAAATGGATTAATAGTACTACTCATACCAACAAGGTGCACCTCCTTTTAAGGGAGCTCATTACCCAAGAACTCCAAAGTTAAGCGTGCTTGCACGGGAGTAGTCTTGGGATGGGTGACCTCTGGGAAGTTTCTCAGGGCGCGCACGAGTGAGGACAAAGTGCGCGTAGAAGGCTAGTGGCGGTTTGTGAGGACAGTACTATTGGTCCGAAGTAACTACCTCGGGTCCTGCGGGGTCGGGGTGTTACAAAACTCAAAAGCTCAAGATGTCGAGACATGCAACATTTGCATGTCTCACAGGCATCTTACGGATTTTTGCCCGAAGCTCCAAGAAGAATACTTCGAACGAATCGATGATGATGTTGGTTTCCAAGGGAAGGAACCTCACATGAGGTATGATCCGTTCTCGACCTCTAACATGTCCACGGAAGACATTATTCTGACTCTTGCTACCAACATGACCACCATGCAACAAAACATTGTGGAATTCCAAAATGAGACCAAGTCTAGCATTCTAAACTTGGAAACTCAAATGAGTCAAATAGTTGAAGCTGTGAATAGACTTGAAGCAAGAGATTCGGGGAAACTTCCCTCTCAAATAGAATGTGATCCTAAACAGCAAACTTTTGCAATCACATCGACAAATGAGAAGGCAATGCAAAAGGAGATCCAGAATGCAGAAGAAGTAGAGGAGGAAAAAGACACGGAGCTCCAACTGGTCAATGAAGAGGATAAGCTGAGCTTCAAATTCAAATTTTTGTCATTGTCATCTTTTGAGGTATCTCCATCATCTCTGGAAGCTTTAAGAGAATCTCGTAAACTTGAAATGGAAAATGACATTTCTGAAATCTCCTTCAAAATTGAGGGATCGAAAAACTTTTCATTGACCATACTACATGATAATTTCTTCCCCTTCCTCCCACCACATAAATCAATGAAAATCTGGATATTTGATCCTGGAAAGATTTCCAAAGTGGAGAGTCGAGAAATTGAGCACTCCTATGGAGGTCCTAGGAGTGAAAATTTGAAGAAAATTAATTATCATGATCCAAGCTTGAACGATTGAACACAATGATGGCGTCGTGCCGCGACGTTAAACGAGGCGCTTCTTGGGAGGCAACCCATGTAAGGTACGTTTACTTTTTGTTCTAGTTTAAGTTTACACTTCAAAAAAAAAAAAGTGAAGCCTGGGGAACATACCCGGCCGGGTACCACACTACACCTGGTCGGGTATAGCGTAAAAATACCCTACCCGCACAACTCGCCCGGGCGAGGCAGCTGAGGAACAGAGAAAAATAGACACACCCAACCGGGTAGACCCCTATACCCGGTCAGGCAACCCTGCAAAAAAAAACTCTCTGCCTCGGGTTAACAGTTTACGCCCGACCGGGTCAGTCACTATACCCGGCCGGGCGGTCGGGAAAAATCCCGATCAGGAGGCGGGCGGGCAGCTTTCTTCCTCACTTTCTTTTCCCCATTCGAACCAAACCCCAAATTTCCTCCATTTCCAAGAGTCCAAATCTTCATATCTCCTACATCCACCAAATGCATCAAGTAAACCCAATTCATTCATCTCCTCTTCACCCTCTTCATCTCCACACCCACAAATCACCAACAAAACCTCCCAAAAGTACCAAAAAAAAAACGCAATCATCTCATACACAAGCACTAGGGACAGTGCTTTGATTAGCTTGGGGGGAGAGTTTTATGGAATACTCACATTCATACTCTTTATTCTTGTTTTAAAATATAAAAAAAAATAAAAATAAAAATAAAAAAAAAACTTGTTAAGTTGAAAACCTGAAAGGGCAACTTAAGCAAAAATAAAGCAAAAATAAGAGTGAGTTGTGAGGATTGAAACAGCAAAATGTGGGAAGCTGGGATGAAAACCCGAAAGGGCACCTAGGCAAAATGAGAGAATGAGAGAAAGTATTTTCTTTTCTGCAGGATCCTAAGGGTAACGAAAAAAAAAATGAGGTTGATAAGAAATATGGAGTTGAAGACCCCTCTTTACTCTTATATTTTTGGGGATATTTTTTTGGTTTACTCGAGACGAGTAAAGGTTCAAGTGTGGGGGAGTTTGATATGCACTAATTAGTAGTGCATAAGTGTATGTTTTTATGTTTGATTTGTGTGTATTGTTTATCATTTTATTTAGTTTGTAAACATTTATGTGATTTTAGTTGTAATTGTATTTTAATCTTCATTTGTAAGTTGTAAAGTAGAGTTAGGAATTAGGGTGTTGAAAAGGAGGAGTTTGAAGTGAAGAAAAAGGTGATAAGTGTGCCCAGGAGCACAAACCCGGTCGGGTTAGACCATGCACCCGGTCGGGTCTGATGTAAAATCCGAAACTGCCTGGAAAATCATCAGACCCGGTCGGGTCCCCTACTTGACCCGGTCGGGTCAGACTTGACCCGGGACACCAGAACGTGCCGAAGATCACCAGAACGTGGAGGATATCTGATTTTGACTGGACCCGGTCGGGTAGGGACCTAACCCGGTCGGGTACCCGGCCCAAGGTGTTGAAAAACACCTATAAATAACCCCATTTTCCTTCACAAAGAATAATCCCTTCTTCCATACTCTTAAGCTCAGTTTAGAATAGTATTTCTTTTATATTTTTATAGCATGTTTAGTCTCCAAATGAGGAGCTAAACTTCCATTTCTTGGTGTTGCTCTTGAAGCTTGTTGATTATTAAAGTTGTGAGTTATTTTCTTAACTTCTTCCCTTGAATATTAATTATTCTCTTAATCTATCTATATATTAATGTTGGGGAGTGTTGCTAAGATGACAATTAGTTAACATCTCGACATTAGTTATAGTAGTATTTATTTTCTTCCTCTATATATTAATGTTGGGGAGTGTTGCTAAGATGACAATTAGATAACATCTTGACATTAGTTATAGTAGGATTATTCATATTTAATCTTCTTCCTTGAATATTAATTCTTCCCTTAATCTATCTCTATATTAATGTTGGGGAGTGTTGCTAAGATGACAATTAGTTAACATCTCGACATTAATTACTACTAGAAACGATCAACGAACCGATGGTTAATCGTTGATGGTTTCACAAGTAAGTAACTTCGGTTTATTAATGCACGGTTGTGGTTAATAAACTTAAGAGGGATTAATTTTGTTGGTTAAACCGAAACCGTTGTGTTGAGGTTATCAATCTCAATTGATTTCATCAAGGAGTTAAGAGATTAAATGCTACTATTAAGTCGGTATATGGCGGTGTTCTATACATGACTAATAGTAAGGGTTATTAATGAACGGTCGTTGTTAATAACTACCCTCGATGAATTGGATATACTCCTCGATTGAGTATTCGAGAGGGGATTAGTTATAGATATAACAATGATCGACTAAAATATATCAACAAGTGGAAAGTAGCAATGCCAAGTCCTTTTTATCTTTGAATTAAATCACATATAAGTCCTTCATCTTAGTGTTTAATTTAATTAAATCACTCGATCCCAAAAACCCCCTTATTTACTAGTTCTATAAAAAGAGAATTATTCCTTTCCCTGTGGATACGAACTCTACTACGCTATACTACGTATATGTGTTAGTTTTGAATTTATTTTGAGTGCACTCACGACAAAGTGCACGTCATGTGTACTTTGAATATGTTAAATTAATACTTGTGTTCAATTATTTGTGTAATTATTTATGCAATTTGTATTAAATTATTTGCGTAATTTGAATGTTTAGTGCACTAGTTTGTAGAATTTTTGCCAAAGTGGCATTCAAACACTTTAATTATCCAGTTATAATTTTTTTTAATATAACCAAAATATCCGAAACCCGATCCGATATCCGATAATATCCGACTTACAAATATCCGAAAAACCCGATTTGAAATATCAAAGGGTCGGGCCTAGTATTTAACTTAAAAAACCCGAACGGGTTTAGGGTACGCAGACCCGACCCGCCCAAACCCGACCCGTGCTCAGCCCTAATCAAGCTCAACTAGTTAATACTCCCTCTGTCCCGCTAAGATTGTCTCATTTTATCTTTTCGTGAAGTCCCACTAAGATTGTCTCACCTTCTATCGTCCCAATCTTAGTGGGACGGAGGTAGTACTTCGTACGTAGTAACCCTTTAGTTCTATTGTCCTACTTTTAAGCTGTACACTTTTTGTATACACCTTTCACACAACTCTCTGTCTTACGCACATAGAGTTGTCTGTACATAGGTAATTCTGTAAGATTGTATGTGTACACATACACCTTGTAGGATTGTATGTGTACAGACAACCCTTTGTGCGTAAGAGAGACAAGTGTACGAAAGGTCTACACCAAAAACGTGTACACCCAGCATTTTTCTTTCTGATATCACCTTCCTCTCTTTTTATTTAATTAGTTAATGTTTGACTTCTCTAATTAATGATGTTATAGTTTGATCAATCATTTTTAACTAATACAGTTTATTTTTGTAAAATTATAAATTTCATATAATTATAGGGAAATTTATCGGGATATGACTAAAACTCAATGAGTTTCTCAATGTATGACCTAACTAGTTTTTATACCTTTGTATGACCAAAAATCCAAAAACAAATAGAAAATTCGTTTATATTTAAATGTTGAATGATGAAAATACCCTTATTTAAAATATGTGCAATTTGCACTAATTCGTCCAATTAAAATTATTGCACTTTATATTGTCTTTAATGCACGACATTATTGCACATCCTGTAAAATCACTGCCCTTCATGTCAACATTAATATCTTCTTATCCACGTTTGGAATTTATTTATAGTTCATCATTAATTTATTTTTAGTTGTAATAACTTTAAATTAGTTCTTTACATCCAGTTAAATATATTACATCTTGTGCCATCATTATTGTTCTATTGAATTTGATTTACTGCAGAAAACACTTCATCATCAATGCATTCATTCACTGCTCGTAGACAACATTATCCAATGCAATGCTCATTGTCCATATTCAACACTATCTATTTTCTCCGATTCAGTACGCAACACTCTTTCTCGATGCATTCATTCACTGCTCATGTTTACTGTCCATATATTCAGTGCCCATTCTCAATGCCTTAGAATATGGCCCGGTGACGGTGTGCCGGGTGTAAACAGATCCAAATAGAGGGATTTCGAATATGGTGAATCCAAGATTGAAAAAAGAAAGATGCTTTCGTCACTTGAGGCTTACCCAATGATCAAAGAAAATATTTTTATGGGAAAATTCCAAACTGTACAAGAGAAACTAGAACCCTATCACCAATCCCAGAAAATTGAATTTGAAAATTAAACAAACAACCGTGATAGCCTGACTTCGTCCGCTCCATCAAAACCTGTCAGGAAGAATAATTACATAACGCCATGCATATATAGTCTCCCACCATGACTAACGAGCACTGGTGGCCGGATCCTCGCGTAGCAATCGCCGTTCATCCCTGGTTGAAGTCCTCGGCACCCGTGCGCAGATGCGAGGTTGTCGGCAATGTCCAAGACGGCTATCGTGTATGCATCCAGATCGGTGTGGATGCTTCCTCCGGGCCCCTCCGGGCGAAGTAGCTCCTGCGGCGGAGGTTTGCTTCCAGGTCGAGGAAGAGGCTCTTGGCTAATGCAGGTCGGCTAAATTAGGGTATTAGGTGTTTATGGTTTTATAATTACAGTTTAAGGGCATATCGGTCCACAAAAATTATTTATTTATTTAATTATTAATATATTAATTAATTACTACGAATTTTGATATTATTCTGGTAAAAAAAGTAATAAGGTCATAGATTGAGAAAGTGATGGAGTAATTATCTCATCATTATACTCATATGTAAGTATTGGTAATAAAGATTAAAGAATATTCTCATATTATAAATAGTTTAGTGTATTAATATAGTACTCCAGTATCACTTTATTTGGAAAAGTTTAGCATCATGAAGTGGAAAAATCAAATATGTCTACCCAAAAAGTGACGAATGGAGTATTTGTTGTCAATACCGGGCAATTCCAAATTGAAAGACTAATCCTAAGTTACTTTTTTTTCACCCCAGGGGCATCGGGGGAGGGGGGTTGGGGGCCTGGAGTAAAATGGTATAAATCTCACCCCATTGAACCCGGGACCTCCCATAGAGAATAGTGAATCGGCAACCAGCTGGGTTGAATCGCTTCCTCGAATACTCCTAAGTTAGTTGAAACGTACTTCACACCCTTAATGAGTAAACTCAAACCGCTCGTGTAATCTGTTAGATTCTTAACGTCAACCTATATATCATCACGCTCAAGAAATCACTCTTAAATAACGTTGTAATTTTCATTCTTTAAAAGAAACTAATTGATTTTCATGTATTCTCACGTTCCTAGCACTTCTCCCGAGAAAATGACAAAAACATTGATTGTTTGACCAATCAAGCAAGTCCTAAGGACAAGAGGACCATAGTTAGTTAAATACGGTACGAGAATTAAATGAGGTTTAATACGTACGCGTTTTATTCGGCAACATTAATGAAAAAACGGTCAAAAATTCGTTGGAAAAAACGTTGACTTTTAAAAAAAACGTGTAAATACGCATACGTATATAATACGGTATCGTTACAAAAATTCGGACAAAAAATACGGGGTATTATTTTGAACATTTAAATTATATGCGATAGTACTTCACAAAATAACATATATAGTAAAAAGAAATAATAGTATACACTTATTCAAGTAGCAAATTCCATTACTACATATAAGAATAATTCGTAATTGCATAAACCGATGACAAAAAAACAAAATAAGTCCAAGACATAATTTTGCAAACTAATGCCAACAAATAAGACATAATAACAATAGAATGAGACTAAATTAAAATCATAATCTTTATATGATCATCAAATAACACTCAATTTAAATTCATCATTTTCATCAAGGTGGCGGATGACGTATGAGAAAAGTTGTGTGACTACTACGCGCGTTTATTATTGTTCATGTGTAAAAGTTTATACTAAAAAATGTCGGGTTTAGAAAAACTTTAATTTTGACATGCTTGTTTGGAAAAACATCAGAAATCTAATTTTAGTATTTTAAGTTTTAGTCTTTTAGGATGTTAGCTTTAGCCATCATTCAATTAATTTTAGTATTTAATAATTGTATTTTAACAATACACAAACTTGGGATCATAGGGAGGAGCTTTCATTTTTTGTTTTTAAACTATTTTTGATCGCATATGCATTTAATGTGTTCATTCAATCGATCAATTTATGTTTTTATTTTTTGTAAACTACGGGATGCTAGCTTTACTCGCCATGCAATTAATTTTAACATTTAATAATTGCATTGTAGCAATATAAAATACGGGGTCACGGGGAGGAGTTTTTTTGTTTTTAAACTATTGTTGATCTCCTATTCATTTAATGTGTTCATTCAATTGATCAATTCATGTTTATATTTTCAGTAAAATACGGGAAAAATACGTTTTATACGGAGAGTGGGAGTTTTTTTTCCTTTTTAACAGGCCGACATTATTTTCGTTTTAAACGGGGAAAAACTAACTCGGAAGAGGACCATCATATGAAGGAAGAGCCTCCAAAAGGTTGAATCACCAATTTCAAGGGTCCTCCCGGTTTCCACACCTCACCCCGACAAGGCGACAAGACATGTTGGACTTTGTAAATCACGTCGACTCAATCAGTCAATGGTGATAGACCTTATGTATCATTGTAGTTTGAAAAATGCTTGAGGTACACAAAATGTGTACACATGTCTGTCCTTCACAGTAATTTTGTGTGTCACAGACAACTCAAATACATCTAGCAAAACCCTTATAGTTTTAGGTTTCAGCTATGATGTTATATAGGGGTGAACAAGGAAACCGGCTGACACACAAGAAGTCGACCAAGCTGACTGAACCCGCCTGAAACATGTGTAGGCTAGCCAAAACTGGCACAAATCAATTAAACCCTAAACCGAATCGGTCACATAAAACCCCAACAAAACCAACAATGGCCATGTATCAGGCTTTGTTGAAGCTAGATTTTCATCAAAATCATACCGAGTAATATACAAGATCACAAGCTATGTGTATTCTGTATTCACATCAAACCATTTAATCTTCTATTTAATTATCTATTTGATGAGACTTTGAGAGGTTCAGGCATGTATCACCTCCCTTAACTTTTAGTTTTCAAACTTAATATGTAGCCTTATATAGTATAGAGTGGTCTTCTTGTCAGGCCGGCCTGACGGGATGCTCCGTCCGGCCGAGCCCGTTTAGGCACCTTCCCAGTGGAATTTTTTGATAAAATTTTTTGAGCATGTTCCTCATCAAGTCTAGTTTGTCCATACCAAATTTCATATCAAAATTCGATCAGGAAGACATTCAAATCATTTTTTGAAGTTGACTGCGTCAAAATATACATATAAAACTGCAGTCAACTTCAAAAAATGATTTGAATGCCTCCCCGATCGAATTTTGAGCTGAAATTTGGCATGGACAAACTAGACTTGATGAGAAATATGCTCAAAAAAATTCATAAAAAAATTCCACCGGGAAGGTGCCCAAACGGGCTAGACCGGACGGAGCATCCCGTCAGGCCGGCCTGACATGAAGATTTGTCATATAGTATAATACTTAATTGGATATTTAAAAGAAGTAAAATCTAAAATAATTTAGATAGCTTAAGACTTAGGATACCTTTTATATAAAAATTGCTAGCTTTGTAATATTTAATTATCTTTATTAGATAATTAGTACCAAATTTTAAAGGATCAAACAATATTACATACCAGACACACCACTTAAATAACTTTTAGATCATGTGAAGTGATCGAATCCAAAATATAAACATTTGTTGACATTAAATTATAAATTTATTTACTTCTTACTTTCTAAAAACAAAATTCATTGCATAAATAATAAACTTTAATGTATTTTAGCATTAATACAAATATAATATTCACCATATATATGAAGTAGCAATACTACGTATAATCTTATTCTAAAAATAATAATCGCATACATATTATTGTAATATTAAGAAAACTCCTTATGACCCATGAACATCCTCCTTGGTTGATAGACAAAAACTACAATTCAAAAACCAATTCTTTATTCTGATAAGATTCATATGGTTAAAGTGTTAAACAAGACATAAATTATTTAAAAGGCATTGATTGATCTGTACTTTTTAAATTTTTTACCTTCAGTAATTTGACAAATAGTTATATATCCTTTTTTATTTTCAAATAAATTTCCTTTCGTTTGCAATCTCTTATGCTTTAATGTATCAATACAGGTTTATACATCATTTACAGTTACAAAATTAGTTACTTTTCATTGTTTAAACTTAGAATGTAATAGATTTAAATGTCATCGTGTATGTACTAATGAAGTTTTTTGAATAAAAATTAACTGCAGAGCCCTACAATAGTGAAAAAATTCCGTCCCGCTACACTAACGACAAAAAATTGCCCCATTACATCAGCGAAAAATGTTCGCCCCCGCTACACTAGCGAAATTTTTTCGCCCTGTTGGTCCCAAAATAAGGATGTATTGAACAGCAAAATACGATCTATAACAATATAGGTAAGGTCTAGATAATGATATGATCAATCTAAGAGCAATAGAGCCTTACGCTATACTATCGAGAAGTATGAAAACTTTTTAGAGAATAAAATAGTACTGTATTGCTGATTATTTTTTGGTCCTGTACCACAAGTACGCGTATTTATAGGCGCAGGTACAGGTACCGAGAATGGTAACCTAGAACTCTGGGCCTAGGCCTTTTTGGGCCTTAAACCCTTAGTTGGATTTATTACATCATAAATACATTAAAACGTTAATCTATTCTAGATAAATAAACAAGACATCAGACAAGCTTGATCACAATTAATATTTTTCCTCAACAATCTCCCCCTTTGTGATCAAGTGCCGTCTTGCTTCTTCTTCTCTTCACTTTTGAGCTTTATAATAATTCTTTCTGAGATTAAGTGCGTGCTCATAGTTTCTGAGTGAATTTCTTCTATCAAGTTGCTTTTCGATGGCCTGTAGGATGTTGTCAATTCTGTGTGCCTCTTTTAATTCAGCATCTGTGGCATCTGCATACTGTTGCTGTCTTTCTTTGAATGCTTCCTGATCGGTTGCAGTTTTTCTTTCACAATATTCAGGGTTCCATCATTGTCTTGACGCTTGATGAACAAAGTTGTATCAATCTTTCCTTTTGAGAAGCCTGATTCTGTTAAGAAATCTGTCAGTGCATCATACCAGGCTCTCGGTGCTTGCTTCAATCCGTACAGTGCTTTATTCAGTTTATACACATGATCAGGAAATCTTGGATCTATAAATCCTTCAGGCTGAGCGACATAGACTTCTTCAGCAAGAATACCATTCAGAAAAGCCGTCTTCACATCCATTTGATAGACTGTGAAGTTCTTGTGTGCTGCGTAAGCAAGAAAGAGGCGGATAGCTTCAATTCTTGCTACGGGTGCAAAAGTCTCATCGTAGTCTATGCCCTCTTGTTGATTGTATCCCTTGGCAACCAACCTTGCCTTGTTCCTCACAATGATTCCATCTTCATCTCGCTTGTTTTTGAAGACCCACTTTGTGCCAATAATGGTTTTCTTCTGTGGTTTAGGCACAAGTGTCCATACATTCATTCTGCTGAATTGATTGAGCTCATCTTGCATAGCAATCACCCAATCAGGATCAGTTAATGCGTCAGCAACTTTCGTTGGTTCAGACTGACTGATAAAGCAGGAGAAGAGACATTCATTGGCTGTTGCAGTTCTGGTGCATACTCCACGACTCGGATCTCCAATTATTTGTTCAACAGGATGTGCCTTCGTCCACTTCCGCTCATGTGCTAGAGGGATTGGAGTTATGATGGGGTGATCCGGGTCCTCAAAGATATTAGATGATGTTTGTTGAGGTGTAGAGTGCACTGATTCAGCAGGAGTTGTTGTTTGTGTTTCTGGTGAGATTTGTGTTGATGCCGTTGCTTGTGTTGCTTCTGTGTGATGATCTTCTGGATCTTCATGATCGGATTGAGAGAAAGCATCTTCTTCATTTTCAGTAAGATCAAGCAAAAGTGGCATCTGTGCTGTAGGTTCTGTTGTTGGTGCAGTCCTTTGCTGTGGATTTGTGTTACGTGGATTCTCATAGAAGTGTTCAAAGAGAGAATCAAGAATCGCACGTTCAGTAGATGTTTGCTCAGTTGCTTCAGCTCCATCAGAATTTTGATGTTCAGAAAGAGTGGGTTCTGTCAAGAAGTGTTCAGATGCAAAATCTGCCATTTCATAAAATGCAACATGTACACTCTCTATGACAGTTCGTCGATCCCTCAAGTAGATTCTATAAGTTTTGGATTGCGTTGAGTAGCCAATAAACACACCTTCTTTGGCCTTTGGATCGAGCTTGCTTCTTTCACTTCTATCATTCAGAACAAAACACTTGCAGCCAAAAACTCTGAAAAATGATATGTCAGGAGTTCTGTTGAAAAGAATTTCATAGGGGGTCTTGTTGAAGCGCCTGTGAATAGTGGTTCGATTTTGAGTAAAGCACGCAGTGTTGATGGCTTCTGCCCACATGAAGTGAGGAAGTTTGGATTGTATGAGCATAGTGCGTGCTGCTTCAACAAGAGTTCTGTTCTTTCTTTCAACTACTCCGTTCTGTTGAGGAGTTTTTGCCGCAGAGAACTGTTGAGTAATACCCTGAGATTCAAAGAAATCAGTAAGGCACTGATTTTTGAACTCGGTTCCATTATCTGTTCTCACCACTTGAACACTCTTCTGAAGGAAATTTTGAATTGTCCTGATGAAGGTTATGATGGTTTTTGTTGCTTCATCTTTTGTCCTCAAGAATTTGGTCCATGTGTATCGAGAGTAATCATCCACAATGACTAAAGTGTATTTCCGTCCATTGATACTTTGTACTCTCATTGGTCCACACAGATCCATGTGTATCAGTTGTAATGCTTGAGAGGGGGATGGAATTTGTTTTGACTTGTGAGAGCTCCTTGCCATTTTGCCTAATTTGCAGGCACCACAGTGGTTGTCAGCGGAAGTCTTCAGAGTAGGCAGCCCTTTCACAAGTTTCTTCTTGGACAGAAAGATCAGTTGTTTGAAGTTCAGATGAGATAGGCGTCTGTGCCACAGGCTGTTTTGCTCAGAGGAAGCTTTGGACAACAAGCAGATGGAAGAAGTTGATTGAACACTTTTCAGATCAATAGTGTACAGGTTTGATATCCTGTTACACGTTAATAATGTGTTTCCATAGCTGTCTATCACACAGCATTGTCTAGATTTGAACTTCATTTCCATCCCGCTATCACAAAATTGTCCAATGCTCAGCAAGTTATGTTTCAGTCCTTTCACGTAGGAGACAGCCCTTATTGTGACATTCGGACAGATGACGTCTCCATATCCAAGAATAGGAGACGATGCGTTGTTGCCGAATCTCACATTTCCTCCGTAGCATGAAGTGTAGTTGCTCAGCAGGTGTTTTATTCCGGTCATGTGGGTTGAGCAGCCAGAATCCAAGTGCCACACATGACCGTTCTGCAAAACAATTAAGTTTTCTTAGGTACCCACCGTAGGATGGGTCCTTCCTTATTAATCAAAAACATCTTTTTAAATTTTTCTTTGAGCTGTGATCCAAGGTCAACAGCTTTTTCAGTCAAAGTTTGAACCTTTTCATGTTCAGATTCAGATTTGGGTAACCATTTCTGCTTAATTGAAGGAGGAGATGAGACATGATCATAGTGAGTGAATGGATGTTGGTTAAGATATGGCTTAAAAATTTCTTCTTTGGAGAGTCTTTTCAGATGTTTCTTTGAATGAATTCGGAGGGGGTATTTTAAATGCAAAAAGTCATAATAACCCTCAACAAATTCATTCTCAGATTTCCTTTCAGTCTTTTGTTCACTCTTCCTTCTCCATTTCACATTATTCACATCACTATCAAAATCAGAACTTGTAAAACTGCCAGTACAATCATTGACATAATCAGATGATGAACAAGGTTTGTCATTAATCTTAAAAACATTCAGCTTGGGACTCAAGACTGAATTATGAGTACAAACATGCTTAACAGAGCAAGAGTTACAATTATTTTTAGAATAAAACATTGCGCTAGAACAGGACTTCTTATTTCCCAAAAATATTTTCTTCTTTCCTTCAGCAACCTCTCTTCGTTTCTTCCTCCACTCCTCTTTCTTCTCCCATCTCCGACTCACTTTGGTTCCTGTAACCGAAGGAGACTTGGAGTGAGCAGATGGATTTTCAAAAATGTTGGGAATTTTGTGGTTATGATCAATGGTTGAGTCTGTACTGCTTGTAGATTGGGAGGCTGTGTTTGATTGAGACTGTTCTTTCAAAAGAGTAAGTTCACTCAATAATTTTTTCCGCTCACTCTCAAAACTCTTCCTTTCTTCTTCAAAACTCTTTCTTTGATTTTCAAGAGAAATGTGTAGATTTTCAAATTTCTTAATGAGAGGAGGAATGTATGGTTCATCAACCTCAGAATGTGAGTTTGAGGGAGGTTCCAAATCAGACACAGCTTCCTTTTCAGAAGGATAAGGACTCACGCATTCATCAGAAGAAAAGACAGGTTCAGCTGTAGCATAACTTTTGTTCAAAGCAGAATAATCAAAGGACTTTGTTCACATTGATCTTTCTCAGATCATTCACCAGCTTAACAAATCTGTTGTAAGTCTCATGCAGAGGTTCACCGGGTCTAGCCTTGAAGGAATCATAGGCAGTGAGAGTGCTTGCCTTCTTGGTTTTCAAACCTAGGTTGGTTCCTTCCATCAGCTTTCTGATTTCATCCCACATCTCCTTAGCAGAATCCATACTGTCAATCAGTATATAAATATCATTCGGAATTGCTTGGAGTAGGTACGTTTTTGCCATTAAATCAGCTTTGACTCTCAATCTGTCCTCTTCAGTATACAGCTCTACTGGTTTTGGAACTTTCACTTGGTCGACAGGGGGCTCATTTTCATCGTCTCCTCCTAGAACCATCCATAATTGAGCCGGACCCTCTGTCAGTGATTCCAGCATAGCTGAGGAATTGTCTTTGCTCTCGAGGAAGTTGAGAAATCTGTTCTTCCACATAACGTACTCATCTCTCCTGAGGATAGGGGGTCTGCTATCGTTACCCATTGAAAGAGCGTCCATATCTGCTGTTCTTGAGAAAGTGACCGTTCGAGTGATTGATCTGTTTTTAGAAAATAATTATTTCTAAGTATGGAATATCGAGAAGTTTAACCTCGAGAAAGATATTCGAGAACAGGGAATTCGAGAAAGTTTATCGAGAAGTAAGTTTTCGATATTAGGACTTCGAAAACTTGGTTTTCGATATTCTAGGTTCGAAAACTGAGATATCGAGAAGTCAGATATCGAGAAGTTCATTTTCGAGAACTAAACTTTTCGATATACTGATTATCGAGAACTGAAGTCGAGAACCTGTAATATCAAAATCAGATATTCAAAGTATAAATATCGAAAAGTACTAGTGCGAGAAGCTAGTATCGAAAACTAAGTTCGAGAACTCAGTATCGAGATCATTCTGTCGAAATCCTGTACTTAAAAATTTTCAAAATTTTGAAAACGAAGATTGCTGCTGAATTGTTTTCGATGTCGAGAAGCTTCCTGGATGAATCAAACTTCGAAAAACCTGCTGAAGTACCGAGAACCTGTTTTTTGATATGCCTATATCGAAAACTTCAAATCTCAAACTTTACAGATATCGAAAATGAAGATATACTGCTGGTTCGTTTTTGAAAGACGAATCCAACAGTATAACTTTTACACAGAATTGTCCAAAAACAGATTTACAAAGACAGATTCAATAAAATATCGAAAACATAAAACAGAGCATTCTTCGCAGTTTTTCTTCGATGCAGATCAGTACTCGATCGGCTCTGATACCAATTGTTGGTCCCAAAATAAGGATGTATTGAACAGCAAAATACGATCTATAACAATATAGGTAAGGTCTAGATAATGATATGATCAATCTAAGAGCAATAGAGCCTTACGCTATACTATCGAGAAGTATGAAAACTTTTTAGAGAATAAAATAGTACTGTATTGCTGATTATTTTTTGGTCCTGTACCACAAGTACGCGTATTTATAGGCGCAGGTACAGGTACCGAGAATGGTAACCTAGAACTCTGGGCCTAGGCCTTTTTGGGCCTTAAACCCTTAGTTGGATTTATTACATCATAAATACATTAAAACGTTAATCTATTCTAGATAAATAAACAAGACATCAGACAAGCTTGATCACAATTAATATTTTTCCTCAACACGCCCCCTACACTAACGGAAAATATTTCGTCCCCCTTGACTCGAAATCCTAGATCCGTTCCTGGTTCAGGATATATGGAGGATTTATTTTTCCCAACAATTGATAGTATACCATGTTTTGATGCGGTTACAAATGTTTGAGATGCCACAAATTGAGTCTCTAGGATTTATATTTGTATAACATAGAAAAGGAAAATTAATAATTACTGTCAGTTTTTATTTTTACTTGTAAGTATTATATCTTTAATGTTATTCCCGTTGGATTTTTCTGTTGACAAATTATGGTTATGTCTTATAGAAGATGATTATGAAAAGATGAAATGTGTGTATCAACTATGGAGGAGTCATACTGAAATGTTATTTGCATAACCAATTTACCAACAGTAGTCCAACACTACTTCGATTCTCGTTTTCTTCCCTAGGATTACCGCCTCTTTTTCTTCCCTAGGGCTTATCGCCGCGGGGGTTCAATTTTCCGTTTTCGTTTATTAACGAAGAACGGTGCTTAGGTTGTGGTGAAGGTGAATGACGGCAGTGGTCTGGACTTCGTCGGAAGGGCTCGGTCGCGGCTTGGGTTTGGCCAAACAGGAAGACACGGGGGACAAACGAAGGGAGGGGATCTCCCTGTCAGGAGAAGTCGACACCGTGATTACGGACCGCAAGATCAGTCTTCCGGGGTTCCAAGATCTGATAGCATCCGTCTGGCGTCTGAGGAAACCGCTTTGGTGCAACAACAATGATGAAGAAGAGGCGGTCGAGTCGGAGGAAAACCGCTTTGGTGCAATAACAATCGCTGCGAGGGTCCGGCCTCCCCCAGAACCACCGCCAAGGGTTGATCGACGCATTTTGGAGTTTGCTTACTTATCTTTTCTGCATTTTAATTTCCAAGTTAAGACGTTTGTGTTTTGTTGTTGTTTTATTTTGTGCCCTAAGACTCTTGCATTAGGTTTAGGGATGAGAGGTTTACGGTAATCGTCATTGCTATATGTTGCCTAATTTAGGTCTAGCGAGTTATATTGTTTTGTCAAAGAACTCAGAGTCTCGACCAAGGGCAGATGGTTATATGTGGTCCTTTTGTTATCATGTACCCTTGTTGAATGCTATTTTATTAATTTAAAGCTACTTTGACGATAAAAAAGAGTCATTGATCAATTTTCATACTCCATATCTCTTTTTACGTTTTCTCAAAATGTAGGTCCCACTAACGATTTTTTTTTTAGGAGTCTCTTTTATCTCTAGATACGGTCTTGCTCAAGGGATTTTTTTTACCGAACTTTCTCATTTTCTCATAGAGTTTTTGTCATTTTTGGTCCCCCAACTATTATGTCAATGACATTTTTGATACTCAATTTCTAATTTTTCCATTTTTAGTCCTCGACTATTGTGGTAGAGACACATTTAGTCCCCGACTTCAAGATTTCCCACATTTGGTCCCTAAGTATGGTCAAATTGACACTTTTAGTCCTCCCATTATTTGACACAATAAATGAAGGACTAAAAATGTCACTATTATAATAGTTAAATGACCAAAAGTGTCACTTATGAAAGTTGAAAAACTAAAGATGGAAATTTTCAAAGACGGGTACCAAAAGTGTCTCTAGCGCAATAGTCAAGGACTAATAATAGGAAAAATCAAAGTCGAGTATCAAAAGTGTCAATGACATAATAGTCGGAGGACTAAAAGTGGGAAAAAACTCTTTTCTCATAGTATCGCTTCTGTAAAATACTCCGTATTAATCAATTTATAGTTGAACATCTTACGGAGTTCAAAATTAAATCCTCCATAGACGTTAGTATAAGCACGTTTCAATCATTTGCAATAAAGTCAAAGACTCACTATCTTTTGGTTTAGGAATATGATGAATAAAGTAAATAGACGCACTACACTGATTGCGCTTCTTTGCTATGAAAAAGCAGTCAGTCTATGCAATTTTCAACTCGATTTTTCTTATGGGTCTCCTGAAAACAGTCTCTCTGTGCTTCAGTACAGAAGTAAGACTGGGTACATCTCCCTTGCGCATTGAGGTAATGACGACGACCTTAGTATAAGCAAATAAAATCTATATAAATAGTAAAAAACTTAATCAAAAGTTTTACAAACGAAATATTGATATTACAGCTTAATTTTTTTTTAAAAAAAAACATTTAAGATTTGCTAAAAAGATACGGTTTAACCAAATTATAATATAACTAAGACATGTAAAGTGGGACTTAATTTAGATGTATTTTTTCAATAACAAAGACGTTATATTGGTATGATCTACAAAGAAAATAGTGTATACATACAAAAGATGGAAAGTAAAAAGGATGGTAGAAAGAATAGGTGAATAGATGCCATGCACAGATATCCAGCAGGGCATGAAAAGGAAGGTTGAGAGGGAAATCTCAGAGAGTTAGATGATGCTTGTTTCCATTTAGAGAAGCAATAAAGAAAAAGATATACAGTTATACAGTGTGAAAAGGTAAAATTTGCTTGGGTACAAATGCCACAAGTTGTGAAGGATTCCTTCTCACTATTATAAATGACAAAAATGCTATTGTTACACACTTTTCATACACACTTATACACACTGGTGTCTGTGAAGGGTTATTTTTTGACTGTATACAGACATAACGTATACAGACAAAACGTTATGTCTGTATGCAGACAAAAAATAATTCTTCACAGACACCAGTGTGTATAAGTGTGTATAAAAAGTGTGTACCTCAAGTGTGGTTGTATGAAGAAGCCTCTTCAATTCCAATTTCATTAGGGTGAGCTCGAAAAGTCCATTTGTCTTATTTGATAGTAAAAATGCTACTTGTACAGATCGGTTTTCACACTCGTTTACACGTCAAGTATTTTGTCTGTACGAGTAACATTTTTGTTTGAAATTGTATAAACTTCTTTCCCACTTTTTTTCACAAGTTTAACTTCGTTTATTAGGTTACAATTATTAAACATAAATAGTCTCATTTTTAAAAGCGTATCTAACATAAATATATCTTACATTATAAGGTAGTAGCTTAGAGACTGAGATAATGAAACTTTTGACACATCGGAGAAAAAAGTTTTGGAAAAAAAAGCATGGGCTCAAAGACTCAAGTGCTCAACTAGGGTCAATTTTAAGTATTCAATCACTTAAATTTTTAATGTTTCTAAAAAATATGCCTCAACCCTGGATATCTAATGACCCCACAATTCCATATATCCCTTAAAATCAGTGAAATAATCGAGACTTGAAATTTTACTCCCAAAAGTATTTAGTAGCGTTTGTGTATGCAGTTCAGGCTATGATATGATCAAATCGAAAGATGCTTAATTAATATATTTGTGACGCTGACAAATATATTTGAGTTTATATATATGTAATGTCAATTTTGATCATTTATTAACAATAAATAACCGCAACTTTAGAGTTGCGTGAGAATTATACGATGTACTTGATAATTTATCACGTGGTTAATAAAACATGGGCTATCATAATCTTGCAATAAAAAATAAACACTTCACAACTCACAAGTTGACATAAATAAGTTAGCAAAGTACATCAATGAAGTTGTTTCACGTTCTTTTTGAGTCCAACACTTTTCTCTTATTCCTCATTTCATCCTTCACTTCACTAATTGGCCTTTCAGCGTCTTTTTCCTAAATTTGGACTTCAAAGAAAGGTGTAATAAATAGTACTTAAGATACTCCGTAACACCTGTAGAAATTACAATAGTAATAACTAATAAGAATCAGTGATGTTGATGGTGTTGTTGTTGCTGCTGGATTGGTTCAAAATTATGCAATCTGCTATGCATCAGTTAGGCATGGACCCGGTTCGGGCCGCCCGGCCCGGGACCGGCCCGGCCCGCCACTGTGCGGGCCCGGAACCGGCCCGGTTCTCGGGTCTGGGTCCGGGTCGGGCCTAGGCCCGGTGGGGGGCGGGTCCGGGCTCAGGCCTTGTATTTGGCGAACCGGCCCGGGCCGAATTGATTTTTTTTTTTATTTTTTTTTTCATTTTTTGGGGTTAGCCGGGTTGGGCTTGATGGTTAGGAGGGGTTTGGGGGTTTGGGGGGGTGAGTGGGGGGGTTAGGAAAGCAAAAAAAAAAAAATTATGACCGAACCAGAGGCCCGGCCCGGCCCGGCCCGGACCCGGACCGGACCCGGACCCGGACCCGGACCGGACCCGGTGGCTACCCGGGCCGGTCCCGGGCCTTCCTTCCCAAAAAAAAGCCCGGCCAGGCCCGGCCCGGAACCGGCCCGGCCCGGGTCCATGACTAGCATCAGTCCACTGTTTTTCTAGGGAAAAATTCGTTTGTATAATACTACTTCTGTCCCATTTCATATGTCCTACTTTGACTTGCCACAATTATTAATAAAGTGGTTAAAAAAGTAACAGTTGAGATTGAGATTTGAGTACAATAAACTGTAATGGTGACACTTATTTTGGGATAACCCAAAAAAAAAAGTAAGACAAATAAAATGAGATCAAGAGAGTACTATAATGTACATTTTTTGCGCCTCCTATTCATCTTAAAAGTTGTCTTCATGGACAAACAAATGTGCTTAATGTATACACCAAATAGCTCTCTTTTTTTAGACCAAAATATTCTACAACTCTTGCCAATTCTCTTGCACTTGCCAATTAGTTTGAAGTTTTGGAGTGGTTGGGTTGACGGTTTGGGAGATTTTTGGATCACACATAGGTGAGTTGAAGATGGAACACTAATTATAATGGAATGAAAACAATGCAATCACAACTGTTGAAGATGGAAGTATGGAACACAAATTATCAGAGATCATAAACGCTGATCTACCAGTTCACATTAATTGGACTGGTTGGTTTGATGGTTATTTGAGCATTCATATTATCATATTATCAAGTAGGGGTGGCTGGGCCGGGGCCGGGTCGGGACTTGGCAGGCTTCGGGTCCAAAATTATCAGGCCCGGTACTAGGCATGGAGCCGGGCCGAGTCAGGCCCGGTCGGGCCTTTTGTGGTTGGGGGAAGGCCCGGGTTACCACCAGATCCGGGTCGGGCCAGGCCAGGCCAATTTCTAATTTTTTTTCCTTTTTCTAATTAACCCTCGACCCCCCCCCCCCCCCCCTCACCCCCCCAAATGGCCCAAAATACCCGGCCCAACCCAAGAAATTAAAAAAATGAAAAAGCAAAGAAAAATGAATAAAGCCCGAACCGGGCCCGGCCCGGCCGGTTCTATATTTAGCTGACCCGAGCCCGCATCGTAAAACCCCCGGGCCGGGCCTACCTAGTGATGGACTCGGGCCGGGCCAACCGGCCCGGAACAGGACCGGCCCGCTACTGTGCGGGCCCGGACCGGCCCGGTCAACCGGTTCGGTTCCGGTTCGGGCCTCCAGGCCCGGTGGTATACCGGTCCGGGCCCGGGCCTCCAGTTTAGTGAACCGGCCCGGCCGGGCCGGGCCCGGTTCGGGCCGGAATTTAATTTTTTTTTTTTTTTTTTGAAATTTTTTTAAGTTTTGGGTTGGATTAGGTATTTTGGGCCATTTGAGGTGGTTTGGGGTGGTTTGGGGTGGAGGGGGAGGGGTAGGGGGTTAAATAAGAGAAGAAGAAGAAGAAAAAAAAAACATTCCGGGTGGCCCGGCCCGGTCCGGCCCGGTTCTGGCCCGGAACCGGAACCGGAACCGCCCACCACCGGTTCGGGCCCGGGCCTCCTTTTTCTGAACCGAGGCCCGGCCGGGCCCAGGCCCGAACCGGGCCCGAACCGGGCCCGAACCGGAACTGGTCCACCCCTAGGCCTACCCGGACCGGTGCCTGGTCGGGCCACCGGTTTAGGCCATTTCCAAATAGTGTCGGGCTGTGTCCGGTTCCGGGTCGGGCTACCCGACCCGAGTCCAAGCTTACCCGGTACCGGCCCGGGTTTGTACGGTTGTACCGGTACTGGGTCGGGCCGGGCTACCTGGACGGGCTTCAGGATGGGACTGGTCAGGCCAAACAATTCCAAGCCCAATTTTTTTTGGAATTATTAACTTTGAGGCCCAGACCGGTCCACTAAAATCAAAGCCCGGTACCGCCAGCTTCTTCATCCAGGTCAGGGGGGCCGGGCTTGATCCCAGTCCTGGACTCCTGGTCAACCGGGCCAGGTCGGGCTTGCACAATAGCGGTCCAGGCTGGCCCGTCCCAATATACCCCTTTTAGCAAGCCCACAATCTAATTATTAAAACAAAATGTTACTCTGAGATTTGTGTGGAAATAGTTGGGGTTCAATAAAAAAATGACAATTTGGAGAATCAGATCACACTATCAGAGTTCAGAGCCTCAGAGGTATAATAAGATTGAGAAGCTTAATAAACATTGTTACATCTAATACAACAAGAATTGTCTAGGACTCAATGGCAATAGGATAAGGATGCACATATCCTCTCATCAATTAATTCGATATTATTTGAAGCAGAACTTCACCTTAACCTTTGTCTGCATGAATTTGAAATGGCTAAATCTAAAGCCATTAGCAGATACTCAAACAAAAATAAGACTTTGACAACAATTGCCCGAAATTATTCAAAATTCTAACTCAAATTCGATGCAAAAGGGGGAGTGAGTTTCTTAATTCTCACTGGCAAACTTGATTCCCTTTTCAATAGAGGACTTAAGCTCAGGCTTCAGTTTCTCCAGTCCTTCCTTCTCGAAGTCGGAGAGTGAACCTAACCCTAAGACTTCTTCCACTCCATTTTTCCCAAGTCTCACCTGGAAATGATTCATTTATCTTATTAGAATCAAACTCATGATCAAAGACAGGAGAGTTCAATTGATCAACACAGCCAAGAACAGACTTTAAATTGTAATCGCTCCATCTGCCCCAGGGAAAAACTGTGCTGTTTGAAACACTTCTTTCGAATTAAATGATTTTAATATTACAAATATTGACATACAATTACTCCCTTTAAAAAAGACTTACAGACAATTACAAATCATTTTTTAGTTAAATATACAAATAATTTTTTACCAAATCTTTTTCACAATTACCAATGTTAAAACCTGTACATCAGTAAAACATACTTGCTCTTTGAATATAGTAGTTACTAGAGTTCAAAATATACCTTGGATGCAAAGAAAGGAAGCTCAGTAATGGTTGACTGCACAAAGGAACATTCAACAACATCAGGAACTCCATTCAATCCCTTCAAGCAAGCATCTGCAAATATGGCCCCGGCATATCTGCAACAATCACAACGATGAAACCATCAATGCTAGTAAAAAACTAGAAGTAACAGATCAATTATGGCATTAAGCATTGGGAATTTTGTGAACGTTTCTGGCCAAAAGTTTTACTCGTGCCGAATTTGTAATGAAATATTCAGCATTGACAACCAAATAATTTTTCTCAGATATGTTGTATCATGCATGTTTTAGGTATAGATCCTGGGGGTGGGGTTACGGGTAATGAACCAATATGGCTATGTTTAGAATTTTGAAATTTCTTAAAATAAAATTACATGTGATAAATTAGAAAACAAGACAAGTCTAGCATAAAACAGCCCCAGATTGTTAGCTGAAAACTCAAGGAGAAAACCAAATTGAACATAGTCTAAAAGAAATTCAATTGTTGGGAAACCACTATTAAAGTTAAGTGTCACTGGAGCCAAGTTGTGCTAAATGTGAGGGTATGTGAAACAGGGTGAAAGAAACAAGGGAGTAGGATTATAAAAGTGAAAAAAATGGGGAAATAGACAGGGCAGCCCGGTGCACATTGGCATCCTTGCAAGGCAAGGTTCCGGGGAAGGGTTCCATCACTATGGTGTATGAGCAGCAAGCTTTCCCTTATTATTCTGACCAGAGGCTGCTTTCATGACTTGAACCCATGATCTCTTGGTCAAATAGTAACAACACCTTAAGCGAGAAATAGACACAAGAGAAAAAATTATTCAAAAAACATCGTTTTGACTACAGCATATAATCCATGTACAGCTATAGCCATTTTTCCAAATACATAAAACACAAAATAATTGGATTTAACCCAAGCATATCCCCAAGTCCCTGACCAAAAATTACAATGGGCAGGTACTTTTGTCAAAATGGAGTGTGCATTCTTCATAGCTTCTAATTATGCATCGACATGCTTTTTTTATCAATATCATTCACAGTTGCTTAAAATGAAAGACTGCGTGATATGAGATAGACTAAGCAAGGGAGGAAGGGGAAGAGAGGGAGAGAGAGAGAGAGAGGTACACACACACCATGCCAGACCTTTTTCCTTAAATAAAGTTAAAAAGACTAGTTATTTGGCTCAAGATAGTGCAGTGACTCATTTATTTATTCCCTGACATTTTATATCAAGCAAATGAAAGAGTTTTCTAAGCATGGAGAGAATCAGTTTAAACTTACGCCATCGAGAGTGTGGCTGAACCCTTCCCGGCCTTAGCTTCCACAACTTCTGTACCACCTTCTTGGGTTCTTTTTGTAAGTGCAACAATTACATCATCGGATAAGTTGGGTTTTGGTGTAGCCTAAAGTGTTACATGTAAATAAGTTAACATACTAAAAGAAAGTGTGAACATTATTTAAGTAAAAATTGAGAGCTACATAGTACTAGAGAAAAAAAGATTATTTACTTGAGAAAACAACGGGAGGATTGTTATGCCTGCATGACCACCAATTACTGGTACATTGACCTCTGAAAACAGGAGCAAAATAGTAAGATAACAAAAGGAATTGCTGATGTACTGCAATTATTGTTTAGACTTTAGAAGCACAAGTAAACTTGATGCGCGTATGACTTGTTTTCAAAAAATACATGTGCACTTTTACAAAGAAAAACACATTTGTTTACTTTAAAAACTAAAACTTGGCAGGAAGATTGAAAATTGCTTTAAACAATTAAAAAAGACTTCTGATGGTTATGTAAGATAGCATCAAATTGTTGTTTTTCCAAAGAAGTACTTTGAGTGCTTAAATGAGAAAGAACTTGTGATAAAAGTTGTGCACCATAAGTTACCCCCAAAAAATGATACTGAAATATCCATGCATTAAGAGGCATACCCGCAACATTAGCATTAGATTTTCCAGCATAGAAAGTTTTGGCCCGGACCACATCAAGGGTTGTGACACCAAAGAGTTTCTTCTCATTGTAAGTTCCGGCCTTTTTGAAGATCTCAGCAGCAATTGGGACAGTTGAGTTCACAGGGTTGCTAATCATATTGACAAGGGCCTTTATATTGGGTCAGAAAAGTGATGTCAGGTCAACAAAAATCAATCAATACCTATAAACCTGACTAATATGCAGAAAACGCTACAGTGATACTAACATTCGGGCAATACTTGGCAATGGCAGAACAGAGAGATTTCACAATGCCAGCATTGATGTTGAAGAGATCATCACGAGTCATACCAGGCTTCCGTGGGACACCAGCTGGAATTATGACAACATCAGCTCCTTCCAAAGCTTTGCCCAGGTTTTCCTCTCCCATAAAGCCAACCACCTATCCGCAAAGAGAAAAAAGCTTCCACACTGTCAGTCAGTGAATACAGAAGTGTCCAGCAAAACAGATATGAATTGGATCACGATTCATTGAACAAGGTCAAACAAGCGATATTTGGGATATGAGGGTTGTATCGATTTAAAAGGAAAATCAAAGATCGCCATACCTCAGATCTGGTGTTGATGTGGCTAACATCAGCAGCCACACCCGGTGTTCCAGCAATATCATAAAGAGAAAGGTGAGATACGAGGGGATTGAGCTTCATGAGTAGAGACAGCGGCTGACCGATCCCGCCGGCGGCTCCCAAGATGGCAACTTTTCGCTCGGGGGCTGACTCGGAGGAGAACCCGCGGCGCGAGACGCGAGAAGCGTCGGAAATGGAGCTTCTAAGAAGGGATGTCAGCATTGTTCCTCTCATTTCAATCTCAGGTAACCTTGGAGCAAACTGAAGAAGAGAGGATTTGAGACGATTCTTGACAAGAACTTTGGGTCGAGGGAGGGGGGTTTAGCAAGGGACAGTCTTAATTTTATTGTGGTGGCGAGTGCACAAAACCGTGAATAACGAGGACTGCGTGTCGATTTTTGCAACACCCCTCGGGCCTAATCCCATGATCTCCCCATCTACTTATCTACAAATTTTAGAAAAATAGCTAAACAAAATGTGTATATATATAATGTATGTTCTTCACAGAAATTTTGTTTGTCAGAAATTTTGTATACAATTTATGAACTGTCTGTGACAGACAAAATTTCTGCAACATTTATAGATAAATTGAATAGTAAAATTGACTTGTTAGAGTCAAACAAATTCATTTTTTCACTTAGTTAGGATATCAATTCTTAATTAAAATTTAGTTTGGATTTTGCAACTTTACAGATATTTTAATGTAGTTTTTGAATATATAAATTTTAATTATTAAAATTGAAGTAATTAACAATACAGAGAATTTAACTTTATTATTGATTGAACAGATAATATTGACTTTGAAAATATTACGTAGTACTTTGACAAATTATCTCCTCTATGAATGTAGTTTTGGAATACGGTGTAATAGATATTTCTTGTCAAACATTTCTTACTTTTAACCGATTGTGAAAGCACAAGAGTGATCCTGAGATGGAATCTAAAGTATGCAATTGGGCTAAATTTTTGCCCCCATGAGTACCATACATAATTGCATGAACCTTAATAAGTGTACAAGTACACCTTTCGTACACTCGTTTACGCATACAGAATTGTTTGTACACAGACAACTCTGCAGAGTCCTAAAATGTTGTCTGTAAATAGACAACTTTGTGTTAGTGAAAAAAACGAATGTACAAAAAGTATACACCAAACATTTTTCTACTTCCATTGGGGAGCTTGTTTTGCAATTATATATAAAGCATAAAACATCAAACCTAATTTCCTATTCAAATATGTTACATCTAATAAAAACAGGTTTTAAATTTTCAATAAAATTATCATGGTACTTCGAAGAATTGTTTTCTTTTTGAGAGAAACGATCTCTTCTTCACAAAGTATCACAAACAAGATGTATATACTAAATAAATACGATTTGAGCATATGTTATATCATCATTGAATCGAGACTAAAGAGTCAAATAGGCTCTTATATATATCGATTGTGTAAACTTAATACAGTCTCTGAACTAAAAAAGGTGCAATTTGTATCCCAAACCGGCAAAAAAAGTTCATTTTTTTTACAGGTAAACGACTGGTAAAAAGAGTCTAATTCACATCCCTATCTACGACATTTAAACGGGAAGTTCATGAAAAAACTGAGTAATCATAAATTAGCTAGGGGTGAAAATGTGCGTTTGCATCAGCTACCTCTTATATCATAAATAACTTCCGAAAAATATATTGGTGCATAATAGAAAAGTTATACCAACCAGTAGTTGCACACCAAACTTCACATATATGCTTGCATTCTAAGATAACACTTGTTCTTCTAAAACAATAAAGGAGCAGCATAAAAAGCACTAGAAGATGACAAAGGTGTTCCATCATTATCATCTTCATTCAGCAGCCTCAATGATCAAGACGATACAAATTATCGTCCCTGTTGCAATGGCTTCTCTCCTCATACTTGGAGCGGTACATATCTGTCTGGATAACCTTAGAAACAGCCAGTTTCGCCCCCTTGGACAGTCTTCGCGAAATGGATTTCTTGGAGCGCCTATAAATGTCTCTGCAGATGAGACTATTGAACATGGATGCAATGTGTTTGAAGGGAAATGGGTATGGGACAATGTGAGCCATCCTCTTTATGCGGAAGAGAGCTGCCCCTATTTGGTGAAACAGGTCACTTGCCAAAGAAATGGCCGGCCTGATTCCTTCTATCAAAACTGGAGATGGCAACCAAAAGGTTGCACACTACCAAGGTATTTCAAGCAGCACACACGCACACAATGAATGTGAGAAAGAGAGAGAGATTATGGTAAACATACAAATCCTAGCTAGTAAATCATTGATAAACCCAGCACACAAAACTGAATCTTTCATCTGTTGACACTCAAGGTCGACAAGTACCTATTTAAATAGTGTGCTTAGAATAGATAAGTACAAATTTCTTATGCACATTGGATCAACAAGACAGGATCAGTAACCTGTGTACACAATTTTCTTGATAACCACCGTCTTATGCAGAAATTTTTGTTATGGGGGCCAAACCCGCACTCTAATGCCGGTTCCGGATTGAGTATGATATACAAGCTTTCAGAAGATATAAATCTTTATAACCGTAAAACTTATTCCCCAAGATTGTTTGAAGTAACTGACTAAAATCTCTTGTTTTGTGGTTTTGCATGAATTTTACTTGAAGTGAAATTTAACTTTTAAAACCGGTTTCTTGTTTTGTGAAGACAAATGTTCTTGAAATAGGACTTTTTTAGCATGGAAGTAGTAGACTCAACCTTAATGTTAAGTTTAAACAAGATCTTTCCAAGAAGCTACTTTGAGGTATATATCAGGCCTCAGGAGCACATAGCACTTGATAGTGAAAAATAAATGAAAATTGAATTGGTAATATGATTATACCTTGCTTCGGGTATCTGACCTCATTGTGTTAGGATTAAGGATGTGTATGTTGTTGATGACTTGTGTTACGAGGTGCCACAATTCCTTTTCAGGTACAATGCTTTGAAGATGTTGGAGATGCTTAGGGACAAAAGGCTGATGTTTGTAGGGGACTCATTACAGAGAGGAATGTTTGAGTCAATGGTCTGTCTAGTTGAGTCTGCAATCCCAGAAGGAAGGAAATCTCTTGAAAAAGTGCCCCCGAGAAAGATTTTCAAGATTGAGGTAAGATAAAACCTTTATGATACAATCAATGTCGGTTAACAACAATAAATAAATGACCCGAGCTTTGTATCATTGACATGTACCAACTGTTTGATGCTATCAAACACAAAATAAAACAAAACAAAAGCAATTCAATGACTTTTGATCCTATTATTGAAACCAAGCTCTATAATCTTAGGTAAGAGGTTTAGGGAGTATTTGCATGTAGAATGTTTTGGTTGCTCGTGATTGACAGTGTTTGTGATTACCTTAGTCAAGAGAATAAAAAACTGTACTTTATGACATCAGCATTTGTGTGGAGATAGTGAGCCCCTACCACAGTCAAAAGAGAGTCATCTAGCAGTAACTAAGAAATTTGTACAACACGAATTTTACAGGATTTCAATGCAACAATAGAGTACTACTGGGCTCCCTTCCTAGTAGAGTCCATCTCAGATCAGGCAACAAATCACACTGTATCGAAAAGAATGGTGAAGCTAGACTCCATTGAAGCACATAGCAAGCAATGGGAAGGAGTGGATATACTAGCATTTGAAAGCTATGTTTGGTGGATGAGCACACCCTTGATTAATGCAACGTATGTACCCTAAAAACAAACTTAGCAGTTACATATCAAATACCGAAATTATTTCTGAAAGAATGTTCACATGTTTCTCACCAGATATGGGTCAACAGACAATGTCAAGGAATTTGATGTGACTATTGCATATAGACTGGCATTACAGACATGGGCAAGTTGGATAGAATCTAGCATAAACCCAGAGAGGCAGAAGGTTTTCTTTGTCACCATGTCTCCTACACATTTGTGGTAAGTTTTTTAGAATAATTTTAAAATCAAAACAACAAAATTGTAATATTAACATTTAACTACCGCCTTGCAAAAAAGTGACAAGGATATATGCAGTAGATACAGAGTTAGGAAAGAATTCAGGTAATGGTAAAATTACCCCCAATTGAAATATTGAATAACTGAAGGGTAGATTACTAGAGGACAAATTTGAGATAATTTTAATATTCACGAAACCCTACCCTGATATTCTTCCTTTGTTATGAAGATTAGGGAGGATATGGGAAAAGATAAGCTACTGCAAGTGTACCTATTTTCTCATTTTCATCTACTAGATTCCAGTCTTTCCCTCTTGTATGTTCAATTCATGTTTATATATATCTTTTCCTTATAAATCATATTTACTTCTAAAATATGCCTCTTATCATATTTAGTCAATACATATTTATATATTCCATCCACACGTCATCCTCAGCTTGTACTTGCCATTTAAATCTTCATCTAGTCATGCCAAACACAATCTAAATGCCACTACACTTAAGACTCACACAATACCAGGTCACGTCAAACAAATGTTAAAAGTAGAGAGAACGGTTTTGAACTAAAACATAGTACTTGATGGAAACAGCAAAATATTTCAGGAAATGGGAATGGAAGGCTGGAAGTGATGATGGGAACTGCTTCAATGAAACACACCCAATTCAAGGGCCATATTGGGGAACAGGTTCTAATCTTAATATAATGGAAGCAGTGAGAGAGCTTACAGAAAAGCTACATGTTAACGTAAGAATGCTAAATATCACCCAATTGTCTGAGTACCGCAAAGATGCACATACATCAGTCTTTGGAGAACGAAAAGGAAAGCTCTTGACAAAAACACAAAAATCGGATCCCAAAAATTATGCAGACTGCATCCACTGGTGCTTACCAGGATTACCAGACACATGGAACGAGATTTTCTATGCACTATTGCTACAAGATTATCACAAGCAATTATTGTAGGAATGTAGGGGGCAACATGATTTCTTGATAATTTACGACTAAGGGCCCTTGTACTTTACCCTTAAAAAGAAGCACTATAGATGCACAGAGTAACACTGAATCACAATAGTATCACCAATCACAGTAACACGGAATCACAATAGTATCACCAATCAGTTTTAGCTTCAATTATCTTAAAATATTCTACTAGTATCGAAAAGATTACTGTGGATGAAGTTTTTTAACAATGAAAAACTGAACATTAAACAAGTCGATATAGATGAAGCATAACTATAGCAGTTTCAGCCTCCACCATATGCAGACAGCTGGAGGCATTACTTATATTCAAAGCATTGCACGAAACCCTGAGCAGTATCCCGCCACCAATCTCATAAAAATGGTCCTTACCACTGAAGTTTCTTTGAAGTAAAAGTGCACAGGAGAAACATTGCTGTGCTATAATTTAAAGCACAAATTAAAGCGTAGCTTTTGTACAAAAAACAATGGTAAGTACAAACATCAAATTTTATTCAAATAAAAAGTTAATGGAGTTTAATACAATTTATCCATTTACTTTTAATCTCAGAGATCAGAATATAAGATGCCATTTAAAAAGTTCAGTAGTCCACCACTCACTTTTACTTACCAAAGCTTTGATGCTCATCAACTAAGGTCTAAGGGTATCCATTCAGTCTTATGAACTATTATATTATGCGTTAAACTTCCTGTGCATCTCAAGCAACCATACATTTCAAAATAACTCAAATCCAATTAAACATTATCCCGGAGCTTTGTCGCCTATCCCCTCTGGTAATCATCCTAGCTTCCAACTGTGACATGTTGTGAGTTTTTTTATCAAATAGTGTTTCATTTGGGGGGTAGCATTTAACAAAATTTAGAGAAAGTACAAGAGTTAAAAAATATTTTTTTCATTCTCAAAATGGAAGAGTTGTTGAGTAAACACACTTTTTTATTCTTTGTTTTCAAAAATAGGGGTAAAAAATTTACTCGGTGAGAAAATTATTGCATGTCCTGCATGAAGTACAATGTTTCATAACACTGCGAAGAAATACCGGATTTTGCATCAAGAAATTTGATTAGTCTTGTATTTTGTTGGATGGTTAAAGTGCTTCTAATTATGCCTAATCATTTTTGGAAATGTTCATGCAATCAAATTATCAAAGCTTTCAAAATTTCCAGTTTCAAGTAAACTCATTCTTTCATGATCTCATTCTGTATTAGGATTCTCAAGTCTCAACAGCCCCATCTATTTATAATGTATTCAAGTATCTGAGAGCAAAATGGGCAGAGCAAAACATACTAGTATCATTATTATACACTCATATAATTGAATATCATATATAAATATAATCACATCAATTAGGAAATTTCTCAGAAATACCAGATAGAAAAATAAAAATGAGATGTTCAACCAAATAGCAAAATGTTTTCACATCAAATTAGGGTTCACTTTCAGGCTTCAGCTTTGTTTGATAGCTATAAATCCTATAGCCTAGGGTTCTTAACCATTCACCAGACCTCAACTATTCTCAAAAGGCTTACACTTCATTAGGATATGGGCCTGCTCATGTGAAAACTGAGGACGCAGCTAAAAGTCATTTAATGTTGACGTTGAACCCAACCATGAATTTCATAATTCAACCACAGATTTTATGCTTTACATTTCAAGACATTAGGTGTTCAATCATAACTTATCATCTACAATTGTTTACACTATGGGAGAGCATAAAGTAATAGCTCTCATTAAGTCATTCAATACAAAGTTAAAAATATAGAATGCAAACGAGGAGATTCACGGGAGTGTAGACTCTTTAAAGATAGAGAGTAAGGGAGAACTGATTGCGTTGAAAGGGAACATTAATTTTTGAGAAGTAAGAACATCTGTGGAGAGAGCAGGAGTTCTGGAGCGTGGGAGACTTAAATAGAAGTTTGGTAGGTCAGCAATGACTAGGATTGAAGGTGTAAAAAAGGAGATCAGCACGTTGAGGCTTAGTGAGCATATGATGCATGACATAAAAGATCGAAAAAATATGACTTTAGTTGATGATCTTCAGTGACCTTTTATTGGTTCACATAGCCGACCTGTGATTAAGGCTTGGTTGTTGTTGCATTGAGGGACATTGTTGATAAAAATATTGAAATAGTGATGAATATACTGAAAATACCGATCAACATCAAGAATTACTTTGTCGATGTTGGGACCTCCAAAAACAGAAACATCACAGAAACATAGATCAATATCAGAGATATCTTACCCTATCATTAAATCATAGAATACAAACATTGAGCTCATTTGCAAAAATGACGATATCCAGCAACAACCAAAAGAAAAAAGAAGCATCAAGTGCAGCAGCCATTCATATTATGATAAAGTACTTAGAAGACAAAACTCATAAAGTGCAGTTACAAAAGTGAAGCTTTGGAAGGAGGATGGGCTCCTTACAAGACAGAGCACTACTCTATATGAAAGTTTAACAATTACAAAGGATCACATCATAAGCGCATATGAAGTCAAGATGATGCCAAAGTACACTGCAAATGAAAAGCATCAAGCCAGATATCAAATTGCCAGCATTCACCGCAGAACCAATAAAATCAATTGCGCCGACAAGTTGTCAAACAGCTTTAAGCATCCATTTGCATCTTAATAAGCACTCTACAACCAATAGGAAAGAACATTTAAGAGACATTGCTAAAGTGTATCCATAAAATACACAACTAATAGATAGTACTTCAGACTAGTAGTCAGCGGATCAGATAACGAAAGAAAGCAACCAGACAATTTTGTCATTTTTTGTGAGCTGTAGTACTAGGTTATGTAATAGATGCCAAAAGTCTTGAATCTGGTTGACCCAACAAAGCTTATAAGAAAAGCATTGGAACAGTGGAATCCTGATATAACCAGTTCCACTTTGCAGTATTTACTTCAATGTCTGCAAAGGATCATATATACATATATCCTTTTCATTAATGATATGGATTTTGAGGATCACCAACACATTCTTAACAGAATAATCATTAACACAGAAGTACTAGTTTTCATATAAATACTGGCATTTTGTAACAAACTATAGTTGGATTGCATCATTTGCATGTATGGAACTAATATGCAGAAGATATTTGTTGATTAAGTATGTGCAAACAAAGGTGTTCAATATATAATCAATCATAAATCTTTTTGACAAATGAGTGCAATGAAAATTGAAATGCAGAGCCTCAAACAAACAGCAAAAACCAGTGAAAAATAAGTCTAGCCAGGTTCTCATACAATCAACGATTTGCACAACGACCATGAGCAGAACATTTAAACCAGGAATTAACTACGCTATAAAATGCAGAAACCGCCAGGACAGAGAACAGCTGAACAGCACTCAATGTTAAATTGAATGTGTCACTGAGAATGCATTGACAAACAAGCACACCATAAAGAGAGATGTACCCATTAGGAGAGCAAGTGACACTGTGAACAAGGAACATGAGAATCTCAAAGAATAAGAAAAGGACAGGAGAAAGGTAACAATTCTCGAGCAAGTAAGCACAGTAATCTGGTAGCGGGGTTAATAAATCAAGGGATAAATGAAGTAGGATTACCTCAATAGTAAGAAGGCATCCCTTGGTACATGGCCCCGGGCATGCCTCTAGGCAGTGATGGTGCCCCAGCTGGTTGATTGTGTTGGTTTTGATTTCCAGATGAAGGCAAGTTGTAATGCATACCTTGAGAAGGATAATCTCCTCCGGCTTTGCTTTGAGGTAACCCATATGAGGAAGAGCCTGTGCCAATGGCAGCACCTGGTCCACCACTGCCAGGCACAGGGGGTGCATATCCATTTGTGCTTCCACCTAACCCACCAGTAGGGTTGCTAAACCCAGCATATCCAGTTGAACCACCACCAATGCTGAAATTTGGTCTGCTGTAAGGAACACTAGTAGGACCACCCATAGGGGATACTGCCACTTGACTGCCAGGAGTTGGCAATCCTGGGCCACCCAAGTTAAAACCAGTCCCACCCACACCACCCAATGTTGAATTATGAGCATGCACACCCATAGCTCCAGAGAAACCTCCGGAACCCGGGAAAAAACCCCCTTGGCCGGCACCTGAAACAACCCCTCCTGGAGCTCCATAATGAGCTCCTATACCATTCTGCATTCCTAAACCATTATTATTATCAAAACCCTCCCTTGAAACCTGAGCTCCTCCTGGTCCGGGTGGTCCAAAATTTCCTTTCTTTCCTCCATCAATAGCCATTTTACAGTGTAATTGCTTCCCGTCAATATTCTTGACAGGTTCCATCACTGATGCCCTTGCTGCCTCTGCTGTCTTATACACAAATAGAGCATAACCTTTAGATTTCCCAGTAACTTTATCAAACCCTAGTGGCCCTTCCTCAATCTCTCCATAACCCGAGAAGTGATGCAACAATCTATCGGTGGGCATATCATAGGGCACATTCCCAACATATATCTTCCTCAAGGATATATCCACGGGATTATTCAAACTCCCGGCCCCGGGTCCACCCGACATTCCAGTAGCTGCCAGCTGCGTGACAGACATTCGACCATCGATTTGCTTACTAGGCTCCTTTAGAGCAAGCACGGCTCCATCAATATGTTTGAAGGTGATAAAGCCGTAACCTTTACTCTTCCCAGTAGCTTTATCGAGGATGACCACAGCCTCTTCAAGCTCGCCGTATGTGGAGAAGAGAGCACGAAGCTTATCCGTGGTAGTTTCCCCACCAAGACCGCGAATGAAAAGCTTCCGCTGCGTCGTGTCCCGGTCGGCAATAGAACGTACAGCGCCGAGAACGTCCGTGTGATGCAGGACGGCGTTCTGGACGATGTCGAGAAGCTGATCGCGGGTGAAGGGCTCGATGATTTTGCGTGCATCTTCGAGCGACAGTGAGGTGGGAAAGGATGGGTCGGGTACGGCGCCGTCTTCCTCGAGCTTCCGTTTTTTCATGAACTCCATCGCTGAGGATTTCCAGAGAAACGTATACTAGTGGTCGCAGAATATAACGGAATCTAAAGCCCTGAACTTAGACAGAGATATTTGAAGTCATGCTCTGGAAGAGGAGAGATAAGGAAAGTACATGCTCATCCCAACGGACCAGGGGCCTCTGCCTTGCTTTGGCAGGCAAGGAGGGTGCCTGGCCATTTTCAACCCTTAGATGAAAAAATTAAAGGTAGAAAATGAAGGGGTCCACTTTATTCACTTATCCCAAAGTCATGGATTAAATCTCTGCCCTTGATTGCAGTAAGGCACTCTGCCTTAAGGCAGAGAATCCAATTCCCATCCCAACAGGATTGCATAAGATTAAAAACGAAAAACAAGAGTATAAAAGAACGCTTTTAATAAAATCAAGAAAAAATACTCGTATAATATAATATTGAAACAAGTGTGACAGATTGAATCATGAAAATAGACATAAAATCAGTCACCTATTTCAAAACAATCTGAATTGTTAAACACAGAATGAGAAATTTAAAGCCCAAAATAATTGGGACTAAAATATTGTCTATCAAATTAAACGAACATCAGAAGTCCAAATTTTCAAACCAAACGTACTCAAACTAAAATAAAAACAAGTACTACTCATAACCCTAGTTAGCTTTTTTCCGTTTTAAACGCGTTTTAAACACGTAGTGTTTTTTGACCAAAAAAACACGTTTAAAAAGGGGGGGAAATGTCGGTCCGTTTAAAAAGGAAAAAAACTCCTACTTCTCGTATAAAACATATTTTTCCCGTATTTTACAAAAAAAAAACATAAACATGAATTGACCAATTGAATGAATGCACTAAATGCATAGAAGATCAACAATAGTGTTAAAGTAAAAATGAAAACGTCCACCTATGATCTCGTGTTTTTGTATTGTTATAGTGCAATTCTTAAATACTAAAATTAATTGCATGATGGCTAAAGCTAGCATCCTGAAATACTAAAACTTACATAGTAATATACTACAAGATTTCTGATGTTTTTTAAGCTAGCATATCAAAATTAAGATTTTTCTAAACCTAACGTTTTTTTAGCATAAGCTTTTACATAAACAATAATAAGTGTAGCAATCACACAACTTTTGTCATATGTCATCTTAATGAAAATGATGAGTTTAACTTGAGTATCATTATTTGATGATCATATAAAGATAATGATTGTTTGACATTATTTTTCAAAATTATGTCCTAGACTTGATTACTGTTTTTATTTTTGTCATCGACTTATGCATTTATGAACTATTCTTGTATGTAGTAATGAGATTTGCTACTTGAATATGTGTATACTTTTATTTATTTTTTACTATATATGTTATTTTATGAAATATATCATTTAGATGTTCAAAATAATACCCGTATTTTTCGTCCGAATTTTTGTAGTAGATAACGTATTATACACGTATACGTATTTATATGTTTTTTAAAAGGGGGAATTTGACTTTGCACCCCACTTTTTGGATGATATTGGACTTTGCACCCCATTTTTAAAAAACTTTGACTTTGCACATCAACACATACCATTTTGTGAAGAAAAAGTTCTAAATGGGTGCAAAGTCAAAGGAAATTTAAGTGGAATGGGGTGCAAAATCAAAGTTTTTTCAAAATGGGGTGCAAAGTCCAATATTACCCAAAAAGTGGGGTACAAAGTCAAATTCCCCCTTTTTAAAAGTCAACGTTTTTTTCAACGAATTTTTGACCGTCTTTTTCATTCATGTTACCGAATAAAACGCGTACGTATTAAACCTCGTTTAATTCCCGTACCGTATTTAACTAACTAGGCTCATAACACAGAGGTGATTCTGGAGGGTGACGAACTTTATCAATGTCTATGAACTCTAAAAGAAGGCATACGGAAACCGCTGACCAAACGAAGCTAATCGAGACACTAACAGAACTCCTCACATTGAGAGAGACAAAACACTCAGGACCACCTATGTCCGGTAAAGAATCGCCATTGAACAAAAGCAACACAGCCAGAAAGGAAGAACAATTCAATTGGATCATACCTCTACCGAGAATCTCTGAGCGTTGATATCACTGGATCACTGTTGACGGAGAAGAGTAAGACCAGAGACAACAAATCCTCCCTCCTTTCCCGTGAAACGATTGGAACAGATTGGAAGATGGCGTCTTTCTACTTCTTGCCACTAGTATTAAATGGGAGTAGTAGTTTTAAAATTGCTAAAATATGACTATTTTGTAATTGGACAAAAATGCACCTCTCACCACATGTCACCACTTGCCACCTACCATGCCCGTCGCCGCCACCACCAGAGCTCTAGCTGGACAAAAAAAAAGTCTAGATTTTTTTAGGATTAGACAGTCTGCCACGGTCACCGGTCACCGCCACCACCAACGGATTGCCCCAGTTTCTCAAGGAAATTAGGGGGCAATTAATTAATTAGATTAGGGTATTAAGGGTATAAAATTAATGTTTAGTTTTACTTGTCAAAGATTTAGGTATGTTAAATGTGTAGGTACAAAGATGACTTTACTTATTTTCACCTTGGGCATATAAATCCCAAGGAAATAAATTTATATGTATGTTAAATGTGTAGGTACAAAGATGACTTTACTTATTTTCACCTCGTCTCCACTCGCCTCAAAGAGTGGGGGACTGGGGGACTGAGGGGTCAGAGTTTCTAGATGAGCAGAAAATATCACGCATGAGCAGGAACGAAAGCTGGGTCAGATGAAGAGGAGTTGAGCTAGACAAAATTGATTATGCCAAAGGGGACTTGCCTTCCTTGTTTCATGTTGGGGGCACTAGGTGTACTCTTTTTCCCTTTATTAGGATTTTTTCCTACTGGGTGTTTTCCTAGTAAAAGTTTTTAATGAGACACCTCCCCATCATGGGCAAGGGTGGTGGTCCCCCGGCCAAAGAGGAAGAAACCAAAGACAGAAGAACGTTGTTGCAGATACAATTGTGGACTACTCCCTTTCGCCTCGAGTACTCTTGGATCAGGGAGTGGGGGACTTTTGATGGAGTATATGGACTCCGACCCCCCGGTCTGCTTACTATTGGGCCTGGACAGCGGTTCACGTACTCCAGCAGACAACATTTATATTACTGTATAGTTTACATATTCATTGTATGTACTAGATTAACTTTTTATACTATCAGTCCATTTATGTAACTAGGTCTGTCCGGCCCATATTAGAGGCCCAGACCCGGATTTCCCTATATATACTCCTTATAGGAGGCTTGTAAACAGAATAAGCAATATTCATTCATTATATACACATTCATCATTTCTTCTCCACTCTTGTTCAATCTCTTTAAAATATACAATATGGGTGTCGATTATCCATCACAAGTATAAAAGTAATTTATGATATATATGGCATATATATCAAATCTACAACTCTATTAGTCTCACATAAATTGTCACTTATCTAAACTAAATATGAAAATTCAACTTGAGTATTATCTAAAAACGACTCATCATTTTCATTTTGTATATAACTGAATTTCGACTCCACCACTTATCACGAGGAACATCTTATAGTTTATTAAAGTTGTCAACAAAGTTGCATTAGTCCATTTAAGTTTATCAAATACTTTCTATAATTTTTCTTTTTTACCTCTATAGATGATTTGATTATATTACAATTAATTAATAATAAAAAGCCTAAATGTGCCACTAATTTCAGTGGGAACCAGAGATAGATTGAAGAGGGCTTTTAGATTAAGGCGACTATTACCACATTAAAATTCAATGAAAATTCATGAGAGCTAGAACTATATTATAGGGACTAGTCAGTTTTACATTAGATGAAGTGAATTATAAATAAATTTAGATATCTTCACATATTCAATGTCATAGTTAAGGGATGTGAACATGTGTCCGGTACATCACAACAAATAAGGGGAAAAGCACTCAACTTTGAATCCATCTTTAAAATTGTGGAAATTTATAAAATTGTATATCATCATCATTATCATTACCCTAGTGCCATAAAGGCTCCCAGCTACAGTGGGGTAAGCGGATCAGATGTACGCAATCTTACCCATGTACTAAAGTACAGAGAAATTGTTTTCGGATGATCCATGATGAAAATCGCGTCGAAAATTGCATTGACTAACTGTTGCTTCATAACAAAGAAGCACAAACAGTTTAACGAGTCATTTTGCTTTATTCCATCATATTTCCAAGACAAAAAATAGTAAATCTTTAGCTCCATTATAAAATTGTATCTAGACCCCAATTTCTCTATGTTAAACCATAGTGTAAAAATATACAAATATACTCCCTCCGAGGGGAAAAGGGATTACAAGAGACATGGAAGGAGAACATTGGGATTATGTGTGATGAGGTGGACCGAAGGGGTGACAAGGATAAAATGAGAAGGGCATACTAGTTTTTTTATACTTTTTTATCTAAAAATGAAAAATAATACACAATACCACATACTACGAGCGCGTTTGGTAGTTCACACACTAAAACTTTACACGTAAAATGACTGCATTTAAGTTTAGGGCAATAATTAGTTTGCATATAAAATAAGAATACATCGTTTGTTTGTCTACGTTTCTTTACATACAAACTCCTTACAATGTAAAATGTTTACACAAGTAATATTGTGTCCTTTCAACAAACCCCCTGCCTGAAGCACATTTTTTTGGCCATTCAACAACAACGCGCATAATTTCCAAACCAAGTTCATCTAGAAAATCTCAAAAGAAGAATCAGGCACCGTGATTTTTCTAGGCGTTATGTATTATTCAAGATTCCAAGAGATGTACAACTTTTAAATAGTCTATTTTATGTATTTCAAACATTATAAAACTTATATTTCACATAATTAACTAGCCTATTTGTTTTTTAGTGTTGACTTTTCTATTTTTTCTTAATTTAGGAGACCTCAATTCTCCTTTTGAAACCAATGTCTTCAAATTCATTAGGCGACCCTGGCAGTGTAAAATGTTTTAAAAAAAAGTTTCTTACAATTTACATCACATAGTTAAAACAAACAGTGTAAAATGTTTACTTCCTCACACTTTGCATGCAAAATGTTTACTTTACATCGTAACAAATGGGCCCGAATATACTACTACTTCTGTTCCATAATAGTTGTCTTGTTTTATTTGAGCACAATTATTAATAAAGTGGTCGAAAAAGTAAAAATTGCGTAAAAGATTTAATTAAAATAAAGTGAAACGAACCTACACCTTCGGATGTCGGAGCTATGAGCTATCACAACTCAGGCTTCAGCTAACCATGAAACTACCGTGCCGGCGCGGGCGATACAAATCCGAGTTTCAAGATTTGCCAGTTCACCATCAACGATTTTCCACCCGCAATGCTCTTCTCTCACCCCTAAGCTTGCCACATCAAGCCTCCTCTAATTGTACGTATTTACTGTTATCATCACTGAAGATTAAATATGATGCATCTTGGAGCTAAACTCTTGGCAATCCCTTCACCACCGCCCCTCTCCACTCTCACCCCCGTCAAGTAATATCAAGTGTTCGATGTTTGATTGTTCCTAACTTCCTATCTTAAAATAGAAAGTTTGATTTTTTTAAGTTTTGTTTGATTTATCCCTGGCGTAAAATGGAACCATGTGACAACCACTCCCAGTTGGTAATTCATACGGAATACTTAACAAGTATTGCTTATTGGATAGATTCGTAGAGTTACATCCCCACAACTTTTATTGGGAAGAATTAGATTTTCTTTTGGCAGTTTTATGCTGTTTATGGCATTATTCCGTAAATTCTTTTAGGCAGATTTCACTCTAGTAATAGTGTTGTATGTGTGGATGATTTAGTTCAGAAGATGGAACACATTGAGATGTGATGTATCCTTCTATCTTGATTCACATTGAGGTGTAAAACTGTAGAAGTGCCTTTTGATTCGAATCAAGAAGAATAGGCTTTGTAAGATTTGGATAGTATTGAAAGCAGATAAGACAACCAACTTTTTCTTTCCTTAAGCTCCACTAGGTTGGGTAAGCATAAGCAAACATGGTTGAACAGAGGTTTGTTCAAAACGGTGTGAATCTATTTGGATCAAAGTGCATGTATAAAAGTGCCATTTGGCTAGTTATGTTGGTGTAGTTATGTTAATGTTATAGTTACCTATAACATGATCAATTTTACACTAATGACCTATGGTCCATGGGGAAGGAGCTTGGTTCCCATTGAGTGAGGTCTAGGGTTTGGTGCTTATTAATGTGCCATCTCTTCGGTAAGTTGTCTTTGTAACTGCATAGTACTACATATCTAAGTACGTTGGATGGATGCAGTTTTATTAGAAGTAGAGGAGATAGTCAGATATTTTATATTCCATAGGCTGTGTTTGGATCATGGCAAAACGATAGAATGAGCCTTGAAGTTAAAGCCCACTTTGTGGAGATAGTCAGATATTCCATAAGTAACATTTGTCCTTTTTATAGTTTATCTGTTATCACTAATAGCGGGCTCTTCTTTATCAGGATGTGAAATATACTCCTACGTTGTGTTTGAGTTTACCTCAGAAACTGAAAGGGAAAAGGAAAGAGGGTTAATGAATATAACCAACTAATATGCTTTATTTTATTGAGTTTGAACCAACATTTTATTTTCCTTAAGCATTTTCTTTCCTTCCAAATCTCTGTCCAAATCTCTTCTATTTTCTGCCCCTAGCATTTTTTAGTTTTGGAGGAACCGAGGAAACCCTAAAGTTCGAAGCATGGGCTGATTTTTTTGTTACAACCCTAATTTATCTTCAAACACATAACATGGACAGTTGTGAATATGAATTACCATCGCTAACCAAGATTTCTGGATGTGGCACTTTTAACTCTCACTGACACCAACATTAAAATGAGAAATGAGCATTTCTTATGCTTATAAACTCGAACTAAAAGAATTCATTTGTATTTCAACAAGAAGACCAAGATGAGGATGCATTCTTCACTAAGAAAGCCATTAGATAAACGCTTAAAGAGGAAAAGGTCAAGGGAGAAATTCTTGCAAGGTTGGGCTGTAAGCGTGGTAGAAGCTGCTAAAAAGGGCAGTGACGACCAAGATGAATTAGATTGGGACAGCTATGACAAGATTAAGAGAGAGATATCTCTTCAACAGATCCACTGCGCCGCTGAAAAAGTAGGGAATAATCAGCGGGCCTGCTTACGAGCTGAAAGAGCAGCACAAGCAAAAGTGGAAAAGATGGAAAGACGTTCTCAAAGGAAAAAGTTGAGGGAAAAGAGAGATGCGCCAAGAAGAGAAAGAGACATGAGGAGAAGGTCAAAGCAAGAGATAGAAAATATGGAGATCACTGAGAATTGAATCTCAAAGCAAGATTGATGAAGGTAATTACTTGGCGAACACCCAACTATACACAGCTTTCACGAATGGCCAGGAGCTTACAGAACGATTGGTTTTCATTTTGAAACCAGAAAGTTTAATTAATATTTGAATGCTTAGTGATTTCCACACATGGCATTATCCTCTTTGGGAAGAAAATTATGGAACTGCACTATATTCTGTGTTCTTATTTTTTCTTTTCGCTTCCTCACTATTTTTTTCCTTTCAGATTGGGACATTGGCATTGCCAAGTCCTGTTTCAAGTTAGTCCTACACTTTTCTTGCTTCTCTAAGTTATATTGAACTCCATACACAGATTCAGAAGAAGGAATTTGTGGACAGTCATGTTAGCTGCCAGCATCAACGAGCATGGGAGAAACTTGATATAGATTTCACACAGAAAGAATATAAAAAAAAAGAAGTTTCACTTGAAGATCAAATTCTTCTTGCCAAGAAGAGAAGAACTGAAAGTTTGAATGATATTCACACCGCTTTACCCGCTCATTCTGTGGAAAGAATGAACGATTGCTCAGAGTCAAGTCAGACCCATATGATATGCACTAATTAGTAGTGCATAAATGTATATTTTTATGTTTGATTTGTGTGTATTGTTTACCATTTTTATTAGTTTGGAAACATTTGTTTTATTTGGTTTGTAAATGTTTTTAGCTTCCATTTATAAGTTGTAAATTAGTGGTAGAGTTTTTGGCAAGGAAAAGAAGGAAAAACAAGAGGAATGCTGCCCAGGGACACTTACCCGGTCGGGTACGATTTAACAAGCGAAAGTGCCTGGAAAATCACTGGACCCGGTCGGGTCCCCTACTTGACCCGGTCGGGTCAGATGTGACCCGGGACAAAACGACGTGCTGAAACACAAGAACGTGGAAGATTATCTGATTTTGACATGCACCCGGTCGGGTGGGCACTTGACCTGGTCGGGTACCCGGCCCAAGGTGTTGAAAAACACCTATAAATAACACATTTTTCCTTCACAAATAATCACTCCTTACATACTCTTAAGCTCATTTTAGAATAGTATTTCTTTTATATTTTTATAGCATGTTTAGTCTCCAAATGAGGAGCTACACTTCCATTTCTTAGTGTTGCTCTTGAAGCTTGTTGATTATTAAAGTTGTGAGTTATTTTCTTAACTTCTTCCCTTGAATATTAATTCTTCCCTTAATCTATCTATATATTAATGATGGTCCCGGATAGAGGTAAAAGTCTAGAGGGGGGGGGGGTGAATAGACTTTTAAATCTTTTTCAACTTTATGAAGTTTTCCCTCTAGATGAGTTGATCTATAATCTTTTGAGAGATTAATAGATGCATAGCGGAAGTCTTTAACCTCTTTACACTTAGTGTGAGATAACTTTCTAGTTTAGATGATGTTTAGACTGGTTACAATAGGAAGTAGGATTGGCAGTAGGCTGGTGAGCAGGTAACTGCTTAGGCTACTGCTGCACAGGCAGTTTGCTTACTGGCAGGCAACTGCTGAGTTGGCAGTTGGCTGGTAGGCAGGTTACTGCTGAGGCAACTGCTGAGGACTAGGATGACTCTTGGATGGCTTTTTGTTCTGGCTTGTTGTGGGTTGTGGAAAGACACGTATGGATGGGCAGTGGGCTCAACAGGAGGGTGAAAACCAGTGTACTGCTGAGTTACCTTCTGAGTTTAAGACAACTTCTGGTGGAAAACACTCTCAAGGAGAGTGAGTTATTAAGCAGTAGGCGAAGCAGTAGAGTCGATGAAGACTACTGCTTAGGATGCTGCTGGCAAACTACAAACCTTTAGTGAGATGTGTTTGGTGTGTGTTCTGTATGTATGAAAGTAAATCAACACACCATGTATCCTGGTTCAGAGGTGATGTAATCCTCCTACATCCAGTCCCACCCTATTTCAGATGGATTTCCACTAAAGTATTCAGCCCAATACAATTAGTGCCAATCTAGCCTTGACAACTCTGGCCTAGATTGAAGGTTTTTCACGATGAGTATAAACACCACTCAAAGTTACTCAGTCCTTAGACTTTTCTCTAATGATCCAGTGGGGATCAAAAGGTACTCTATCTATCTACCTACACCTTAGGATCCGAACAACTGTTCTCCTAAGTGTTTACAATCTTGTGAAGTGTTTCACGAAAGTTCTGACCGCCAACTAAGATCTAAGCTCTATGAATGTTACAGTGAATGATCTAATCTAAGAGCTTAGTGAAGCATGAGTCAAAGCAGAGTATTCTAGCACTTTTTCTTTTGCTGGATATTCGTAGTGTAATAATAGAATCTCTTGCTTTGAACTCAATGACCTCATTTTTTAACTCATGCTTCGGCCTTTATTTATAGGCATCTCTGGTTGATTAATATCATCCGTTGGTTGAGATGATTTAATCATGAACGTTGAATCTTGATCGCAGAAGATAAACAACTTGTTGTTTATTTTCTTCTTCAGAGCTGATGGGTTCTTTTTGTCTTGTTGGCCTAGCCAATGTAGCTTTTTCATTTCAAGTTGATTGTGCATCCCATACTGTACGTCTTGGCTCTCCATGCCGGGATTTTTGATTGGCTCCGGATAATCAAACACTCGAACAGTTAATTTTTGTGTCTAATAAAATTTATACTGGTAGGATTTAAATATCCTATTAAGGTAAATAAATTTACCTTATTGCATTTTTTAAATTTCCAGTATTAATTTTATTAGTCTTAAAAATTATACATCTATTTGTTCTCAATTAGACACATGTATATTTCATACCAATGTGCCTTTCGTTTTTGTGACAAAATTAAAAATGTTTGTGATAAAGTAAATATATACCGGTAGGATTTAAATATCCTTTTTAAGGTAAAAATTACCTTATTGCATTTTTATTTTTCCGGTATAATTTACTTGATATAAACACTTTTCTTTTGACTTCTGGTCACACTTGGTTGTGTATGGCCCATCAAGTATTTCGAACATAAACTAAATTTTTAACTGGTAGGATAACAAATCCTATTAAGGTAAAAATTATTACCTTATTGCATTTTGTATTCCAGTTAAATAAACAGTGTAGTTGTTCGAAATATTTTTGTGTCATTTGTAACAAATAAATTTAACTGGTAGAATCTATAAGAGATCCTTTTAAGGTAATAAAGTATTACCTTATTGCATTTTATGTTTTCCAGTTATATTTATTTGTTAATTTTTTTAACTTGAGCAGGACACTTTCAGATAATTAGTACAGCCAACTGCCAGTATTCATAATAATTGAATGCTACAAAAGATGGGAGATATCAAAACAAAGGCATCATCAAAATCTATCAGAATCTAGGGTCTAACAATTTCCCCCTTTTGTGATGATGCCAAAAGAAGAGTTTGAAAACACTTTATAGAATACAAAAGATGAACCTAGAGTGTTTTCCTACTCTCTTTCCCCCTCTTTTGGTAGCATTCACCAATCACTCAGTCCTTCTTCTTCTGCTTGATGGTTCCCCAGGGAAGAGGCCTCTTGTTGCTTGTCTCTGTGTGTTGTTCTCAATGACTTGAGCAAGTCTGAAATGGAAGACATTGTTGATGTTGTGGATTGAGAGTGATGCCTCAATGTCTTGTGTCATCATCCATTTTAGAGAGAACGTTTCTTCTCCTATCATTCGTGATCTGTTGAGAATGAGAGTATCAATGTCTGATAATCTCCACTTTCTCCATTCCAGCACCCGAAGTCGTTCTTGCAGTAGCTGTTCCTTTTCGGCTTCAATCAGAGCTTGAAGCTCTATGTATGCAAGGCTTTCCTCTTGCATTCGAGTTAGGGCATAAGGTTGGTTGACATCAGGGTGTGGTGCTGCCTGATAACCATTGTTGGACTGTGGTGGTGCTAGTGAAAGTTCGAGAGACAGGGAGTTGAAAGAGGGATTCATTTTGAATTTTACCGAAGGATAGTTTGGAGTAGATATAAGGAGGATTAATTCGAACGGGAGGTTTGTTCATGGAGTGGAGGTATTTAAAAGAAGTGTGCGGCTTCTTCATATTTCGATGTGGGTGAGAATCGAAGTATGTTAAAGTCTTCATTAATGTTTCAGCGGCTGGTTCTTCTTTTAAGACAGAGTGTCTTGATAAGAGGGTGAGAGAGGATTGATCAAGTATTTTCTCAGAGCATCATTAATGAGGAAGATGAGTGATCATTTTTCGATTGCCAGATGTTATTCATGCATGTTGCATGTAACCATAAATTCTTTCTGCTTTTAGATAATTCTGACACTTCCTTTTGCATGCTCAGAAATGGATAGTTCTAGGATACTTACAGAAATGTAACCATCAACTATTTTAGCTTGTTTATGGCTAATTTTGACAGTAATCAATAAAAATAGGATACTTACTAAAAACTGTAGATAATCTTTATTTTATTAGGACGCTGCAGATGCAAGATGCTCCTAATAAAAATAAGTTTCTACAGAATAGTAGCATTCTATTTTCAATCCATATATGGGTCTACTGCTGAGTTTTGTGGATCAATATCGTACCTTTTTGAATTGGTATCTGATTTTTAGCAGTTTGAGCTAGTTGTTCCAATGATTATGACTTTTAGTTGTTGTGGCAGCAGGTTCCTCTGTATCAACTGCTGAGTTTGATGAGTCATGATCCTCATTTCTCATCCTCTTCTTTGCTTTTGACATCCTCTTTCCTTCCTCTTTGAGATGGCTTTTTGTTCCATTCCCCCTTAGTTGATGCTCCAAACGTGAGCCTGCTGCTGTTCTTTCCATCCTCCTGCTGGAAGGCACTTGCTCCATTGCTCTTCTTACGTTTGTTCTTCTCTTTGTGAAAGCATCTCTTTTACTGATGTAGCAGTGGCCTGATAGTCAGTCGCCTGCTGAGTTTGCTGGAGTTTTTCAGCTCTTTGTTCTCCTTTTCTAAGACATCATTTTTGCTTAAGGCATCTCAACATCGTTGTAGTGGTCTTTGGCCATTAAGCATTTGGGGGAACAGCATTCATCATTTTCATTGAGTCAGTTACTGCTTTCTTCAGCCATCTGCCAGGATCCTACGCATAGTAGTGCTTCTTCTGAGCTTTCAGATGAGGAGCTTTCATCACTTGAGCTGCTCTCATCTTCACTTTGAGATTCCTCCTCTTTTTTTTTCACTTACAAAGGCTTGTCTCTTGCCTTTGAAGTCCTTTTTGTATCCTCCTTTTTGAGCAGTTTCCTGCTGAGTTTGCTGCTACTGGAGAGCAGTCATCTGCGGAGGCAGCTGCTTGTTGGAGAGTAGTCTTCTGTTGTTCCTTCTGCTTGGATTTTGACTTCTTTTAAATTTGAGATTGACTTTCTTGGACCTTGATGCTTCATTCCCGGTGAGTTTGAGTAGCTTATTCTTGGCAGTCACTTTGATATTGATGGTGTTTGAGAATTAGCAGTGGGCTTATTGGCAGTCACCGGCTGAGCTAACTGTTTGTGGAAGTCAGTCACCTGCTGAGCCTACTGCTTGGTTTTCGAGTAGCTTTCTTTGAGTAGGTGACTTTTCTTGAGTATAGTGAGGAGTTCCCCCTCAACAGTTGGCTAGGAATTCCCTTTCAATTGAGTTCCCCCTGAATGGGTACAGGGTAATTCTCTTACTTTGATCATCACCCCAAGCTTTTGTCTTGAATTCTGAATCTTTCTTTATTCAGTTTCTTGGTTGATGTAGAAGCTTTGTGGAGTCTGCTTCACTTGTAGTCCCAGAAAATAATTCAACTCTCTCATCATGCTCATTTCAAACTTGCCTTGCATGAGAGTTGAAGATTTCTCACACAATGCTTGATTTGAACTTCCAAAAATTATGTCATCAACATGGATTTGAACAAGCAATATGTGGGGACCTTCTTCAATTTTGAATAAAGTCTTGTCTACCTACTTTGCCCTTAGTGAATCCATTATTCACTAAGTATTCAGAGAGAGTGTCATACAATGCTCTTGGGGCTTGCTTGAGTCCGTATAGAGCTTTGTGTAGCTTGTAGACTTGATCCTTCTCTCTATTGATTTCAAAACCAGGAGGTTTCTCCACAAAGATCTCTTCTTCTAGTAGACCGCTTAGGAAGGCACTTTTCACATCCATTTGATAGACTGTGAATTGCTTGTGCCATGAATATTCTTATTGCTTCTAAACTGGCAACAGGAGCAAAGGTTTCATCAAAATCTATACCTTCTTCCTGGCAGTAGCCTTTGGCTACTAGTCTTGCCTTGTTCTTGACAATTGTGCCTTCCTCATCCATCTTGTTTCTTAACACCCATTTAGTTTCCTATCACATGTTGTTGATAGGGTCTGGATACAAGCTCCCACATATTGTTTTTCTCGAACTGATTTAGTTCCTCTTGTATTGCTTGTATCCAGTCAGAGTTAAGTAGGGCTTCTTCAATTTTCTTGGGTTCCATTTGGGAGATGAAGCATGAAAAGAATGCTTCTCTCAGAATTGCTGATCTGGTACGAACCCTTGTATTGATACTTCCAATAATTTGGTGAGGAGGATGTTTGCTCAACCATCTGACATCAGATGTGGTTGTTTTGGCTAGAGTTTGTTGGTCATCCTCCTTCTTTTCTTCATCTTTACTATCCTCTGGTAGAATAGTGTGATTAGGAATGTCATAAGTGCTCGGAAGGTTGTTTGTTGGTGAGTCACCTGCTGGCAGTGGGCTGACAGTTGAGTCAACTGCTGGTGGTGATTTGCATTTCAAGCTGCCCTCTGGCAGTTGGCTGCCATTTGATTCAACCTTTGTTTCCAGAATCCAGTCATTTTAGTTAATATAGCTGGTCAAGCAGCTTGGAGCCTTTCTGGTACTCTTCCAAGACGAATCCCTTCATGAATAGTTTGTATGTAGAAGAAGATCAGATGTCTGCTGCTTCTCAAGATGTTGAGATCCCTCACCTTCTTCATGGATAGTTGGAAGTGAGAATGCTGCTGAGTCGAATAGACTTTTAATGGGGAGGCTACTGCCTCCATTTCTGCTTAAAGATTTCGATTGGCAACCGTCTTCTTTGAGGATTTTCTTGACTGGACTTCTTCATTGTCTGGCTGAGCTTTCTTCAGAGATTTAGATTTGATTCTGGTGAGAGTGTTTTTGAGAAGATCATTTGAGACTATAGAGTCTCCTTCTTTTGGTCTTTTTGTTGTTTCTTTCAGAGTGTTTGAGCAGCTGCTTTTCTTCCTTTTTCTCATCATTCTCCTCAGATAGAATTGGAAGATTGGGAGCTTTGATTCTGGTGATGATCCTTTTTGATCTGATCCAACTGCTGGCAGTTGTCTGAGTCTTCTGCTAGCAGTAGTCTGGCGTCTGAGTCACCTTCTTGAAGTGGTCTTAGCTTTCCTTCTTCCATTACCTCGATGGTCCTTCTTTCATCTTTCTTTTAGCACAGTTACATCATTTTTGACATCTTTTGTTAGATGTCTGGGGAGATGTAACAATTGATCTGGAGTTGGTTGGTGCTCTTGATTGAACTTTAAAAACCTTAACACAAGGAGTGTATTGGTTTGTAAGTTCTTCATTTGATTGAATCTCCAACTCCTTTGATATCTTCTTCTCTTTTCCTCTTTTGCAAGTGTTTCTTTGAGTTCTTCCTTTGAACAGTTTGTCAGTGGCCTTCTGCTCCTTGTCATGTGCCTGAAGCAACTAGAATGTATGTACTATTCCATTGGGTTTAGTTGCTCCAGCACCTTCCTGTTTTTGTCAATGTTGAGTGGTAGTAGCCCACATAGAAGTAGGCAACTTCCTTTGAACAATTTTGGGCATCCATACCCATTTAGAACCATTTTCTTTTAAGCAGTGTGATCTACAGCCTTTTGAGGTGTTGTGTTCATATGAGGTGGCTGTGTATGAGTTTATCATCTCTCTTTTGTAAGAGTGATTTCTTCTGGGTTGATTTAGCTGCTTCTTAGGTGGGTAGTTGGTCTTATTGGTGATTTGCCAACTGGTTCTCTGGTTTTCTTGTTTGATAGGAAGTTTCTGTTTGTACAGGGATTTTGATTTTGGTTTGGGAGCAGACATGTTCCTTCTTGTGAGAACTATATGGATGTGGGAGTGTTGGTGGCTAAGAGACTTTGTGTCTTCTTTGAAAGTATGTTTTGTGGTAGAAGAGTATTTGGGAGAGTTTTTCAATGAGTGGGAACATGATGTGTATCCTGTGTCTTTTTCAGTGTGTTGAACTTCCTTAGTGAGTGGGGGAGTGAGGGAGCCTAGCTTTTCTTTCAAACTGATGTTTTCACATTCAAGAAAATCTATCTTTTTGATTACTTCACCCAATTGTGCATGAGCTACTAAAAGATTTTCTTGAAGTCTACAGTTTTCATTCATTAAGCTAAGGTGTTCTTTTTGGAAGTTTTCAAATTGATGGAGCAATGTCTCCATATCAACACTGGAAGAGTTGGAATCATATGAATCGTTTGAAGAACAGGATAATACCTCATCATTGTCACCTTCATAAGATCTGGCCATATCATAGTTGTGAGAGGAGCTATTTTCTGGGAACATTCCAAATAGGCAAGTAATAGCATCCTTCTGCCTTTCTGATGAGCAGCTTTGATCATCTTCTGATTGACTCTCCGTGAGTTCATCCCATACATCCTTTGTTTTCCAGTCATTGGATTTGTTGCTGTTGATCAACAGATTCTTTGCTTGTGATTCATCCATCATTTAGAAAGTTTTGGGATAAAAGTGGACTTGGATCTTTAGTTCAAAAGTAGTCAGAAATTGACTCTAGGAACACTCCGCTCTGATACCACTTGATGGTCCCGGATAGAGGTAAAAGTCTAGAGGGGGGGGTGAATAGACTTTTAAATCTTTTTCAACTTTATGAAGTTTTCCCTCTAGATGAGTTGATCTATAATCTTTTGAGAGATTAATAGATGCATAGCGGAAGTCTTTAACCTCTTTACACTTAGTGTGAGATAACTTTCTAGTTTAGATGATGTTTAGACTGGTTACAATAGGAAGTAGGATTGGCAGTAGGCTGGTGAGCAGGTAACTGCTTAGGCTACTGCTGCACAGGCAGTTTGCTTACTGGCAGGCAACTGCTGAGTTGGCAGTTGGCTGGTAGGCAGGTTACTGCTGAGGCAACTGCTGAGGACTAGGATGACTCTTGGATGGCTTTTTGTTCTGGCTTGTTGTGGGTTGTGGAAAGACACGTATGGATGGGCAGTGGGCTCAACAGGAGGGTGAAAACCAGTGTACTGCTGAGTTACCTTCTGAGTTTAAGACAACTTCTGGTGGAAAACACTCTCAAGGAGAGTGAGTTATTAAGCAGTAGGCGAAGCAGTAGAGTCGATGAAGACTACTGCTTAGGATGCTGCTGGCAAACTACAAACCTTTAGTGAGATGTGTTTGGTGTGTGTTCTGTATGTATGAAAGTAAATCAACACACCATGTATCCTGGTTCAGAGGTGATGTAATCCTCCTACATCCAGTCCCACCCTATTTCAGATGGATTTCCACTAAAGTATTCAGCCCAATACAATTAGTGCCAATCTAGCCTTGACAACTCTGGCCTAGATTGAAGGTTTTTCACGATGAGTATAAACACCACTCAAAGTTACTCAGTCCTTAGACTTTTCTCTAATGATCCAGTGGGGATCAAAAGGTACTCTATCTATCTACCTACACCTTAGGATCCGAACAACTGTTCTCCTAAGTGTTTACAATCTTGTGAAGTGTTTCACGAAAGTTCTGACCGCCAACTAAGATCTAAGCTCTATGAATGTTACAGTGAATGATCTAATCTAAGAGCTTAGTGAAGCATGAGTCAAAGCAGAGTATTCTAGCACTTTTTCTTTTGCTGGATATTCGTAGTGTAATAATAGAATCTCTTGCTTTGAACTCAATGACCTCATTTTTTAACTCATGCTTCGGCCTTTATTTATAGGCATCTCTGGTTGATTAATATCATCCGTTGGTTGAGATGATTTAATCATGAACGTTGAATCTTGATCGCAGAAGATAAACAACTTGTTGTTTATTTTCTTCTTCAGAGCTGATGGGTTCTTTTTGTCTTGTTGGCCTAGCCAATGTAGCTTTTTCATTTCAAGTTGATTGTGCATCCCATACTGTACGTCTTGGCTCTCCATGCCGGGATTTTTGATTGGCTCCGGATAATCAAACACTCGAACAGTTAATTTTTGTGTCTAATAAAATTTATACTGGTAGGATTTAAATATCCTATTAAGGTAAATAAATTTACCTTATTGCATTTTTTAAATTTCCAGTATTAATTTTATTAGTCTTAAAAATTATACATCTATTTGTTCTCAATTAGACACATGTATATTTCATACCAATGTGCCTTTCGTTTTTGTGACAAAATTAAAAATGTTTGTGATAAAGTAAATATATACCGGTAGGATTTAAATATCCTTTTTAAGGTAAAAATTACCTTATTGCATTTTTATTTTTCCGGTATAATTTACTTGATATAAACACTTTTCTTTTGACTTCTGGTCACACTTGGTTGTGTATGGCCCATCAAGTATTTCGAACATAAACTAAATTTTTAACTGGTAGGATAACAAATCCTATTAAGGTAAAAATTATTACCTTATTGCATTTTGTATTCCAGTTAAATAAACAGTGTAGTTGTTCGAAATATTTTTGTGTCATTTGTAACAAATAAATTTAACTGGTAGAATCTATAAGAGATCCTTTTAAGGTAATAAAGTATTACCTTATTGCATTTTATGTTTTCCAGTTATATTTATTTGTTAATTTTTTTAACTTGAGCAGGACACTTTCAGATAATTAGTACAGCCAACTGCCAGTATTCATAATAATTGAATGCTACAAAAGATGGGAGATATCAAAACAAAGGCATCATCAAAATCTATCAGAATCTAGGGTCTAACAATTAATGTTGGGGAGTGTTGCTAAGATGACAATTAGTTAACATCTCGACATTAGTTATAGTAGTATTCGTTTACTTCCTATATATTAATGTTGGGGAGTGTTGCTAAGATGACAATTAGTTAACATCTTGACATTAGTTATAGTAGTATTTATTTTCTTCCTCTATATATTAATGTTGGGGAGTGTTGCTAAGATGACAATTAGTTAACATCTTGACATTAGTTATAGTAGGATTTATCATCTTTAATATTCTTCCTTGAATATTAACTAATTCCTATTCATATTTCATATTAATATTTTGAACATTACTTAAAGGATCAACTAGTTTTGTTTCATATATTAATTATTACTAGAATCGATCGACGAATACGCTTGTTAATCGTTGATGGTTTCACAAGTAACTTCGGTTTATAATGCACGGTCGTGGCTAATAAACTTAAGAGAGATTAATTTTGTTGGTTAAACCGAAAACCGTTGTGTTGAGGTTATCAATCTCAATTGATTTCATCAAGGAGTTAAGAGATTAAATGCTACTATCGAGTCGGTATATAGCAGTGTTCTATACTTGACCAATAGTAAGAGTTATTAATGAACGGTCATTGTTAATAACTACCCTCGATGAATTGGATATAATCCTCGATTGAGTATTCGAGAGGGGATAAATTATAGATATAACAATGATCGACTAAAATATATCAACAAGTGGAAAGTAGCAATGCCAAGTCCCTTTTATCTTTGAATTAAATCTCATATAAACCGTTCATCTTCGTATTTAATTAAATTAAATCACTCAATCCCAAAACCCCCCTTATGTACTAGTTTTACTAAAAAGAGAATTATTCCTTTCCCTTTGGATACGAACTCTACTTCACCTACACTACGTATAAGTGCTGGTATCGAATATTATTTTGACGCATCGTGACAAAGTGCTCGTCACCATAACAACTAGTTTAAACTATAAACTGAACTAAATTAAATAGAGGACAAAGTAATAATGAGATTAAATTTGAAACCATCCGCCTGTTATGTGATACTAGTATACATTTGCATGAAGTAGATGTAGAATAAAGTAATAAATGGAATTTGGGATGTTATGTGCGTTCAAGGGCATTTAGTCTGTGGTTCTACTACATGATAAAAATTTCCAAGAATCTCATTACAATTTCCATTCTTCTGGTCAGAGTGCAGGCAGGTCTTGTAAGATGAGAGATGTCCAGGCAATTTCCGATCAAACAAGTTTGCTAACGACCCAATTACCCAAATGCATATTCAAGACAATCACCCAACTCAAGTTCCTTCCAAGAAATTGTATCTTTTCTTTCTTTTTGATCTTCTTTTTATTATGGTATCCGGCTTTTATGGATCAAGAGGATATTTGTGTTTCTGTTTGATGTGGTTGTAGGTTGCCGTACTCTATATATAGTTACTGTTCTACATGGTTTCTCATTGGAGGTAAACTTAATCCCTTTTACCCAAGGGTCAGAGGTAGGCCGGTTCCGGTGAGTGACGGTGACCGGTTCAAACCGGAATTCGCCGGTTCTTGGGACCAGCCTGGCACCGTTATTAACAGTTCGGTTGGTATATCGAACCCGGGGCATTTCACGGGGACCGATCCCGGGCTGCCATGAGACTGAGAGTCTGAGACCGGCTGATTCAGTCCTGTTTAGTTTTTACTTTTGTTTTTGCATCTCAAACATTGGAAGCATTTTAAAAGCATTGTAAATCCATTTAAAAGCTGAAAAAGGGTCGGGAGGGGTGGAGAGGATTATAAAAAACCTAAAAAAAACAAAAAAATGGGACCCGCCATTGGACCGGAACTGGAAATAGAGGTCCTGGTATGGACCAAGTATTTCTGGCTCCAACCGTTGTTGGTTAGAACTATATTTGCTACTCAGATTAAAAGAAAAATCATTATATTTCTTTATCTCTAATACAAGAATGAAAAATCATAAATTATTTTTTTTTTAAATTATTATATTTCATTGTTATATATAATGATTACTTAGTAAACTGTTTACAATCAATTTAAAAAATGTGCATATTATAGAAAAGGGTTCATGCTATACTCAAATGAATATAACACTTAAAAGAAATGAGTATACACAAATGAATATTTAGGCATATTAGACTTTTAGAGAATTCAAATGAACTTTTGAATTTTTGGATGCTTAGTAGTAATTTTTTTATGTGTATGAGTATACACATTTATTAATGTGTTGTTCATTTTCAAATGTCATATCAATGCCAACAAAACTCACGTGACCAGATAATTAGAGCTTGCTCACATGATATCAATGAAGATGTTTGACGTTCAAATGAGCTTTTCAAATTTTTATATACAATTGAGAGTTCTGATACTCAATACACAGTCTCAATGCTTAAATTAACAAAGAATGTGGTACTCAACGAAAATAATTTGATGCTCAAATGATGTTTTGAAATTTTGTATGCTCAATTTGAGAATTCCAATGATCAATATACATAACCTTCATAGGTTATATCAATGACCTTGTTACGTTATACTCATCAAAACTAATTCTCAAAATATACTCAAATTGCCTTAATTGATTATTGTCTAAATAATCAAATCATTTTTCAATCAGAAGCTTAATGTTTATTAAAATATACAATCATGGTCATAAATATTTTGTTGCATTACTATATTGTATGTCATCCAGTCATTCTTTCAACTCTTTGGGTGAAACGAGTTTGCTTTATTCAACTAGCAGTTTATATTCATTCTTTTTAAAATTCAGTTCGAGACAATAATTTCTAATTCAGACAAGAACTCTTAGTTCCAACATTAGCCTCTAGCTACATTCGTACCGCCAAACATAGCCTCAATGCCACTACCATGTTTTTTTTTATGTTGCTTGCATTTTTTTAAATTACTACTAACTACTAGGTTGTCATTTATGCCGTAGAGCATGTCAATTTTCGGAAAATAAAATTGGCCTTTTTTCTTTCAAACGTGTTGAGATAATAATATTTATGCAATTCTTCTCACTATTTATATCAATGCCAGAAATCCAAAATATGAAAGTTTAGATAAAGGTTTTTGAAATATCATATTTAATTTTTCATTATTTGTTTGATTTGTTTTTGTATTGGATGAATTTGATTTTCTTTTTCAAATGTTCCATCGAAACTTTACAATAACAACTCCTACAACAAAGCCCCTTGTTAATATATTTTACCTTTCAAATTTCAAGTACCACATGCCTTAATTTGTTCATAAATTAAATGTTTTACCAATCAAAGTTGTATTTCATCTCTTTCGTATTGTTATTCATTATTAGTATGTCATGTCAGAATTTAAGTTTATAGTATCAATTATTAATATCTTATTAATGATTCTTATATTAATTAATGACATATAAGGAGTAGTAATTGATACTCGGCATACCAAAATATTTGGTTTTCCTGCAAAAATTTGTATATGAATGTTACCTTATGTTTATAAAGAAAGTGGACAAGAATGTGACTTGATAATTATTAAAGACTATTACCGTGTTCAAAATTTAACTTAATTTGATTATAAAAGTGTATTTATAGTATTGTAGTCACAATTTTATTCACAAATTTTGCTTTAATAATATTTTAGGAAAACATCTATCTTCAAATATATATATATATATAGATATGTAAACACACAAACACAGATATTCTTGTCAGGTATACCGTACCTGACCGAGCCATCGTCCAACCACCTCGTTTTGAGGTGGTTCCCAGTGAAATTTTCTTAATGAAATTTTGTGAGCATGTTCGTCATGAAGTATATATTATGTCCACCAAATTGTAGCAAAAAATTCAATTGAGAAAACAGTCAAATAAAATTTTGAAAATAGTTGCGTTTTACATGTGTATTTTTCACACGAATAACGTATTAATGCCATATAAAAACACAAAATTTAAAAAATAAGGTAAGTGAGTTTCAAGTTTTGAAACAAACGTTACAATATTAAATTTGAACAAAAACTTATAATAGTATAAATATCAAGTTATGTTGCATAAATGAAACTCAAATTTGATAGTTGTGGATGCTCACAAACTACCATTTATTCAAATTATAGTATGATTTGTTTGAGTATCTATTTTTTGTAACTACCACTATACAAAAAGAAAAAATGGTTCTCAGTTTCATATCTTTTCTTTCTTACATTTTCTTCACCTCTCCTACTTTTGTAGCTTGATTACCAATTGATGTATGAAGAGGGGCTGAAGTAAGAATAGGTTAAAAAGAAATACAAAGATTCACAAGGATAAGAATAGGATGAAAAATGAGTTTTAATGGGAGTGCTATTGCTAAAGAGAAAACACAAGGTGTTTGGGACTACCATCACTATTTGTCTTATATTATTAACTCTACATTTTGAAATAACTTTACGTTATTGAAACGAATGTGAAATTCAAAGTTTCACACCTAAAATACCTTTCATGTTCAAAGATGTGTAATCAAATAACTATAAATAAAAAACATGTGAGTATATGTTGCCATTTTTTGGTTAACTGACGTCAGTTATAGTCAACACATAAATATGTAAGAACCTCGCGATTTAATGCATTCCGATGTGTAATGAAAAAGCACATGCTAATATTTGCACAAATCAATGCTTAAAGTGTTCTAACGTTGTCTCCTTGATTCAAGCTAAGATAGTCAATATGGAATATGTATTTATTAGCGGTGCAATAAAACTCTTTCGTCGTAAAAAGAATATCATTCTCTAAAAACAATGTGCATTTCACAGTGATAATTTTTCAAAACCAAAAATACACACAAATTCAATTTAATAAAATTTACCGATTCAAAACTATAATTTTTGAGAGGTATGAACATGACTCTTTTGATACAGACATTTGTAATATTAATGAAATGAAATTGTACAAAATTATCAAAAACATATTTAAAATTGATTGAATATAATTAAATCGCTCAAATTGCGAATGAAATGGCTAAATTTCTCCAATCCTGAATAGTCTGTGATTATTATATTCGTAGTACTACGTATTAAAGTATACCCGTAGATTAAAGAGATCATATAATGCAACAAAATTAAAATCTTCTATGCTGCAAATGAAACCAATCCTGCTAAATATGGATGATTCCAATTTTCAAGTGAAAACGATATATTATTGATCATTTTCTATCTATGATTCTATTTCTCGATCAAAAAATCTATGATTCTATTTCTTATTTCTTATATCTCCTTCGTTTTAATTTTTTCCCTTCCAAATGAAAAAATTTATGAGGGTTTCCGGAACCGATTAGCGCAGATGGATAAATAATGAAAATATTTGTTCGGATGGTAAACTCATAAATGCAGTCTCGTGACTCAAGCAGAAATATATATAGAAAATATAAAGAGAAATTAAAAGCGCTTTCTTTCTTACTGCAAAACCTCTTTCTCTCTCTCCCGCAAACAGGATCTCTCCCTTCCCTTCTTCTTTCTTCTTAGAAGCTCACGTCTGGTTATAACCGAACCAATTCACAACCATCAATCCATAGATTCGCTCCTATTTCACGAGATCCCCTTTCTTTTCTACTCCCCCACTTGTGTATGACTTTTCCGGAGCTCCAGACATTGCCGGCTGTTCTCAGGAGCAGTAAAGAACTGAAATATATTCGCGAAATCTTTCTGCATTTCTTTTCCGCGCACATTTCGCGTGCGTATGTAGTGATTGAAGAACGGGAGTGTGGGTTTTGGAGATGTCGCATTCTAGGAAGGATTCCATTGATGGGTTAGGAGATCGGTTCAAGAACACGGTGAGTTGCGATGACCCGGAAGTTGACAAGCCGGATTCCAAAGAACTTGATCGTGGTTCGCCGCTCTCGCCGTTGCTTTTTCGCCGGAGGGGGACTGCTTCGACCGCCACCACCACCACAAGTAGTAGCTCTAGCTCGTCCGGATCCGTTTCGGGTCGAAATGCGCCGAACCCGGTTCCGAAGAGGCCAGATTCCAGCCATTCCGGCGAACTTTCAGGCTCTGCGGATAGTTCACCTACGGGTCGTGTATCCAAGAACGTGCATGCGAGGTCTGATTCCGGCGGCACACACCCGCGAATTTACTCCGGCGGACATTCCGCGACTTCTCATTCTTCGAATGCCCTCCCTGCTGGTAACATCTGCCCGTCGGGAAAGGTTCTGACTACCGGCATGGCCAGCAGGGCCACGAAGACTGATGTATTGGGGTCCGGCACTGTGAATTATGGCCATGGGAGCATAATGCGGGGAGTTGGAGCGCACAAGTCCACTACTGGTGGCTCCGGAAGGGACACCACTGCTGGTCTAGCCACAAGTTCTAGAGGATTTATGACAAGTGGAGTGCGGAATGATCCGGAGGAGTTCAAGTCCATGGGGAATGAGCAATACAAGAAGGGTAATTACGCTGAAGCTTTGAATCTGTACGACAAGGCAATTGCAATCTCTCCGGGAAACGCAGCTTACCATTGCAACAGAGCTGCTGCATTGATTGCTGTAAAGAGGTTAGACGAGGCATTGTGGGAATGTGAGGAAGCCATCAGATTGGAACCAAGTTACGTCAGAGCCCACCATCGATTAGGATCTCTGTTTCTCAGGTAAGTTAAGTCAAGCTGTTAGGTTCAAATCTTTTTGCATGTTTCCCTATTGGTTAAAAAAGTCCTGTCTATTCTGTGAAGTGGCATTCTTGTTGTTAGTATATAAAACATCTTGTTGTTATACAAGATGTTGCTTTGTGTTTGATGAACTGATCTTGATTTTTTTCCGCTTGTTTTTTGTCAATGCATATGCCTTTTGTGCCAAATTCTTGGTGACTATATCTGCATTGACATGACTGTTTGCTCTTCTTCCTTGGATTCTTATGGTTAAAGTTGATCCTAGGTTTATTGATCAGTTTCTTGATTGGTGAAATTTGTGAAGTGTGGCAATTTTTAAACCTTTCTGTTATTTATCCTCTGTGGGGTAATGTTTCTTTGGTTAAGTTCCAGTTAAAAGAATTGTTTGATTGGATTGCTATGCTGCTATCGTTATTAGACATAACTTACACCCCCTCCCATTATAATGCCCTTGGTTTAATGAATTTTACTCTACAGCTTCATTATACTCTAGTTTTTGATCTGTAAGTCAGTAAAAACACCATGTAACATTTACTAGAGCTTGAAACTTTGAAGGTTTATGAAGCATGGGTTTCTTTTGTCCATAAACTGGATGTTCATGCAAGTCCTTCCCTCCTTCCCAGAGTAGATGATGCTTTTCTTGAATTGGACTATGTAGTAATTTTTGAAAATAATTAATGAACTGCACTTATTACTAACTTGTCTTCGTTGTTTATAAAAGTAGAAGTCAAAATATAAATGATGATCTGTAAGTAGTCGATTCTGTTCTGATTCATCTAAGGGTTGCAGTTTAGGGCAGGTCGAAAATGCGAGACAACACATTTGTTTTCCAGGCCATCAGCCACAGCACATAGACATGACAAAGTTGGAGAGGGTTGAGAAACATATAGGGAAATGCAATGATGCCAGAAGGCTTAAAGACTGGAGGGGCATGTTGAGAGAAGCTGATGCTGCAATTGCCTCTGGTGCTGATTCATCTCCTCAGGTATGTGTGGTGGTATTTATTTTTTATATAATGATAGAAAATGGATTGTAGAACGGTTTGTTTGCTACTATCTGATTTATTTGATTTGATGAATTTGCAGCTATTTTCTTGTAGAGCAGAGGCACTTTTGAAGCTATCCCAATTAGAGGATGCTTCTTCAGGACTATCATTTGTTCCTCAAATAAAGCCACCATTAGCCGCTTCTTCCTCCTACTCCCAGTCAAAGATTTTTGGAATGCTTACAGAGGCATATATATACTTTGTACGGGCTCAGGTTGAGTTAGCCCTTGGAAGGTGAGTTTTTGTTCGTAAGTTTTGCCCCAACTACACTACATTATGGGTATGTTCGGATACCGAAAAATGTTAGGGAAAGGGTAAGTGCTAAGGAAAGTTATTTTCTTATGTTGTGCTTTACCTTGGGAAATGCAAAGGAAATTTGAACAGGATTGCGTATTTCAATTTTATTTACAATTTTTTAATTTACACAGGCTTTATATATTAGACTTAAAAAATGAGTTTAAAAAATATGAAATAATTGTATTTTTATCTTTTTATTTTACACCTTTCAATCATCTTCCCTATTTTCATCCTACACTCTTTTCCTAGTATTTCTTACGTTCCAACCTGATCCTAAGGGATTCACTTATGAGTATGGGTTATGACTCCTGCAGGTTTGAGAATGCACTTAAAACCATTGAGACAGCTCGGCAGATTGATCCTCGAAACATGGAAGTTTCACTTTTACTCAGCAATGTGCGTTTGGTTAGCCAAGCCCGTAGCCGTGGAAATGACCTTTTTAAATCTGAAAGGTATACCGAAGCTTGTACAGCATATAGTGATGGCCTCAGGCTTGATCCTTCAAACTCTGTTCTTTACTGCAATAGAGCAGCTTGCTGGTATAAACTGGCACAGTGGGAGAAGTCTGTCAGTGACTGCAATCAAGCGCTCCATATCCAGCCAAGTTATACTAAAGCCCTTCTTCGACGTGCTGCCTCAAACATGAAGGTAATCTAATATACTCTCTTGTTTTTTGTTGGTCTATTTTTAGTTATTAAAATGTGTGTGAATATTTTTGGGATCTGTAGCTTGAACTGTGGGCTGAAGCGGTAAGAGATTATGAAGTCTTGAGGAGCGAACTTCCGAATGATAAAGAAGTAGCTGAATCTCTGTTTCTTGCTCAAGTTGCACTTAGGAAATCCATGGGGGAAGAGGTTGGTAATTTGAAATTCGGAGAAGTTGAAATTGTTTCAGGACTTGAACGGTTTCGAGCTGCTATTTCGTCTCCTGGTAGGCTTTGTCCTTCAACATTCCATTTTGATCTTTCTTTAATGATATGATCATATGAACCAACATTTATCTGTACATTATATATTGCAGGGGCATCCGTAGTGCACTTTAAAGCAGCTTCCAATGTACAATGCTGGCAGATATCCGCCTTCTCAGATGCATTGTGTAGCAAATATCCGTCCATAAATTTTCTCAAGGTACTAAGTTAAATATAGTATTATTGTGGGCTTGAAACTCTCAATCAAGGCTTAAAAAGTCACGACTTTTGATTCTTTGTTCTCTAAATTGTTTTTATTAAAAATTTCCTTAAAAATTTCAATACATTTATGGGTTTCTAAATCGTTTTTATTAACACGAGTCTTAATAAGCACCGTTTAGTGTATAAAGTGTATACACTGATATTTTCTTTGATTGATAGTTTTTATCATTGAGCCCATCTTTCATGTTCTGAATCTATAAAATTCTGTTTCCTTAAATGTTTTCCCCTCCATAAAATATGAATTTATTTTAATATTTATATTTTAAATTGAAGGTGGATGTGGAAGACTCCCCAGTAATTGCTAATGCAGAGAATGTTAGAACTGTACCAACATTCAAAATTTACAAGGATGGTAAGCGGATGAAGGAATTGATATGCCCTAGTCCAGAGGAGTTGGAGTCTTCAGTTAGGCATTACAGTACATGAACATGACGATCACACATTTATTTCCAGTTCCTCAAATTTTCTGCATGCACTTGTTCATGCAGCCCACCGCCATTCTCAGGTTACTGGAATCTGTCTGCTCCCCCCGGCATTATACACGGGGGATCTGTCTGTATGTTGTTACTTGTGACCCCACCAGATCATTCACCCGCATAATCTCCCGCCAAAACAACAGTGTAATTGAAAAATAGATTAGTTTCTTCCCCTTTGACATTAATTCATTCATTCCTCAGTGGCCTCCACGGCTTTTTTCGCCACCTTCCTTTTCTTTTTACCTTTTCCTCAAGTTTCCATATTTCTACCTTTTTGCCCTCAACTTTCCATGTTCTTTCTCCATTTGTCTCAACCTCCACATGTAAGGTGAGACTGAAATGTAAGTACAATTTTAAAAAGAAAAAAGAAAAAAAAGAGAGGAGATCCCTTTAGCTAAATAGTCATGAGAATCTAGAAGAGATGGATAAGGATCTAAACATGTATATTTTGATGATGTACTAATAATTGTCGGCCACAGAAGGATCCAGTATATCCATCTCTTGAATAGTCTATGATATATGTAGGGAGATTTCATGTATGAATAAGGGATGAAGAAGATGAATGGCATAACATTGTCAATTCCTTGTTCAAACATTCCACCAAAATAAATGTTTCTCTTTTCTCTCTTCTCTATTAATTTTCTTGCTTACCATTTCTATGTTTTCGCACTTTTTGCTTACATTAGTTCGGTTATGTGAAGGCAGTGAAGCCATTTTCGGTTGAAGGTTATGTTTTTTAATCTAACAAGTACTGGTATTTACTTATCAATGTTTCCCACTTCTTTTAAAATGTGTATTACTGGTATTTTAATGTAAATTAGTTTTGGAAGTCGGGTTTTAACATTTAGTTTTAATTCTTCATGTTGTATTCAATTGATACCAAATCTTTAATTTGTTAGTTAAGATGTTTTCATATGGTCCATTTAAGTCTGTTAGTTGTAGGGATGGACCGGTCCTGGCCGACAGGGCCGGTACCAAGTGGGCTGCAGCCCGAGCCCGCCACCAACCCCCCCCCCCCCCCCCCCGGTCTGGGTCATAGGCCCGGTCCTGGTCAACCGGTCTGGGTTGGTCCCGCACAGTGGCGGCTTGGTCCGGGTACCGAGCCGATCAGTCCCGGGCCACCCCTAGTTAGTTCCGTAAAGGTCCGGTAATATTTGTAACTCACTAATGCCTAAAAATGTTTTCAATCAGACTTGTTTCAAACTCTGTCCAAATCAGATTAAGGTTAGTTAATAGAAAAATACACCTAACAGCTCTATGCTATTAAATTAGACCAGTTGAGTTCAAAATTTTAAACACTAGATCGGAAAACTTCTAAACGTCCTAATCATGTTCTTATTGGAGAAAAATGCTTGAGGTACACAAAATTTGTACACAAAATGTGTACACATGTCTGTCCTTCACAGAAATTTTGTCTGTCACAGACAACTCATTTATGTGAACAAAAATTTCGAGTTGTCTGTGACAGAAAAAATTTCCGTGAAGGACAGACATGTGTACACATTTTGTGTACCTGTCACAGATCTAATTGGATATGTTTAACTCTCAGTTGATATGTTTAAAGTTCAATTTATTTAAGTCTAGTTTATTTCAATATGATTGAGTATTTGAGACTAAATTCAATCCAAATTGTTATTGAGACTACGTCTCTTCGGATAATCGGATCTGAACAATGGGAAAATGTTCATTGGACTAAACCTTTGGTTTGTAGATGGAGCAGATCCGAATAAGAAAGGTTGGTTTGTTGGTATTTTTCCTTTTATTCTTGGCAGGGAGATTAGCAAATTTTTCATTGAAAAGTTTTTTCAAGCCAGAAGTATGTGACTACATTTCCCCTTCAAATTCCATCTCAACCTTCCATATAGATTTACTTTCTCCGCCTTCCTCCTATACATTTTTCATTCCATTCCACCGGGTTTTTTCATTCCATATTTGTTACGAGTAATATTTAGATGATAGTAATAAATTTTTACTTATTTGAAAATTTATCAATTTAATATCGATTACACAATTTTACTTTAAATTTCTTAATAATCACACCACTTTCCATAGAATCTTGCAATTAAATGTGTGTACAGGAGTAAAACTGGAGTGACCCTTGAAAAGTTTCTTATGATGTGCAAAGTGAGGATAAAATGAGTTATAATAACATGTGTTAGTCTGTGAGGACAATGATGGTGTGGAGAGCAACCATGAGCAAGCATCTCTGACCCTGTGAGCATGGGGATCCTTATGATCTTAGTGACCTCCGAGTGATTCCTTCTAGCTTACCTTTCTTTACGGCTTAGGCTTTTACCCATCATCCTCTTTCAACTGAACCCGCCCCTTTGCATTTCTCATTATGTTTTGTGTTAAGAAGTTTCTTCACATTAGGCACAAACTTCCCTTGCATTTGGCTGCAACCTACATTGCTATTCTTATTTTCTCCAATATATGAAAGATAGATTTGCTCCTACATGCCACAAGCATCAATTAAAAACCGGAGGCATGTTATCTATAGCATCACATTTAAGCGTTGCTCATATGAAGTCCCTCTAGAATTGTTTTAAAGGATATATCTCGAAATCTTTTTTGGCTTCATGGTCTTTTTTATCCAGTTATTCAGGCTATTCTTGAAGATGTGATTCACACTCTACCCTAGCACACATTAAAAATGCTTTGTATATTTTCCCTATGTGATTCTTGTCGTAGTTAATCCTTTTCATTGCACCTAAACAACATTATATTCTGCGGAAGAAACATGGGTTGTCAAACACTATTTTGCAGGTGTTGATCATGATTATACTTTCTTTAAAACTTCCATTTATTCTCTTCTTATTGCGTCTACCTGCCATCTTTACCATGTTGAGACATGAATACCCAATTCATACTCTATATGCTCCTTTCAGGCAACCGATCTAATGCAAGGGTCCTCCCAAGCCTTATCTTCATAATTATCCTCTAAACATTTTTGGTTGACCACTATTCTCTTAAATATCAAACTACATGCGTGGATGCCAATCATAATTTTAACTGAGTTGCGCGTGAACCAATCTTTTAAGCTTGCATAATAGGAATGTGCAATATTCTCTTTACTTCACTTTGTCATGACCCTTTTGGATCCATTCCTCTCAAAGATTTTTTTTATGAACAAATAACATATCTAATGTGATCCTTGTTAAATTTTACGTTTTCTTTAAAGCACCTCTAATTCAATTAAAGGAGATTCAAACTATGGATTGTATGAATGAAACATGTCGTTTTGCTTTTGGACTTTACCATCATTGACTGATCCAGTTTTAGAAATATAGATACGTCTGTTATTCAAAGAATACAACTTTGAACTATCTTTAGAATCATCACCATCTTTTGTCGAAGTATTTTGTTTCTTAGGTATACAGTCTAAAACTTCATATCATTGTGTGATTCCACATGTCATAGATTAAGGTCTTTCTCAGTGACATGAGATATTTGTGTAACTTTTTCTTCTTTTTTATGTTGTTCTTTAAGATTAGTCCAAAAAACTTCTTCATCTAGTATCTCTATTGCCACATCCTTCTCATATTCATATTTTGCCCTTTTCTTCTTCTCCTTGAATTTAGTTAAACTTAGATCTCAAAAGTTAACTACCCACAATTCTACATCAAACATATTAATCCCATGCATATTCAAACTCCAGTTGTATGCCATCACCAAATAACAAATTGGCCAATGAAAGTTCACCACTTCCATCTTGACCTTCTATGTTATTGATGTCATTTACTAATAGTCACCTGTTGTACCTCCTCAGGACTGTTAAACACATCACACTACTAAAACAAGATTCTCTCCTTGCACTTACACAATTGAAAAAGAGACCCACAAGATACAAATTGCTTGTATCATTGATTGACTATCTTACATATTCTAAAGGTTCATCACATAATTTATACAATATCCTTTTAACAATTTTAAATATTTTTTAAATGCGAACAAGATATTAAAACCAGAGTCACTTTTCATTACCTATATACCCCAACCCCCATTATCGGTATTCCTCATAGGAGAGTATGCTTCATGATTACCACCATCGTGTTCATTTAGGTCTAGTAATTCCTACAATCTGAAATGTAAAAGGACAAAATTAAATCACACATTTATTTCCCAAAAAAAAGTGTGGGTCTCCCATCGTACCGTCCGGTTGGTGTTGGGGCCCCTCAGGGATGGAGTGTCATCCTTTATTATTTATTTATTTATTTATTTATTTATTTATTTATTTATTTATTTATTTATTTATTTATTTATTTATTTATTTATTTATTTATTTATTTATTTATTTATTTATTTATTTATTTATTTATTTATTTATTTATTTATTTATTTATTTATTTATTTATTTATTTATTTATTTATTTATTTATTTCCCACATTCTTCACGATATATATCATACATTCCATGCTTTTAATCGACATTTAGTCCGCGAAGAACAAATAATAAAAGTAATTATATTGAAGCTATTATATGATCAGACTCGTTTGCCCTAAAACCTTCACCTTCGGTCGATGAAGTATCCTCATCGCTAGTTCAATTAATCGAATAAAATCATAATTCATTTCGGATAAGATTGCAAAATTGACACCTATCTTCGTCTTAGGGTTCGTTTGCAACAGCTTCTGCTTTAAAAAAAGTGCTTTTTTTAATGAAATGAGGAGAAGTGATTAAATAAAAGTTGATAGTGTTTGAGAAAAAAGTGATTTTGAAAAGTAAAAGTTGGTGGTGTTTGGTAAAATAAGTGCTTTTGTGTAATAGAAAAAGTAAAAACACTTTTGACACGAAAGCCGAGAAAAAAAAGTTGTAGTGTTTTTTTATCATCATCAAAACATGTCTCTATTCATATCAAAAGATTGAGGATCATTACATCAAGCAAAGGGAAAATAAAACTTACACCAACTGAAACTTCAACAACTACGACTGTAACCCTATGGTGAGACTTTGAGACGGTCACCCCTGAAAGAGCAACACGAATCGCTAACCATATAGTGGACTTGACACAGCCAAACTTGTTCCCATAGATCCAACCATACCCAATGACATAAAGAGAGACTAAAAACTCAAACAAATTGTCAAAACCAACAACAAAGATGAACACAATAAAACAAATGACAAACAGATAAAAATTACTAGGAAAACTCTCACGGACTCTAGCACCTCGTACAACCCATGGCGGTGGTTCAGGCGGAGGTCGGACCGTCGCTCGATTGATACCCTCTTTCAGTGGAGTACCCGCCGTATGACCCATATTCATGCCATTGAATGGAGTGTTCGGCCTCTCCACGCTAGCCATGTCTCGATCATCCCTACTTCTCTCTCGCTTCTTCCACCATCTTCTTGCTGCCACAATCATCCATCCCGAGCTACGTCCAAACCACACCAATCCGGCGCAGAGCTGCGTCGATTGAAAGAAAACGCCGCACCAGGGCGGCGAAGTAAAAACCCTACGCGAGAGATCTCGCTAGGGAAACACTGACCGAACTTCGATCAAGAAAGATCGAAATCGGAAATTAACAATAATACGTGAATACGTGAATAAGGGAGAGGAAATAATTGCTACTCCATGCTATAAGCCGAAAGCCGATAAGTGCTTTTTTTAAAGCGTTTGCAAACCAACCCTTAGTCTTGAGCTGCACAATTGACACCTATCTTCGTCTTAGTCTTGAGCTGCACAATTGGTGCCTTACTTCCTAATGAAGCTTTTAACATGAGTTAGGGGATGTTTGGATCTGATTCTCAAAACTGATTCTGCTCCTTCAGGGAGTAGAAGCAGAAGCTGGTGTGTTTGGGTGAAATTCCAGAAGCACTTCTAGAGTTCTAATTTACTTTCAGAATCAACTTTTTAGAAGCTGGGAGGTACCAGCTTCTGAAAACTGATTCTGCTTCTGCTTTTAAAAAAGAAGCAGAATCAGTTCCAAACACCCCCTTAGTCCGCTAAATTGAACTATTGAATGGTGTAGAAGGATAGAGGAGCTGAATCGAAGCTTTGTAAAGTAGAGGATGTAAATAGAGCATTTTATATCGAGATTTCGAGTCAAAACTATTTGACGCTTTAGGTGATTTGTAGAAAGGTGGGGATATTATCTAATTCTTTTGTAGGACATACTTCATCCATTCTTTTTTAGTTGCAACGGTCAACATTTCACATTTGCCAATACACGTCTTTGACCGTAATTATATCTTAATCCCTATTAGTAAAAAATATTTAAAAATTAGATTTTGAAAATTTGTAATGAGATGAATTGAAAATAATAATTTTAAAAAAATAATTTTCATAGAATAATAATATAAAATGTAGTCAAAGTAGAACATGTGAATATTGTAAAATTTAACACGTTGCGATTAGAAAGAGAGGGAGTATATAGAAAGAATGACACCAATGTAACTCATGGACTTTAGATAGACAGAAATATGAGTGCATTTCATTTGGACAAAAAAGCAAGCTTGAAAATAAAAAAAAAACCACCCGTCTCCCCCAAATCCCAATCGTTTGGCGAGCTCTCTGCCTCTCTACTCCCAAATTCAATCGCTGGTGCTCCTGTGCTTTCAAGCGAGTGCAGCGGTTACGAAGAACGACGGGGGAAGCACCTACGAAGAGTGACAACTACTCCCCTCTTCCTCTTGTCCTTTCCTCTAGTCTGCAAACTACCGTGAATTCGTCGACAAGCTTCGTAGATCGGGTGACGACGAACTTCGCGGATCCGTCGGAAACTTCATCCTCCAGTCGCAATGGTGAGTTTTGTGAATCTGTCAACAAAATTCATCCTCCACTGACGGCGGCGAGCTTCGTAAATCCGGCGAGTATCTTCATCCTTCCCGCGACGTGTTTTGTTGGATTTGGGAGCAGATCTGAAGCTATTGTTCTATGGAACTGATTAGGCTAGGGTGGGGCATGGAGGAGTGGCAGATGGCAAGGAGTTGGCTTAAGGACGAGGTTGGTTTGGTTTGGCCAGGGGATGTATGGTCGTGATGGGCATTGTGGTTGGAGAGAGGGATGTTGGGGCTATTTGGACAGTGACATGGGTTGGGGTAACAGGTAGGGGCGGTGGCAAGAGCTCTGGCGGCGGCACAAAGGTGGGATGCGCTGGTTGAATGGCTACGTTGAGGTGTGGTGTTGGGCTAGGGGCTGGGGAAGGTGCTGGTGGGATGGGGCGGGGTAGGGAGGGGCTGGCGGAGTCACAGTTCAACCACCACCAGTTGAGGGCGGCAGTTTCGTCGATGGAAAATTTTCCAGTAGGCTAGATGGTGTCACTATGGCCGGAGTTGGCATGTCACTGTGGCGGCGTCACTGCGGCGTCGTCGTCACTGCGGCGGCGTCACTGTGGTCAAAGGTTGGGTGGATGTCACTACTGCAATGTCACTTTGGCGTTGTCACTACGGCCGGCGACGGTCTCCGACGGCGGCGGTCACCGGTGGGAGGTGGTGGCAAGGAGGGTGGATGTCACTGTGTCTCGTGTCACTGTAGCAGTGTGTATATAAGCAAGCTTGTCACTTATTAGTCACATTTCAGGAATTTTTAAAAAAGGTCACCTTTTTGCCTATTACCCTTTTATTAGTTATATTCAAGACGAGGTAAGAGTCAGATTGGCACTCGAAGTTGCATAAAAAAGGTCAAATAAGTCCTTATATAGGAGACTCTGCCCGGCCGTCACCATTTGGGGCGGTTCCCGGTGGGATTTTTTGACGAAATTTTTTGAGCATCTTATTCATTAAGTTTAGTTTAGTCATACCAAATTTCAGCTAAAAATTCAACCGGGAAGCCATTCAAATGCATTCTTGAATATAATTGCGCAGTTATCTTCAAGAATTCATTTGAATGCCTTCCCGATTGAATTTTTAGCTGACATTTGGTATGAATATACTAGACTTAATGAATAAGATGCACAAAAAATTTTATCAAAAAATTCCAACGGGAACCACCTCAAATGGCGACGACCGGGTTTAATGCACCAAACCCCCCTGTGATTTGGAAATTCGGCGCATTAGCCCCCTATGATTTAAAAAATGCGTCAAACCTCCCTGTGTTTTAATTAATCATGCACAGAACCCCCTTTATGAATAAATTTAACGATTTGAAAATCACTTTTCCTAATATTTTGATTGAATATGCAAATAAATATGTCAAAATCTCTGAATCATACAAAAATGTTAATCATTTTTCTTTTATTTGACAATTGAATTTGTTCACATAAGGGATTTGGCGCATGATTAATTAAAACACAGGGGGGTTTGACGCATTTTTTAAATCACAGGGGTTAATGCGCCGAATTTCCAAATCACAGGGGGATAATAAGAACTTATTTGACCGTTTTTATGCAACTTCGAGTACCAATTAGACCCTTACCTCTATTTCAAGACAAAAACCCGAGTATATAAGGTCACATATGAGGTCCGTACACCGATACAGATATTCACATTCCATTTCCATTAACCAAACATTTCGTTTGTGAAATTGTGAAAAGCAGAATTCAATCTAACCCTTGCACTGTTGCCTGTTCTTAGCGTTTGTAAACTCCATTTTTCAACTCTCTTGTTGCGTGAGCATTCCTACCGAAAGCATCTTGCGATTGAGTTCAGTTCAATGGCGAACAGCAATCTACCTCGAAGAATCATCAAGGTACCGCCTCGATCTCCTGTTTCCTCGTCGATCTCTCTCCGATTCTTTCAGGAAATTCGATTTGAGCCCTTTTTGGTATTTGATCATTTTCGGTGCTGTTCAGCTTTTAGTAATTTCTCAAGTTTTTTCTTCTTCTAGGAAACTCAGCGGCTCCTTAGCGAACCAGGTATATCTCTTCCAGCGATTCGGTGTATACTACTTGTATATGTTTCTCTGTGCTTATTTATGTTTTTTCTTGACGGAGAAGTGTGGATATAGTGCTTGACTAAGTTTTATCTCCAGTGGGAATGGTTTGTAAGCTCTCCTGCGACGAAAGTATGAGTATAAAACTATAAACTGTATGATTTGTTAAAAATTACAGTGTTGCTTCTTTTTGTGGCTAGCGTTAGTTTCTGAGCGTCTAAATAGTACCTTGGTGTGGTACAATATGGATCCATGTATTTTGTTTGTCAGATTCCTGATGTAACATCTTTATTTGTTGCTTTATATTTGTGGTTCGGATAAACGTATTTTTAATTAAAGACGTTTAAGTGTTTTTGTATTGTTATTACTCATTCCAGCTCCTGGAATAAGCGCATCTCCATCAGAGGAAAATATGCGGTATTTTAATGTGATGATTCTTGGTCCAACACAGTCTCCATATGAAGGTAATCTGTACTCATTTGCTCATTCTTAATTTGCGGTATTACTCATTCTTAAGTTGGTCATTTTATTGAATTAAGTTTTTTGTCCTGGTGCCAAACTAAGTGGGAGTGATACAGTCTTTCACTCTTTCTTAGGCTTTGACCCATCTTCATTTGTGTTAAACAAATGCAGGGCATGATTTGTTTTTACTGTGTATTCATTGAATAATCTGTTATATCCCTTAATTTTTATCTATAGGTGGTGTGTTCAAGCTGGAATTGTTTTTGCCTGAAGAGTACCCAATGGCTGCTCCTAAGGTATTGCAATAAATCAATCGCTCAGGGAATTTTCATGCAACTTTTGAAATATAAGTACTTTGCAGGCTCTACCATTTGTGCCCGCATTGCAATTAGTCAATTACTGATTTGCTTGTTAAAAATCTCAATTGCACATAAATGCAGCCCGGCTGTATCCTGTACCCACTATTGTGTTTCTTAAACATCCATATATAATCATATAGTTGTCCTTTGAGCAATGATATATTCACTTCTTACTATAAATTATGTAATGTTCGATGAACCAACTGTGAGTGTGTTTTCTTTTGTTGGTTGCACTTTGTTATTTGATTGAGAATTAAGAGTAATATCAAACATTTTGTATTTTTTTCAGGTTCGGTTCCTCACCAAAATCTACCACCCTAATATTGACAAGGTTTGTTGTGATTGCTCTGCATCCATTTTTTTTTGCACGAGTCTTGATTCTTTGTCATAACGGAATTTCATGTGCAGCTTGGAAGGATATGCCTTGATATCCTCAAAGACAAGTGGAGTCCTGCTCTTCAGATTCGAACGGTCCTTTTGAGGTATTGATATTCATTTTATTTATTAATTTCCTGACCATAAGATTCATTAGAAAATTATGACTTTTTGAGTATATGAAGCTGTACTATCTTGACACAATGTGATCTTATGATGTTTCAGCATTCAAGCACTTCTGAGTGCTCCAAATCCAGATGATCCACTCTCTGAAAACATTGCTAAGCATTGGAAGACAAATGAGGCCGAAGCCGTCGAAACAGGTTCTTTCACTTTACTGATCTTGGAGTAAATGCATTTGTGGTCCAGTTCATAATTTTTTGGCAATTTAGATCCGTTTTTTAAAACTTCAAAAGCTTAGTCCTGAAGTCAAGAAATTGAACATGTACTAGAATATACTGTTCAAATCAGGGATCTAGTGAATCAAATACTTAAATTGCGAAAAACCGTTGTTTGTAACATTTTAATTCTCAAACCTTTTTTTAGTGTCTTATGAAAAAGTGCTATTGGTCTTTAATTTTTTCAAGTTTACCCATTATCAAGGATTCATTGGATTCCAATTCGAATTGAATTTCCACACAAGCTTTGAGATCTTAGGTCATCTTACTGTGTCATTGAGACTAATTTGTCTGACATTTTGAAAGAAATAGATCTAAAATTGTAAATCTGTGGGGGGTTACATTGGCCAACCCCCTCACCTTTACTCAAGGGGCCAAAAGTGCATTTAACCTATTGGATTATGCATGTCAAAATTCTGGGAAATTGATCTAGCATCACTAGTGATAGAGTATATGGGCCTGGACCCCATGGCCCACATACTAAGTCAACGATGACCAGAAGAACATCCACGTGGCCCTTTCGGCCCAGTGGGGGTCCGCATCGGCCAGGAACCACACCGGCCCAGAATGCGCACCTGGACCTCCGGGGGCGCGCCGGCCCATGGGACCGCATTGGTCAAAAGGCACCGCATCGGCCACACTTCGTCCGGGCAGAATACATCTCTCTACCTTATTTACTAAGTATTGTACTCAGCCCATTAGTGGCCTTATTTCGCCCAAAGAAGGCATGATTATTGTAATGGGCCTCCTAAGCCCAAGGCTAGGGGCCCAAATCCACATTTTTACCTATAAATAGACCCCTTGGGGCTAGTTATAGGGGGTTGAGAAATATAATTACTCACTTTCTCTCTCTAGCTCTCACTTCTCTCTAGAATTAATACTCTATCAACTAGTATACTTTACTTCAATGTTCTTTGAGTTTTTCTTTTCCCACTTTTTTGCAGCTAAAGAATGGACTCGCCTGTATGCTAGTGGCGCTTGAACAGATTGTTCTGAATAACATAATATGAATGTGCCCTTGTTTACCATTTGGAATATGGGGCGCCACATGTAGTGAGCGTGTTTGAAACAAAAGTTCCTGTTTGTGCTACTTTTACATTCATGTTACTGCTGAATTATGATATCCCCACCCCTGAAAAGATTCTTTTCGTTGTAAAATGAAAAGATTGCATCTTCTTATTGCTTTCAATGGGGTCTTATGATACTTTTGATATTTTAGTTTAGGTTCACTGTTTGTCCTAGTGACCTATAGGAAAGCATTGGAGTCACCAATCCCTGTTAACCTGGCTATGTCTCTACTCTACTTTCACCCACATCTGCCTATGGGTTGAGCTCTCAAGAGAGCTAGGTTGGGCTGGGCTTAGTGATGGCAACGGGGCGGATCGGGGACGGATACACATAAAACCGAAACCGCCCCGTTGGATAAATGTTTGCCCCAAAACCGTCCCATTACCCGTTCGGGTAATTTTTATTTGAACCGTACCCGTCCCAATGGGGAATCGGTTTATCCACGGGTAATCGTTTCCCCAAATGATGCCATAAAACTATTTTTTTGGAAAACAAATAACCAATTTCTAATCCTATTGTTATTTATATATTCAAAGCACCATAAAACATACAAAAGTAAATATTTAAGCAATCAAACAGACTGGCCTAAATTCATTATTTCATTAGTATGACATGCATCTAATGTCTCTTGTAACATAATAAAAAAAATAGTAATCATCCCAGAATCCAAATTCCAAAATCAAGTTTAGGCCTATATTTAGTTTTAGGCTTAAAAAAGTACTCGTAGTATACTTTTTAGTATTATTTATATGATACTCCGTACTCCGTATATATATACTATTTAGTATACACAATTTAGCATATACACTTATTATTCTTATATATAAAAAGTTATAATAATTCATTAATAATGTTACGGATCGGGTAACGGTGCGGGTACCCGCACCATTAGTGAACGGGGCGGTTTCGGGGTGGATAATGGGGCGGATTAGTATAGAACCATAACCGCATCATTAACCATTTAAAAAATTCGGGTATTCCCCGCCCCGTACCCATTCCCCAGTCAAATCGGTTTTCTCCAGTTTGACCAAATCGATTCGGTGCGGGTATCCAACGTGTCAGTCGAAATTGCCATCTCTAGCTGGGCTTGTTCTATCATAAATTTGTAGAATACTTGTACGTAGTATATAAGTAATTGCTCCTTTGCAAACAAAGAAAGAGAACAAGTGAAGTGATTTAGTTATTTTTGTGGCAAAGTAGGGGTGGATCTGATACTCAGTTACTCAGGCTTATGGTTCTGGACCGGGACTGGCACTCGGAGTCTGACCAAACCTGGTACAGTTTTGCCAAAATAAGACTGGAACTGAGTCAACCGACTAGAGTGGTTCTGTTTTTTTTTTTTTGTTCTTTTTTTTTGTTTTTTCAAATTCTTTGGAATCATAACCAGTGGCTAACAGGAATCTATTTTCGTGGGAAGTGTTTGGCTGCTCTACATAGCCAGGGCCGTCTAATGAATTTGGAGGCCCCGGTTCCAAATGGCAAATTGAGGCCCCTAAGACAAGAAAAATGCAAATTTTAACAATGAAATACAAATAGTTTAGACAATTCAATGAAATATAAGTTTTATGATGTTGTTCCTTCGGGGCATCTGATAAAATTGGAACGATACAGAGAAGATTAGCATGACCCCTGCTCAAGGATGACACACATAAGTTTTATGATGTTTAAAGTCCATAAATTAGAGAATTTAAAGATTATATGCCTTTTGGAATCTTAAATAATACATGTCATCTAGAAAAATCAACCTATAACTAATAGTAGTGTCTAAATTTTTGGAGGCCCTCTACAAGAGTAGGCCCCGGTGCCAAGCACATATTGCACCTCCTAAAAGACGGTCATGTACATAGCATTGGCCAATCCAGGTCTCCAGGATAGGTCTGAGTCCACCATATCCCCAAGTAAGGCCTTGAAGTTAGCTCCCTCATCCAACGTGTCTGCTATGTTTCATTTCCATTCTAAGTAATTGCTCCTTTGCAAACAAAGAAAGAGAACAAGTGAAGTGATTTAGTTATTTTTGTGGCAAAGTAGGTGTGGACCTGATATCTGAACTAGACCGGTAAGGTACAAAGTCAGCTACTCAGGCTTATGGTTCTGGACTGGCACTCGGAGCCTGACCAAACCTGGTATAGTTTTGCCAAAATAAGACTGGAACTGAGTCAACCGACTAGAGTGGCTCTGTTTTTTTTTTTTTTTCAAATTCTTTGGAATCATAGCAAGTGGCTAACATGAATCTGTTTTCGCGGGAAGTGTTTGGCTGCTCTACATAGCATTGGCCAATCCAGGTCTCCAGGATAGGTCTGAGTCCCACCATATCCCCAAGTAAGGTCTTGAAGTTAGCTTCTTCATCCAACGTGTCTGCTATGTTTCATTTCCATTTTCCAGTTCTACTCTTTATATTTTAATTGGTTAACGATCTCAAATTAATCTGTAATCTATGAACTTATTTATATTTAACTTTCATTCTTATTTCCAAAAATACGTACAAGTTACACATTTTATGTAATACTGTGCATGAAGTTTTTTTTTGAAAACAGTCACTGTGCATGAAGTTATGAAACCTTTTGTTATAGAAGCCATAAAATATGACTTCATTGGCGTTTGCACTAACTATTTAGTCCAAAATTCTAAATCTATTCACATTATGTTTTTTTGAGAACAAATTATATTTTTTAATCAGCGAGATTTTGTAATCCGTATGTTTTGGCTTATTTTGCACAGTTCGGAGAAGGAAAAACTTTTTTAAACTTTTGAAGGAATGGGAGATAAGCAAACCAAACTTGCATATGTAATATATGTACCCCAAATTTTATACTCCCTCCGTAACTTTAAAATCTTCGCACTTTCCTTTTTCGTCCGTAACAAAAAAATCTTCCCATTTCTAAATCTTCCCATCATACCCTCAAAAATTCTGAAAATAATACACTATTACAACTACTTTTTTTGGATTTATCCTACATTCCATCACCTTATTCCACTATCTTCCTATCATACCCTCAATAATTCATATTCTTTTTCACTATTCTTAATCTACCTACTTTTCAAATGAGAATATTTTAAAGTTACGGAGGGAGTATAAAAAGTTATATTAGTACTGTGTTCATATATTTTTTTTCACAAATGTAATTAATGGTGATAAGTACATAGTTTAAAATAAACAAAACAGTTATGAGGATGCAATCAAAATTAAATCAAACTTGATGTAATATTATTTATTTCACAAATGAAATGTTAGAATGTTAACCGCATTCTAACAAAGATTTGAGTATTTTAAATTATGATTATTCCAATAAATTTGTACTTATAAAAAAACATATAAAAGTGGTTTGAAAATAACTTTTATATAAAGTTTCGGGCATATGTAATATATGCCCGGAACTTTATATAAAAGTTATTTTCACACCCTATTAAAGTTTGGGGGTATTTATCTCACACTCTATTAAAGTTTGAGGTATTTAAGTTATTCGAGAGGGGATAAGTTATAGATATAACAATGATCGACTAAAATATATCAACAAGTGGAAGGTAGCAAAACCAAGGTTGATTACCTTTGATATTTTATTTCCCTCATTTTAGTATTTTATTTTCTTTCTCAATTATCAAAATTTCCAATTCCCCCTTCCGTTTACTTTTATTAATTACGCTTACACATACGCAAAAAACATCTTTCCCTGTGGATACGAACTCTACTACGCTATACTACGGTATTAGCCCTTAGTAGTGAATTTAATTTGAGGCACACTACGACAAAGTGCTCGTCACGACTCTCCTCAAATTCTCAGCATCCTCTAAGGAGAAGTTTTACAGAATCTGAGTTTTGAAGGGAAATGAAGTTTTGTCGGGATTGACTGGCTCTTCTATCGCAAGCTCTCAACGGTAAGTCTCCCAATACATCTTCATTTAGTGTTTGGACTCTTTTTTTTCGGCGGCAATGATAATGGAACTTGGAAACCGTGAATTTCTGTAGTGGGAGAGGAGTAACCAGCAATGAGCCAAGAGTAGGTGTATAAGTTAGGAAGGTCATTTTTGGCATTTCAACGCATATTTAGTCCTTTGCGCGTCAGAAGAAAATTAAGTGGGTGTCCTATTTTTGCAATTTTGATAAGGTTTAGTCTTATTTGGATAATTTTCTCTTAATTTATTTTAGATTATTATTCGCTGCGGTCGGGTGGAACTGCAACAATGATCCTATACTATGTTTAAACTTTGTTCACTGTCCTTATTTACCATTTTCAAATAATAAATATTATGCCATTGAAGTTAATTATCTTTCGCATAATTAATTCTCAACTACATACTCCCTCCGTGAAAATTCTTCCTAGTTTGACTTGGATAAGAGTTTAAGAAAGTGATAATAAAGTTCAAATGTGAAATGTATGGTTGTAGTCAAGTAAGAAAATGTATATGAATGGTAGCCATACAAACTTATCCAAAAGGGGAAATTATAAAAATCTTTTGGGACGTCCTAAAAAAAGTGAGAAGAATTTTTCACGGACGTAGGGATACTAAGTATGAAACACTAGTAATACTTAATTCAATTACTATACTAGTTAATTTTATTAAGTTTTATAATACGGGTGGCTTAGTATTATAAAGGGAAATTGCCCTAAATATGAGTAAACGAGGTTTCAAATTTCAAAATACGACTATTATGTTTTTCTTCCCGAAATAGGAGTTGTTATTGTCATGTATGAAAAATACTGTCATAATTGAAAAATACTGTCATGTTAAATGCATTGTACTGCAACTATTTGATAGTCACGCTTACAAGATGACAGTAAATACTCTTATATTAGTCATATTTCGGGAATAAAAATATGGTAGTCCTATTTTGGAATTCCAAACTCCATTTACTCCTATTTTGGGAAATCTCCCTGTTATATAGCCCGTTGAATACAATTAATTCTCAACTACATATACGTATGTAATATTCGCATAATTTATAGTAACGTCCCACAAAAACAATATATGCAGGTTGAATCACGCTCGGATTGTGATTAATTAGCATAAAAAACGATAGATATATCGATGTTTCCATAATAAGATCGATCAGACTTGGAACTTTGGAAATAATCTAGTCCTAAACAAACTCTAACAATGATTAATTAGGGCACTGTTAATTGCCTAATATCTATCTCATCTCTCTATAAATACAGCCTATCCAAGCGTCGATCAATCCATAGCCGCACTTCGAATTCTTCACAAAATTCCATCTTTCAAACCCTAGCTATCTCTGTGTACGTAATAACATCATGGAGGAGGGCGACGTCGTCGCTCAGCCCCAAGGAGATGAGATGCAAGCCGTCACGACGACGGAATACGAGTTCCGTACCACGGAGGTGCCGTCGTGGAAGGACCAGTTGACCGTCAGGTCAATGGTCGCCAGCCTCGCCCTAAGCGTCGTCTTCAACTTCATCGTCTGCAAACTCAACCTCACCACCGGCGTCATCCCTTCCCTCAACGTCGCCGCCGGCCTGCTCGCCTTCACCATGATCAAGTCCTGGACCAAACTCCTATCCAAGGCCGGGATCCTCCACCGACCCTTCACCCGGCAGGAGAACACGGTGGTGCAGACGTGCGTGGTGGCGTCCTCCGGCATCGCATTCAGCAGCGGCACCGCCAGTTACATGCTCGGGATGATCCCGAGAATCGCCGACCAGGCGGAGATCGGGAACACCCCGAACAACATGAAATCGCTCTCCATTGGGTGGATGACGGCGTTCCTGTTCGCCGTCAGCTTCGTCGGACTCTTCTCCATTGTCCTGTTCCGGAAGCTGATGGTTCTGAAGTTCAAACTCACGTACCCTAGCGGCACCGCCACGGCGTACCTCATCAACAGCTTCCACACCCCTAAAGGCGCCGTCTTGGCCAAGAAACAAGTTTCCACCCTGTTCAAATCCTCTGCCTTCAGCTTCCTCTTCGCCGGCTTTCAGTGGTTCTTCGCCGGCGGAGACGATTGTGGGTTCGCCAGCTTTCCCACTTTCGGGCTCAAAGCATACGCCAAAAGATTCTACTTTGACTTCTCCTCCACCTACGTCGGCGTCGGAATGCTCTGTCCGTACATGGTCAACGTCTCCTTGCTCATCGGCGCCGTTATTTCGTGGGGGATTTTGTGGCCGTGGATTGAAACCAAGAAAGGGGTATGGTACGCCGCCGACCTCCCGGCGTCCAGCCTCCACGGCATCCAAGGCTACCGCGTCTTCCTCGCTATTTCCATGATGCTCGGAGATGGGCTCTTCCACTTCGTCTATATGACCATAACCACCGTTCTGAGCCTTCTTCTTCGTAACCATAAGAATCAAGAAACAGGGGAAGAAACAGGGGAATCAGAAGAAGAGGATAAACAAGATTATGATGAAAAGAAGAGGAAGGAATATTTCTTGAAAGATTCAATCCCGAAGTGGGTGGGGCTGGCCGGATATTTCGGGCTGGCGGTTATCTCCGTCGTCGTGGTGCCGCTAATTTTCCGGCCATTAAAATGGTACCATATTATAGTAGTCTACGCCATTGCCCCTGTTCTTGCCTTCTGCAACGCTTATGGGTGTGGACTGACGGATTGGTCCCTGGCGTCGAACTACGGGAAAGTGGCGATCTTGATTTTCAGTTCCTGGGTCGGGCTGAACAACGGCGGCGTCTTGGCCGGCCTGGCCGCCTGCGGCGTCATGATGAGCATCGTCTCCACCGCCTCCGACCTGATGCAGGATTTCAAGACGGGTTACCTCACTCTGGCTTCTCCGAGGGCGATGTTCTTCAGCCAGGTGATCGGAACCGGAATGGGCTGCGTTATTACGCCGCTGGTTTTTTGGATCTTCTACAAGGCGTACCCGCTCGGAGACCCGAACGGGTCGTACCCGGCGCCGTACGCGTTGATGTACCGCGGGATTGCTCTGCTCGGAGTGGAGGGGTTTGGGTCTTTGCCGAGGAACTGCCTCGGGCTCGCCGTCGGATTCTTTTTCGCCGCCGTCGCCATTAACGGCTTGGTGGAGTTGCTGAAGAAGTATGAGAAGAAGTACCGGCTGTACAGGTTCGTGCCGAATCCGATGTGTATGGCTATCCCGTTTTACCTTGGAGGGTACTTCGCCATTGATATGTGCATTGGGAGTTTGATTTTGTTCTTCTGGCGGAGGGCGGACGCGCAGAAAGCTAAAGACTTTGGGCCCGCCGTCGCGTCGGGGCTCGTCTGCGGGGAATCTTTGTGGGGAATTCCGGCGGCTGTGCTTGCTCTGGTCAACGTCAAAGCCCCCTTGTGCATGAAGTTCGTCTCATCGTCATCTTAATTATTATTGCTTCAATTTTTTGTTTTTAGTATTTTTGTTTGTTAATTAATTCTATAGGATTAGCTAGCTACCCAAGTAGCTTCAATTCAATTCGATCTTGTTTGTAATTCTTAAATTAAATGAATGGATTGTTTAATTTCAAAATTAGTATGAGTGAAGTTTTTAGTATTAGAGGGGAAATATGGTATAAGTGCATGGGATTTTAAATTTTGTGAAACATAGTGGCAGTTAAGCACATTCATGGAAATACTATTGTGCTCTTAATCGTAATTATTTAATATTAGTAAATAAGTTCATATAAAAGAAATAAGTATGTGATGATATGATACTAAATTAAAGAAGATAAACTAACACTAATCGATATATTTAATGTGGTTGATATCTCTATAACTTTTCGAAGTCCATTGATTTGAAGAGATTTGAATTGTAGGCATACTTTAATGTGTCCGGCCATACTAATGAGGATGAGTAAGAATATCATAAATCTTAGGGAACTTAACTTTCTCTTCATTTTCGGACAATATTGGACTTAATGCCTTATTTTTGAAATCATTAGTGTGTGCAATTGATCAATTCAAATTGTTGAAGGAATTGTCGTGCAAAGTCATCATTTTATGCTAAAATGGAGTGCATACAATAATGATCTTAAAGATATGATGTAAAGTTCAACATCACTTAAAATATGTGGTGCAAACTAAAGCCAAATTCTCTTAGATTTAAGTGTAAAACTTACAAAAAATGGGAGACCTTAAATAAGAGTCGAAGGAAGAAAAACCCTAGATGGAGCGGCCGACGTTGACAGGGGGAGGCGCTTCTCATGGCTTAGCAGCTTAATCGGATTGACTGAGCGACTAAGCCGTGGAGAAGCATGCCAGCTCCAGTCTTGGCTTCGTTGGAGTCGGGTGCATGGTTTGCTCCAATTTTCTCTATTTCGGTGCTTTCATTTTTTGTTCTCTTGTTGCCTTGTTTGGTGATCGAAGGTAGAGTTTCTGTTCGGCGAGTTGTTTTGCCACGGGTTTGTGCACTTCGTGTGTGGGCGTTTGTTTGATTGTTTAATTCATTTTGATTTAGGTGGTTGTTCGACATTTCCGTGTTGCCAAGAATTTTAATTTTTTGTTTGGCTGAGGGTTTGGTCCGTTCTAATTGTGAACGTGTTTGGGGGTTTGATGGTGAATGACTTTTGAAAGGAGGCCGGTAAACACTTGAGATCGAGTCTCTCAATATTGAATTGGGACATATTATATTCCACACCATGGCTAATGCTTCATTCAATATTAAAGTATTGTCCACATATAATTATTGAATTGGGACATATTCCACACCATGGCTAATGCTTCATTCATTTCGAATTTGTCTGGAATCAACTGCGGGCAATGAGTTCTAATATAATCTGCTAGTCTGTAAGTAATCCTAAAGATAGAAAGCAGCCCAATTATTAGGTTATTAATAGATTTATTTATTAGCAAAAAAAGTGCATGCACAAAGAAATTAAAGAGCATGAATCATACTAATTATGCCTTGATTTTTATATTTAATTATACTATCCGTTTGGACTTTGGACATGTCGATATGATTTTGATCAAGTCTCTTTAGCTTGTAGTATTTAGATATAAAACCTATCTTCTTGATCGAGATAATCATATCTCCTTCCTGTGAGTGGACGTTCATGAGTCCGCTATAAAAAACCAATGACCAAGTGTTGCCTTATGGTCCATTGGTCCTTGACGAAAGTTAGCTTACTCAAAAGCTGGCTTATCAGATTTAACCGATTTTGAGTCAATTCATTATATCTAGCAACTTAGCAAGTCTAGCAATTTTAAAAACCAAATCGATCATAAAAAAAAAAAAAACAAATCAATTACAAGTCACAACAATCCAATTTTCTAAATGAGTAATTAGTTTTCGTTGTACAGATTTTGACATGGTGCATATTTCTTAGGCATAAGTCTTTACTTTGAAGTTTTTGCACAATTTGAAGTCTCTAAAAAACCGTGGCACTCTCAAAGAGGGGGTCACAAATTCGAATCTCATCCCACTTCAGGCTGTTGACCTTAACATAAAATAACTACTATAATATTTTAGAAAGCTTTGCCAAAGAAGCATCTAGTTGTATGCTTGACATGACAATTTTTAGGAGTTTTTTTAGAAGCACACTGAGTAACATCTAAGAAAACTCAGTAGCTTTTAGCATTAATGAGTCAAAACAACTTGTATATCAATCAGAACTAAATTAAACAGTCAATTTTTTATGAAACAATTACATTATTTTCCTTTAAAAGCTTATAAGAGTGTTTTTTCAATTAGTTGTGTCAAACATACTTGTACGTAGTGTTGTGTAAAAAAGAATTGTGATCCCCAGAATTGTAAAAAAGAATTGTAAAAAGCAAGAGTGTTAAGTATTTTTTAACAAGATCATATCATTGTTAAAAAGAATTGTGATCCCCATAAAATTCCCCATGTATGCCTATTTACAAATACCTAGTATGCTACGAAGAATTTCTATTTCATTTATCAATTTAAATTCAAAGATGCACTCAAATCGCACGAGAAGTATTAGTTTGATTATTGTTTACTTGTGACATGGCTGGCTAAAAATGGAAAATGGGTTGGGGAGCTAAAAATGAGAGAGGCTTGACAGGCCAAAAGCAAGAATAATGAAAAAAGGTTGCTTACTCCTATTTGTCACCCACGGGCTCCATTATAGTGTTATAACTTTTTAAATTTAAGTCTAATTTCTGTAAAAATATATCTAAATGAAGTATATTTTATGATCTTTCATATGACATTAATAATGCATATATAATTTTTTTTAAAATCTAAAGTTCCAATTGCTAGAACTTGTTTAAACAAAAAATATGAAATACATAATTTCAATCCATGGAGCCTCCACAAATAACCAAATATTACCTGAACCCATTTTATTTTTATTACTGTCTAAAGTGACATGTAAGCAAATATACTGAGTGTTTTAATGACGGTGTTGAAATATCAGAAAATTTTACATCATTTTCATGAAGACATATTTCATATTTAAGTTTTTTTGTGGTGTAGGGATGCAAGTTGTCTTACAGTCAAAAGGGGACTTGTACATAAAGGAAGTGCTCGTACAAGGTGATTGGAGAGGCAAAATGGGACTTGTACCTCCTGAATCCTGATCTATAATGATGATTAGATCTCTAAAATGATACTCCCTCCGTCCCCCTAAGTTTGGGACGGAGGGGTGTGGTGTGGTTTTTAAGAAAAAGTGGAATTGTGTGGTTGGTATTGAATTGATAAAGTATAAATAAAGTAAGAATGAATTCTAACCACTCAAATGTTACTAAATATGGTATGGGACAAACTTAGTGGGACGGACGAAAAAGGTAAAACGGGACAAACTTAAGGGGACGGAGGGAGTAATTTAATAGAGGATATGCGCATAATGAAGCCAAGGTAGGGCAAATTAAGGGAGTGTTTGCAATTGCTTCAACTTTAAAAATGTGATTTTTTAAAGTGATTTTGGGAAAAATGATTAATAGTAAAAGTTGGTAGTGTTTGAGAAAAAAGTGATTCTGAAAAAGTAAAAGTCGGTAGTGTTTGGTAAAATAAGTACTTTTGTGTAATAGAAAAAGTGAGAAGCAGTTTAAAGCAACCTTCTACCTGCTTCCAGCTTTTAGCTTTTAAGTGATTAATTTAAGCAGAAGCTGTCATTTGAAAACACTCTTTTCAGCTTTTTTTAAGCCAAAAGCTGAAAAGAGCTTTTTTAAGCAACCCCAAACACTCTTTAAGAGTGACGGAGTAACGGCAAAACAAAGAAGTTGGACGGTGTGATTTAAAAATTTTAACGGAGCCATTAGGAAATACGTTATAATCGGAAGAGAGTACAACATGTACAACTAACTGTACATGTACCACTATTTATAGCTTTGAAATTCCACCAACACTTTTTTTATACCCAAAAAACCTAAGCTTCATTGGCATTTATAGGGAGTGTTTGCAATTGCTTCAACTTTAAAGAAGTGATTTTTTTAAGTGATTTTGGGAAAAATGATTAATAGTAAAAGTTGGTAGTGTTTGAAGAAAAAGTGATTCTGAAAAAGTAAAAGTTGGTAGTGTTTGGTAAAAGAAGTACTTTTTGTGTAATAGAAAAAGTGAAAAGCAGTTTAAAACACCCTTCCACCTGCTTCCAGCTTTTAACTTTTAAGTGATTAATTTAAGCAGAAGCTGTCATTTGAAAACACTCTTGTTAACTTTTTTTAAGCCAAAAGCTGAAAAGCACTTTTTTTTAATCAAATGCAAACACTCCCATAATATTATAGATATACAATCCTCGAACTTGGCCCCAAATATGAATAACTGGTGACCATGATTTCTTTGTTCCCTCGAAACATCCCATTTGAAGAAATCGTACATGATACAACATCAGTCTTATAACTTGGCACTAAGGACACATGGTCTCTTCATCACCGTATGGTGCTTCTACAATCAATTTGCCTGCCAACCGTGGGGGTAGTTCCAAAATTTTAACGATAGGAGGGCCAATGTGGGTATGTAAGAGTATGCTTCTATGGAAACAATTCACAACAACTCATAAATTATGTCCCTTAAGTACTATGCTTTGTATATCATCCCTGACCCATTTATCCTCATCTACGACTCTTGCTTTTATGTGCTTAGCTTGGAAATATGTGAGTTCCACTACATAAGAAAGGTAATATGTGTTCCTTTGTATTTCATAAAATTTTATAATTTTTTATTCTATTCCCGATATAGGCCAGAATTCTTTACCACATGCTTGAAATTGGAATGATTCTAACAAATTAAATGCATATTAAATTACAACCAATCTTCTTACATATGAATTTTAAGAATGGGTTGTGCTCCAAATTGTATTTATTCCAATCAATAGATTTTATTTCTAATTACTTAATTCAAAATTTTAATCTCCATTCTCATTTGTTTTTTTTATCTTACTTCTTCACAAATAACTGTTAGGATGTCTTCTCAATTGGAGAGGTTCTAGAGAATTCTAAAACTTTCTAGAGATATATAGAATTATTTAGAACATGTCAGAGAACTCTAGATAAGTGTATAATTCTTTATAATCTTGTGAAATAGTGTAGAACTCTGGAATATATATTTTTGAGATGTGTGCAACCTTCCGGAATCTTACAAAAAATATAGAAGACTATGGAAGGGGATACAGTGGCATAGAGACTCGCTAGAGTTCTATAGAATATGAAGACGTGTGTAGAGAATTTTAGAGAACTACTTTCCATCATTCATAGCGGATGTGGAGTAATATAAATAGAGGTAGCGGCCTTCATTACTAACCATCCAACACATGTGCGAATCCACTTCTTAGAGTGAGAAAGCTAGAGAGTATGAGTCTCTTTGATAGATAAGAGAGACAGTTTGAGAAGACTCTATCTTCAAACTTGAGAGAGCCACCATAGAATGAGCCAATTTTGCAAACACGTCCTTGTGATCATACTATTTGTGTGATGCCATCACTATCTTTAATTCTTAAGTGACTATTTAAACTTCATCAAGCAGGATAGTTCGCAATTTCCCAACAATAACAAAGAATATAAGGTGATCCTTATTTTCATTTAAAAAACAAACTTTATTGTTTACTACACTCATAAACAAAACAAGTACGCATAAAATAGCTTACAAGGTCGGTCTTAAAAATGTATTGTCCGTGTAGATTGAGTTGTTTTTTTGAACGGAAATTTGTCTCTATTCATATCATAAGTTTTAGGATCATTACATCAATTAAAGAAAAAACAAATCTGACATCAACTAAACCCCAACAACTACGACTGTAAACCCTATGATCAGACTTAGAGACAGTCACCCCTGAAAGAACAACATGAATCGTTAACCATGCAGCGGGCTTAGCTTGACACAACCATCCCTGTTCCCATAGATCCAAACATACTCAATGATATAACGAAAGGCTAAATTCCCAAACGAACTGACAAACCTAACAACATAGACGGTAACAAGAAAAAAAATGACAAAATAATAAAAACTAAAAGGAGGAGGACGAAACATGAACAAAACTAAATAAGCAAAAATAAATATCGTGAACCCTAGCACCTCGTTCAACCCCTGACGGTGGTTCAGGAGAAGGCCGGACCATCGCTATGATTGCTGACACGAACAAGGCACGGCTCCCGCCCGTCGCTTGATTGATTCCTTGACGAGCAACCTCCGTTTGTCCCGCAACTTCATCCCCTCTAGACGCTTCCTTTTCTCCCTCCTTTGGCTCCTGCAACTCCTTCTCCATCGGCTGCCACATCACGCCTAGCGATATCCCTGCGATCAATTTCCTTCTCTGCTAAACCATCGTTGCACCAAAGGACGACTAAAACTAACGTCGCACACAAGGTGGCAAAAAGTAGAAACCCTTATTCAAGGAAGACGGTCACATAGCGAGTTAGGGTTATCCCCGTAGTCACTAAATTAGAGTAATAGCTTGAGTGTGTAGATTGAGTTGATTGAATAGTAATGATTGAATTATTACGACTTCTTCACTTTTAACGAGATAAATTATTGAAAAGTTTCCTAGAGTCAGGGACGATCCTGTATGTTCGAAGGCCTAGGGACGGAAAATGAAAATGGGCTGAACATTACAAAAAATTAGAACCCTTTTCTATCTAAACTGACATGCATAATAGTAATGATATATGTTTTCAAAAAAAAAATAGTAATGATATATTAATATTTCAAGACATTTATAAAAAACAGTCAAACCCTATTTTGTCTAAACCAATCATATTATAGTATTGTTGATCTTTATTTAGGAAGGAAACAATGCTAACCCTATTTGTACACTTTACCAATGTTTAAGTCGTATTAAGGAATTAACTCTATATCACCTCCTAATTTCCCCTCCAATGGTGTAATCATTCTGAATCATTCCACTTTCAGTAGTTAAATTGTTGTTCTTCTATTAGTTCTTATCGTGAAGAGGACATTCAGAATTTGACTTCTTTACACAAACCTTTCTATTAATTAAACTTGTTTACTTAGCGCCGCTTTCTCTAATCATCTCCTTTTTTTATCCTATTTAGATTCAATCCTTTTTATTACACCTTAAAACTAATTAAATTTATCAATTTTGTAATAATTCAAAATCTTTGACTAACAAAATCAACAAGTTATAACACCAACACTCAATAGAAAACAATCAACAATTAAGAAGTCAAACAATCAACTATAAATGAAATCAATTAATAAACTAATCAAATGTAGATTTTTTTTTTGTGAAATTTTAAGAGTATGTTTTTTCACAAAGTGTAGATTATGTTCATAAAATTTCAGCTTAAAATTCAATCGTGAAGTCAGTTAAATAAAGTATTGAAAAATTATGGGCCAAAATATGTATAAAAATGCAATTGTTTTTCAATAATTTATTTAACTGACTTCTAAATTGAACTTTAAACTGATTTTTTTTACATAATCTACATTTCATAGAGAACATGATCGTAAGTTATCACAAAAAAATCCATTCCGAGGAACTTCAACAAATTCCACCCGAAAAATTGTTAGTTTAAGGATGAAAAATCAGTGTACTCACACCTATTACAAAAAACTAAATTTGGGCCTGTTTTTTATCCACTTTTTTGGGCCTAGGGCGCCCGCTCGCCTTGCCCCCCCTAGGGTTGCCCCTATCTAGAGCAAAAGTAAGGTGGTTGCTTTGATTATGAGTACAATGTTTTTCTTTTTTTACATAAGTCTAAAGTAGTATCATTTTGAAATGATATTGTCATCTAATAATTAAATTACCATCCATTAATATGATTGTATCAAGTCATAACATGAATCTATCTTCTAGTATGACAATACGTACTAATCATAGAAACATTATTAAATTGTTCGGAATTAACTTCTTCAATAAGTGTTTAATTGTTGAACGTGATTTTTTAGTTCACTCTTAGTGAATAAACCATATATACGTTATACATTTTTTTTAGTTCATGCTACAAAATAAAATGTATGCATCTTTAACCTCGTTTAATACCGTGATGTATTTAATTATCTAGGATTGTATACGAGTGTATGACTTATGCCCCTATAACAATGACACAACGAGTCTATTCGAGTATATTGAACCAAGAGGACTTGTTAACGAGTTAATCTACTAATATATATCGAGCTCAATTAATTTTCTAAAATAATTAATAAATAGGGAAAACTGTCAAATAGGCTCTCGTAGTATAACAAAAAAAGTCAATTAAGCTCTCGAATAAAAAAATACACTGAATTAGATCCACGAACATAAAACATTCAATTGAGTACTTTGAGCTGCTACCAACTGGTTAGCAATTTAGTATGCCTAGATGGCTGGTCCACGTGTCGGATTTGACTTTTTTTTCTTTTTCGTTTTTTCTTCCTCTAATTTAGTCATTGACCCCACCGTTTTTTTTTTCTTTTTTTCCTTTCGTCCCGCACACCATGTTCTCTCATTTTTTCTTTCTTCTTCAGCCCCAAATCCCCTGTTGCTCTACTTTTTTGCTATGCTACGAGAACCTATTTGACAGTTTTCCCTAATAAATACGTTGAATCTGAAGCCTTAAAGAGTCGTATAATGCAAACCCAAGTCATTTTACATAACACCAAGGGGATTAATAGATTGCAATAATGAATGAAATAGGGTGTATAAACAATATAATGGCTTGTTTCACTTATCCTCCTTACCAAAAAGAATTCAAACAGTAATATAGGGTCTTTATTTTAAATTTAATACACTTGAAGTAAGAATTACTACTATGAAACACATGTAATCTACCTACTCAATCTTACATTAGAGCTTTATTGAGACTCGGATTGTATTTTAAAACCCCAAGATTTAATAGAGTGTTTTCATTATTTTATATCAATTCGGCGTGAGAAAAATATGTATTCCAACAATTTGAAGTGTATGTTGTTGGAAAATATTACTTTTTGTTTTATTGTCACAATATTACTAGAAACATAAATTATTAATTTAGTTACGCAACTCATTATTAGTCCTGTAACTTTATGCAATTCTAGATTAGATGTTGTAACTAGTAAATTTATCCTTGTTTAGGAATTTACATCTGGAATATACAATTCTGGTCGCACAATATTTTAAGAAAAGTTCCTAATATAATACTATCATTTCCAAGCCACAAATCATTAGTAAATAAAGCAAAGAAATCTCAAACACCAAGATATAAAAGGTGTAACAAAAGGCCTTCATGAACTCATAATTTATTCAATCAAATGAAGTATGGTACACTTGCACAAGATATGCCAATCATCTTGGCAACATTAAAAAGAGGCAAAGTTGTTGTTCTTACAATGTAACAATTATGGTACGCTTACACATGAAAGTCACTTCCTTCCTCGGGGATGTAAGCAATTTCTTGCATGACCTTCGGACACTCCGCATCAGCCTTGTCTTTCATGAAGAAGAGTGGATTAGCATGGCGAGTTGAGCCCTGAATTCCAACGTTGCTAGTGCAAATGACCCTAGCCTTTTCCAGTCCTGCCACTGTCTCTTTGCAATCCTCCCTTGGGCTCTTCACCACAGTAACATCACAAATGTCTTTCTCGTGGTCTCCCTCAACCGTCAAGGAGTACCTTCCACCAGCTTCAGTCACCCCTTGTACAGAGTATGTTAAGGTTCGGTTGTCTATATTTCTGCAATTCAATTGCACGATTGCCCCTGCAGATTCATTCATACAAGAGATATTCAAACTCATTGTAAATAATTGAGAAAATAATCAAGAATGACAGGGATTTACCCATATTTATCGTTAAGGACAAAATTAACTTTATATGCATGTAAAAAATTGAGAAAATAATCAAGAACTTTAGTCATCTAACTTTAAAGTTTGACCACAATGATACCTTTTTGGTCTATTTTAATTGAAATTTTGGTGAAAAGTTATTAAAATGGAAAATATTGTTTATTACGGCACTTGATTTGCAAATGAATATAGTTAAATGTCCATTAAAACATCAACCAAATGTTAAAACAACAAATCTTGATACATGCATCTTAATTTGACAAATGGTTTATTTGTCGAATTGATGTAAATAATACGGATTATATTGATAATAATATTAACGCCGTACGTTTGTAATTTGTTTTGTGGAGCTTAAGTTTGTTATATTTAGATACGAAGTAGTTTATTTAAACATAGTCTAAGAATGTTTTTTCTTAGATTTATTTCAGTCTCAAACTAGCTAGATCAGATTACAACAGAACACATCAGACCAAACTTAGACAAACAAGACTATACCAAACTTAAACAGCGGATCAGGTCAAACTAGACTTCGCCAATTATAAAATATACATAGATAAAACATATATCAAACTAGACCAGTTCAAACCAGAATAGGCTAGATTAGATTAGAGCATACCAGAAAATTTAAGTCCAATTTTATTTTAATTGTCTTTAACATTAGCTTTGAGTTGACAATTCCAGGATTGGGTGAATTCTTTGTTAACATTAATATGTTAGTGGGTTGGACTTTTGGAGTTATACATATATTTTGTGAAATTAATGTTAAAATCTTTATATATATAATGATACTGTGATTGGAAATCAAATAGTTTATATCCCCTACAACAAAATGACATTATTGAAACACTAAATGAACTCTTAAAGTTAAATAAATGAACTCTTATAATGTTATGTGTGTATATATTAATTTAAACAGTATAAAAATAATTATGTACAAACGCAATAATGTCAATGTTGTTTTACATGATCTCAATATAAAATACTGAAGATTGACTAACTTTTTGGGCCAATTTAACCATCGTTGTTTAGCAATTAGCAAATTATGTTAATATATAATTGATATCAGATTTAATTGAGAGACTTGACTAACAAATTAATTTGATGAGTTTCAAAATGATGTTTGGTAAATAAGATGTTCGATCGTAGGAGTTATTAATTAAAAAGACATATTAAAGAATTAGTAAAACTTTTTGCCAAAAAAAGAATTATTAAATTTTAATACTCTTTCAGATATCTCCTATTGCGGCAGTTACAACGTCTAACTTTTTTTTAATCAATTCTCAAAGAAAGCTGATGTATAATTTGTTCATGGTTCAACCAAATGGGAAACACAATTATTAGAAAACTTCATCAATATTTATCCGCATTATTTTAAATTCTAGCTGCTATAGATTAAATCTCAATAAATTTGAAGAAGAGTCAAAATATCACCTCAACACACACACATACATAAATTCAAACAAAATAGCTATTTATACTTCATCCAAAATAATGTACATCAGAGCAACGAGAGTAATATATGTATTCTATTCTTGAATCTTCTTGAACAAAGCACACGAAGGGTAGTAGAAGAGAGCAACTAGAACAAATATGTACCTACACGTATCCTTATGTTAAATATTGGTTATGAATTATTTCGTCCCTTCACATTTTCTACATTTTTAATTTTATTATATATTCAAAAACATTATTTTTCAAATGAATGACATTTTAAGCGAATTCTACCATGCAACACACGAATTGAATAATTTTCCAAAATAATTTTCTATTTTCAATAATAAAATATCTATAGTCTTGTGGCCCATTTTTTCAAAATGTTCTCATATTTTCCAAAAACAAAATCTAAAAGCTATGCATATAGGTTCTAGTTCTGTGATAAAAAAAAATTGTCACTCACGCCATTATTCTAGATTGTGGGCTGTAACACTTGTTATGCCTGGATGCAATATTGTGGTTGCCGTCTTCAGTACAATTGCATCACACCGCAATTGCGATGTTTTTTGAATTCACGGTTCAAACCGCAACAAAACCGTATTTTGGCCGTTAAAGCGTATCGGGCCGCATTTGTCTGATGCAGGGTTATGACACTATTTAACTTTTTTTTTTGCCACAACAGTACTATGTCATAGTACTCGCAATCATATTTGCGACAACAACCACAACTTAAATCATAACCCACACTAATAATACAATATTTAAAACAAGCAACAATAACAGAAAACGACTTTTACTGAATTTCAATATTGGTTTTAGCATGGGCGTAGCTATGGTGCAATTTAGGCCCCTACCCACCCCAAATTCCAATTTTATTTAAAATATTAGAGTAAAAAAATGTGTAAAAAGTTTTCAAAACTATTTTGTGTACCAGCCCACCCTAATATTTCACCTTGCCTACAAATTTCCGTATTATTAAAAGATAAAGTTGAAAGACAAAACTGTAACAAACAAACTATTACTCCGGTTTATAATTATCGTACCTGGAAGATCTTGACTAATTCTAGTTTCAAATTGGACGCGACAAGTATCACAATAGACCTTGCCCTCCACATTGAATTTCTGGGGGACACAATGAATGACGCTTGCAAAGGCTAAAAAGCATAGAGTTGAGATGACGAGTCCAACATTCTTTGCCATTTTTTGTTTCGGTTAATTTCTTGATTTTTTCTATTACTAATGATTCTTGTGGTGTTCCATACAGTTTTCTTGATGTGGGATTCCTTCACAATTTATAGTGTTCTTTGGATTGCTATTATTGTTTTGATATATGGCTGGTTGTGCGCGTTTTTTGAATGGTGCCTTAAGGATCACTCATAATTTTTGTGAGGTTTGGAAATGATGAAATTAAAACTATTGGTTTATATTTCCTGATGCTAAAGAGTGATTGACCACTTTCCTTTACCAACTTTATTATAACTCAATGATATGATAAGCTTTAAAAATTTTGGCAAATCATTATTCACAAAACACATATTTTTAATTCCATAACTTTTATCATAGTTCAAGACAATTTCTTTATTATAGGATCCTTTTTAGTTTTATTCCCCAATTCATATACTTTTGCTTGTTTTGAAGGTTATTTTTCCAAAACAATTCATTACCTGCAACTTAATTGTATGTAAGAGTTTAAATTATAACAAAAAATGAATTTAGCATAAATAAAAAATATTATAATCTGCAATATGTATAATCTACAATATACTAAGTGTAATCCAGAAGCTAAAACTTATAAATAATTAAGAAATTCATCACTTTGAAAAAACTTTTTAAGACGTCCAAAAATTAAAGAAATAAAATCACATAGGGCGGACAAACATCACCCTTGAATTTTGTGATAATCAACTTGATGATTTATGTGTTACTTGAGGTATTTAATTTCATTGCATACCTTTGTTCATTCCACACCCCAACATGATGGGTGGCGGAAAGGATGGTTATTAGAGAGAATGAGTATTATGTTAGGTTCATCTCGGCTCTCTAAAAGGTTCTCAGGGGATTGAAGTTGTTTGTTTCATTGTTTATTTGATTAATATGTCCCCGTTTATTGGATTATGAAGGAACTTGAATCGATCTGTCTTCATGGGCAAACTAAATCACTCGGTTTTATAAGTTTGAGAGTGTTTGGTTGTGTTGTATAGAGTTTTTGACACTTTTAGTTCTTTGACTATTATGGCATTGACATTTTTAGTCCTTCGACTATTGTGTTTAAGATATTTTTGGTACTTGCCTTTCAAATTTTACATACCTAATCCTTCGAGTGTCATAAAAGTTACAGTTTTATCAACTATTATCATAGTGACATTTTTAGGTCTCCACTTATTGTTCCAAAGTCATATTGGAAGAACTAAAAGAGGTAATTTGAGAATACTCAGGGGACCTAATGTTGGAATTTTTGAAGTTGAGGACTAAATGTGTCTCTCGCACAATAGTCGAAAGACTAAAAATAGAAAAATTAAAAGTCAAATGCCAAAGGTGTCACTAATACAATAGTTGGAGGAGTAAACATGGCAAAACTCTATTGTATATGTGAATAATGAGACCGATAAATTTGTACCTAAAACTAAGAAATATGCTTTCTTAGTATGCCATGAATGCATGTAAGATTATAGAACTTGTTATAGGAGTGAAATTAGCTTTCATGTGCTGACAAGTAGAAATATCATTTTTGTTGAAAATAAATTTTCCCCCTTGCTAGTTTCACTTGATGCCTTTCTAACAAAAACTGAATTTGCTCCAAATGAGGTAGATCACTTGCCTATTACAATTCAATCCGATTTATCTTCTGAAATTGAGCTCAAATTTGTAGGCGGAAATAATTCAAGTAGAAAATAAAGAAAACAATTTTTCTATTAAGGTGGAGTATGATATGAATGTTGTATGCGTGACACCCATTGATTTTGTGAGCTCCAAATGTATTAATTAAAGAGATAGTATTATTTCTTCTATTTTCTTTACGCTTATTTTGAGTGGATTTTGCATTAATTGGAATCACCAACTTCTCCTGATTGATTGCCTTCGTGGCCTATTAACATCATTTGTGCTTGTTAATATAGTTTGGTGATTTTTTTTCCTTCTAAATTCAAGGATCGATTAATAAAGTTTGGTCCTTTGTGAACTTGACATGATTGGTGAACTAACCCGTCTTTGTGAGATGAGAATACCGTGTATTCTCAACCATTACTTGTATTGTTAACATGTTATTGGCCCAAATGGATTATTTTTATTAATAATGTTTAACACCCTACCTAGTAGCCCACTACACCTTATCACTCCATTTACCTTTCTGATTTCACCCTTGTTACATCACCAATTTCACTTAAATCCAGTTCCATTATTTGAGTGATTTGTTAAATGTGTGTTGGTGCAGTGTATTTTGTGAGTTGAGTGTAAATGTCACTAGTACAAAAAAGGCATTCTACATCACACTTTTAACATGAGTTATCCCATAACCCATGTGGAATAGCCACACGGGGTCATATTTACAATTTTAATAAATTAATCTACATCGGGTGTTCGTATAACCGAAGTCAAAGAGTAAAACGGGGTGCATTTTAGAATTTAATAAAATTTTCTACATTGGTTACAATCTTACGTGATGTGAAAGGAAAAACGGGGTACTTTTTAGAATAAAAAAAAGTTATGTTTCACATCAGTTATACTCGATGTAGAAGTTGCTTAAAAAACTAATGACGCCTTATTCCCAATAGAACCAATCTGGACGAATCTGCTTTAAATAATAATCGCCTGTATCAATTCATTCACTTTAACTTTACATCCTCAAACCATTCGCAGAACCCTAGAATAATCGCCTTATTCACAAATTTGACTGGCGAACAGAGAATGTCGAAGCTCCTCGACGGGGATCACTACACCGATGAACACAACGACAACGGATTTTATTGATGTACTAACAGATACATCGATCAACACATCCTCGGGCGAACATAGTAAGTCAAAGCTCTTTGACGTCAAACCAACCGACGAGCGAACAGAATTGGTCGAAGGTCCTTGACGTCACCCTCCTTCGCTAGGTTTGTTGCTGGTGTTTTATTTCAAATCTATAAAGAGCTCGGCATCTTTCGGTTTACCACACATTGGGTTGTTCATAAGGTAACGCCCGCAAGGTGTTTGGTAAAATGCCGTAATGAAGATTTTAAATTTTTTAGAAATTTATTTCCTTTTGATTTTCTTGATTAAAATACTTTGATATGTATTCTTTCTGATATGTATCTTTTATATTTTCTGAAATTTATGAATAAATAATGAGTGGATATTGTGGAGTTGTTGATTTAGTTCTATAGATGCTTTTGGGCATCTGTCACTTGATACTACATGGCAGCAACTAGCAGCTTAGGAATCCATTCATTTGTGATACAATTTTTTGATGATCTTCTTCTAAATATTTTAGCTCTTCTTATTCATTAGGCAGAGGCATTAGAGCGAAAATGAAAATGTTCTAAATTATAAGATCTTTCCCATCTTATATTGGTCCTTAATACGGAGTAGTTAATACATTACGAAGAGATCAGACTTCAATGTCTCCTTGAGAGTTTTTTAATTGTTGGTTTAATTGCTTCTGAATCATACACTGTATACATAATACTTATGATAACCTGGAGTTGGCTCATACGATTATACGGATAGGCTATTTTTTGTGCATGAGAGGCGTTTCTATGAAAGAATTCTCAAGTTTATTCCAGAATTGCAGATTATCCTTATTTAATACTCCATATTATATAAAAAAAGTTACGAAGTATTTACTTACAACGTACATACTATTAATTGCAAGTGTTGTTTCCTACTATTTAAATATTTTGTACGTGCTTTATATATGAAAAGTTGTTTCCAAAAGTTAATAATAAAAGAAAAACTTCTATTGCAGCTCCATTCCTTTTGCAAAAGTTGATGTTCAAACACTTGGTGAAATAAATCTCGGTGTTATGGCTACGGCTAAGGTAACAACATACTACGTATATAACATTCTTATGTATTCCATTTTAATATTTCTTCCCCCCACCCCACATTCATGTCAAACCTCCAGAATAAATCATATGGTCTAAATTAAGGCAGAGCTTTATATCTTGTTTTGACCTGTGCAGATCATTACAGAGACAGAAAAGTAGTAGATTATGAAGTCCGCCTTTTGAATGTGAACAGAAGAATTAGTTATACCTTTATCTGGTTTTGCTTCTTTAGTTTTCCATCCCTTTTCACTATTCTGAATTGTCTTCCTTTGTTTTCCTTAAATATGGATGATAATAAGTAGTGATAATTTGGTTTTACTTTCTTCAGGTTTAAAGTGTTAAAGATGCTCTTTTGATCCATTGGTTTTACTTTCTGCAGGTTTTCACCTCTCTATCTACTACTCCGTATTTGAGATGTTTTTGCTTCTTTTTTAACTCTCCTCCTTGAATTAAGAATTTCACTTCTATAGATTATTAAACTAGTTGATGGGTGTAATAATTTATTTTTAAGAGCATTATATGTATCTGTGTTTGTGTTAGTATGAGATTAGCTTTATATTTGTGTTAGTATGAGATTAGCTTTATATTCAGTGTATGCTAATATAAGAATAATTCATTGTGTTTGACCGTTCATGCATTTTTATTTCACAAAGATTGTTGATAATTACTTTTTGTTCAATTTACATTACACACACATATACATATATTAATAGCCTAGTAGGTCTGATAGGTGTGATGGATCCTTATCATGGTCTTTAGAGTAATGAATGACTCTAGACACACATGCATATATGGGTGCTCTTTATTTAGTCAAATTTTAGTATTTTATATGTATTGAGTCAATAGATCAGATTTGTGTCATAATTGATCATTTGTACCTATATGCTTTTAGTTATTGTAATACCGACTAGTATTTTTCATTTCATGAGTTGTTGCAGGTGCCTATGGAAAATATTAAATGGAAATGGTGGAAGATGACTATAGTTGGTCCAAGACAACAAGACAGTAGGAGGTAGTGGGTCATCAGTTGAAAAGTTGAAGCAAATACCCGTAGTAATATTTATGTTTTTCAGATTCTGTTGTTACTACATAGATATTACCAGGTGTTGATATTCTAGAAATATCAGGGCATTTTTAATTCTTCTTTTTTTAGGAGTTAAAAGCATATAAAGATGAGATCAGTTATCTTAATTTGTTGTATTCATCCAATTATTATGAATATTATTATAGTTTGTGGATTTGGGATGATATTGAATACTCCGTAGTTATTTTAACTTGTGAACTTATAACTTATTGAAATATTGTGCAAGTGTGGAGTGGTGTGTGAGTATTGATTTAGTGCGTTTAAAATAAATTGGTGCATACTTTTGCTACAGTTATTTGATAATGACGTAGCTAGGTTACGTGATTCCAGAAATATAAAGCTGGGTTACGTGATTCCAGAAATATAAAGCTAGGTTACATGATTCCAGAAATATAAAGCTGGGTTTTAAAAAATAAATTGAACATTTACATGTTTCTTTCAAATCAGTTAAAATCGATGTCAGATGTGTTGTGTACCAGTCGTTTGATTACTCTTCTACATCCGTTATATAAACATCCGATGTTAAATTCTTCCACATCGGTTATAACCGATGCTTCCACATCGGTTATAACCGATGTGGAATACCATTTAAAACGCTGTCTTGGACAATCTTCTAGATCAGGTACTGCACAACCGATATAGAAAGTCTTTTCACATCGGTTATAGAACCGATGTGAAAAGTCTCTACTTTTCACATGGGCTGAAACCACATCGGTTATTTGACCCATGTGAAAAGCCTTTTTTGACCGATGTGAAAAGCCTTTTTTGTACTAGTGTGTTAATGTATAGTGTGAGCTTCTTTTCATCCTACTAATAAGTCCAATGTCACTTATGATATAATTAAGAGTGAGTATGGGGAAGAAATCCTCTTTGTGAGAATTCTGAAAATTCCCGGACCATCTCTTTGTGAATCCATTCTTAATGAAGTGAAGAGTGTAGTGAGATGAGGCTAGGTAGAGGGGTGTTGCTCCCTTGTATAGGATGGTGTAAGATGAACATAATCCGTTTCAAGTCATTTGAGCCAAAATTCCGGTGATTAGAATCAGTTGCACACGAATAAACCATTTGACCATTTATCCCCGAACTAATCAAACTTCAAGAATAAATTCCGTCACTTCACCTACTTCAATTTTACAACACGGTATCATACCCAAAAAAGAAAAGTACTACTCTTCATGCACGGGTAGCTCAAAAGTAGCTGGGTGAGACAATTGAGTTTAGATTTTAGGTTTGATTTCCAGCAGCGGCATGTGAGAGTTTCATGCAATGTGATAGCTCATTGTGCGTTCCGGAGGCTTTGAACCACCTCACTAAAAAACTGTTTGAAATTATTCTGTGATTTACTCATCCGTCTTTCTGTTCGGTCGGGTATGAGGGAGTTTGGGATCGACAATTCCACCTTTTTGGATTAATGAAAAGTCTACCAGGCCAATTGCGGAAAAGTGTATACAACCTATCCAATGCTACCTTTCGGGGTTATAACATGCCCCTTTCGATGGTCTCCACAATGTATTACCAGTGGTGTCACCGTATAAGCTTGTGTTCTCCCATTTCCTTGCAAATGACATTTTCAACCAAAAAAGTTAAATAGAATGAACCCGAATGAGTATAAAAAGAAAGAAAAAATGGCCGATCAATGGAAGCTTGTTCTTAACAACTCCATTGCTCTACCAACTATAACAATATTTGGTACAAGAAAGAAATATCACTCGAAAGAGATGCAATTTGTATATAGTCTTGTACACCTGCTTCTAGATCAAAACAAATGAGAAAATTAGTCAAGTCATAGTGGGGAACTTAGGAATATAAAATAGTTTGATATGTGTCTAAGGGAGCAAATTGCAAAAGTTGCTTATAAGGATCAAATTACAATTCTATATGAATTACGAATAATATTTAATTTTACTATACTAAAAATAAATAACCTTTCAAAAAATGAATTGCATTAAGTCACTGTTGGAAAAATGTATTAAAATTGCATTGAATGATCAATTTGGAGCATAATTTTGAGTGGGTCCCACTTCCAATTTGGGTCAGATCAAAGTGGTTTCGGATTGCCTTTGTTAAGGGCTTCAATTCGATATGTGTTACACTCAAAACAGATAATGGATGAATGGAAAATTGATTCTCGCATTTCACTCATTGAAATGAAGAAAACTGAGAAAAGGATGTGATTCTAGTGTGATTCATCTCACACCGGAAAACCCAAGGAATTTTCACACCTTTATAAAGGAGTTAAGAATCTTATGTGGAAAGACTCTCTTCACGCGCAGGCGCGGCCTGCAGACACGATTAATGTCCAAAAATAATGCATCTGCTTCGCATCAGAACTGCTCGGACCAGAACTCTTCTCCTATGCATCAAATCTACTCGCACTAGAATGGTTATGAGCAATTACAGCCTTTAATGCCCAACATTTTTCTCCTTTAATGCATCTTTAAATGAACAATTTTTCTACATATTAATACCCAACGTTCTGGTCTTTTATGTCTAATGTTCTGGTCCATTAAAGGTCACTTAATGCACAACGAATTCATCTCTATATATAGCTGGAAGGTGCTTTGCAACAAAACACGACACAACACAGTTAACACATATGTTTTGAGCTAAAAAAGCCTTCAGTTCTTCAAAAATTCCTCCAGTGTTCTTGCTTTGTTTCCATTCACCGAATCGAACAACCCATTGTGTGGTCAAATGGTTGTTCGTAGCCACCGTATGCTGGGAAACTATGGCTACAAAGCTTCTAGCACCGTAGGAGGCAGCAAATACGTTTTAAGAAGATTGCGTGTTGCACAAGTTTTGACTTTTTGTCTTTTATTGTTTCTGGTTTCTTGTTTGTTTGATTAATTTATTTAATTTCTTTATTTTCCAATAAACACACAATTCACCCAACAGTCACCAACAACAACAACCCGCCACATCTAGCTGCTTCAGGCTCTCGTTGGCTGTCTACTGCTTTGAGTGGACTTTGGCCACCGTCATTGGGCTTTGGCCACTCTCTCATAACCGCCCTGCTTACTATATTGTACTAATCATATGATCATGTCATATTTGTTACCAATTTCATCTTGATAACACTGATATTTTATACAAAAATTACATGCCGACTTACATGCTTGTTTACACACCAAGACTATTTTGTATGTGCACTGACAATTACATTTTCATTCTAGTAAAAGGAGCTATCTGTGACCCCGAGAAAGTGAAGTGTCTGCGCACGAAGAATTTGGAGTTACTAAAATGAAAACTACTTGTCAGTGCACAAACGAAATACACTTGACGTGTGAACGCGCGCGTAAGCGGCGTGTACAAGTTACATTTTTCTATTTTATAACATCGTAAATTTGCTATTTTCACTATCAAAATGGAAACAAAAATGTAAATACGAAGTAGAAGTTTTTGTCATTTCTAGTCCCCCATCGATTATGTTTGTGACACTTTTGATACCAGACTTCTAGTTTTTTCATTTTAGGTCTTTTGTTTGCTGTGCGAGAAACACTTTTACTCTATGACTTCAAAAATCTCGACATTGAGTCCCAGAGTATAGATAAATTGACACTTTTATCTCTTTCACTATGATTTTGACACAATCAATGAATGACTAAAAATGTCACTATAATAATAATTGAAGGATAAAAATGTCACTTTTATGAAAGTTGAAAGATTAATTATGGAAAATTACAAAGACAAGTACCAAAAGTGTCTTTCACACAATAATCGGACTAAAAGCGAAAAGATTCAAAAGGAATTTCACAAGTACTAGTGACATAATAGTTGAAGGAAGTACATATTAACTTGCCAATTACCTATTGGCTATTGCAACCTTTAGGTGTTAGTGTATTACAATTCGCCATTGACCTACTAGAACTTTTTTATTTACATATGAATATGACATGTCTTTATTAGGAGCTTAAAAATTAGAAATGTTTTCTCGCTCGATAAAATACATGGCATAAATGAATGCATATAAAAGAAAATTCCTCGATACCAGAGCACGACCCTCATGATGGTCTCCCCACAAGGCTAGAATTTATTAAGATTTCTGGTATTAGTTGGATTGTACTCGTTTTAGCCTGTGTTTACATTCTCTTACTTTTTCAACCAAAAAACACACACCAACCGAGTAAGACTATACGGAGTATTATTTTTAATCTATCAGTACGGCTCTTCACTCTTAATTTAATGGACTTATGTAAAAACAGGGGTACCGTACCTAACATTTATTTGATTGGACTACATCACTTTATCAATTTTAATTTAGATTTAAATAATTCAACTGTTACATTTTCATTGGTCCATGTGGACAAATGTATGGTACCTTATGGATACCATAGAAACTACCCTTATTATTTAGTCACTTTTAGTTATGATTTGATCGAAAGCATAACTTATTCATTTCATAAAAATTAATATAATCCTGAAGATGTACTACGTACTACGTAATATAGTAAGATGTCTTATTCATTAATCCAGTATATTCAACATACTACGTATAAAGTAAACAATCTCACAATATCACTTAATTCAGGAAGATATATTTTGATATTTTCTTTTGAACTCAAATTTGTTGGTCTGGTCAGATCTGATCTGGTCTGTTTAAGTCTGGCCTGATAAATATTTGATCTCTGTGTATTTTATAACTATCCAAGTCTGGTCTGATCTGATCTGTATAAGTCTGATCTGATCTATTTAAATCTTGTCTGATCTGGTCTGGGATTAAAATAAGTCCAAAACACATGTTTAATTCATATAGAAAATAGAAAATAAAGGGCAAAACTGTCAATTTTGTTTTTGTTCTATCACAAAAAAGTCAATTAGGTCCTCGTACTTTTAAAAGAATCAATCAAATCCCCCGAACTTTGTAAAAACGTTCAATTGAGTCCATTTACAGGTTACTTGTCATGTCAGCAGGTCAATCGTTGACGTTGCGCACACGTGACGGTTGTACAAAGTTCGGGGATTTGATTGATTTTTTTAAAAGTACGAGAACGTAATTAACTTTTTCGTGATAGAACAAAAACAAAATTGACAATTTTCCCAAAACAAAGTAAAGAGCCCATATATCTCTTTTAAGTAGTTTGACTTCAAAATGAGGAGGTCTAGCTATTACTGCGGTTTAAAAGTTAAAAGTCAAAACACAAATTGCGACACCAAGTAATCATAGTCAACGTTTAAGTGTGGAACTACATAGCAGTCAACGTTCACGCTAACATAAACGGAGGAAAAAATAAAATACTCCGTACTTTTTGTTGTTGTTGCGAGCTTCTCATTTATTTGCGGAACTAATAATTGACCTGAACTGCTTCAAAATTTCCTCAGCCTTGTTCGCAAGGGGAAATGATTGAGCAGCGGAATCTTCTTCTTATCATCTCCATTACCGTTTTCCAGTGCTTATTGAAATCATCAAATGGCGAGAGTTTTGATTATCCGACTGCAAACCTTTCTACCACTTGGGTGAACAGTTTCTCAGCTCCTCATTCAGTCAACTTCTCAGATGGGTCAAAGGTTAGAGCCATTCTGGTCAGAGGAAGTTATGGTCCCAAATTTGCCTGTGGGTTCTTCTGCAATGGATCCTGTGATGGGTCTCTTTTCGCCATCTTCATCGTCCAGACAAACAGTGGTTCAGGGATTACCCTACCCAGCAGCGGGTTCCCGCCAGTTGTGTGGTCCGCCAATCGGGCCAACCCGGTTGATGTCAATTCCTCCTTGCAGCTCACGCCGGACGGGGATTTGGTGTTGAGGGCTTCCGATGGCACTTCCGTTTGGTCCACAAACACTGCCGGAAAGTCGGTCACCGGCCTGAACTTGACGGAAACCGGAAACCTTCTTCTCCACGACGCAGGCGGGGCCGTTATCTGGCAGTCGTTTGATCATCCGACGGACGCTTTGGTTCCTCAGCAGAAACTCATTTCAGGGCAGAAGTTGACAGCTACTAGTAATCGAGGTGGGTTTAATTTTTCGCTTGTGGTCAATAATGATGGCATGTTTGCTTCTATTGAATCCAATCCTCCACAAGTATATTCTGATTTTAGTGTCTATGGAAAAAAGGATAGTAAAGATGCAAGCTATGTTAAGTTTCAAAATGGTAGCTTAGGTTTGTACATTCATTCTTTTGAGCCAAACGCACCCGATCGTTCAATACCCATTCCTCAAGCTTTATCAGCTCAGTACATGAAGCTCGAGCCGGATGGACACTTGAGGGTTTACGAATGGAGAAACGGGTGGCTACAGGTGGCCGATTTACTCACAGGTTATCTAGGGGATTGTAAATATCCCTTGGTTTGTGGGGAATATGGTATGTGCTCAAGCGGGCAGTGTGCTTGTCCTAGAGCAAGAAACGATTCAGCAATCTACTTTACACCGGTTGATGACATGCAACCAAATTTTGGATGTTCCCGCGTTAATCCCCTCATATGTAATTCTTCTTCTAGGTACCATAGTTTCGTCGAGCTTCACGATATGACCTACTTCACATTTGAAGCTCACATCAATGTTTCAGACATGAGCCGCTGTAAAAATGCTTGTCTTGCTAACTGTTCGTGCAAGGCTGCTGTTTTTCAGTATGGTTCAGATCCCACCACAGGACGATGCTATTTGCCCTCTGAGGTGTTCTCGATGATGAAGATCGAAAAGGATAAGATTCATTATAACTCTTCTGTATTTCTGAAAGTACAACTCTCACCTTCTCCCCCTGATGCCAAATCTTCTCCCCGCGCTAAATTTAAAATTCCTGTGATCTTAGGGCTAACTCTTGGAGCTTTCGCTCTACTGCTTCTTTTAATTGCCTTGACGGTGCTCATAATTCAGAAGAAGAAAGGTGGTGAAAAGGATGAGGATTATTTAGAATTTGTATCGGGGATGCCAACAAGATTTTCTTTTGATGATCTAAAAACAGCTACACAGAACTTCAGTTTGAAGCTTGGGGAAGGAGGATTTGGGTCAGTGTTTCAAGGGTCGCTTAAAGACGGGACAAAGGTCGCAGTGAAATGGCTTGATGGAATAGGTCAAGTGAAGAAATCGTTTCTTGCCGAGGTTGAAACCATGGGTAACATTCATCATGTCAATCTGGTGAGATTGGTGGGCTTCTGTGCTGAAAATTCTCACAGGCTTTTAGTTTATGAGTACATGGTGAATGGATCATTAGAGAAGTGGATCTACAAGGGAAGCCAAGAACCTAGTGTTGATTGGAATTGCAGGAGGAAAATAGTGGTTGACATAGCCAAAGGATTGTCCTACCTGCATGAAGATTGTAGGCAAAAAATACTCCACCTGGACATCAAGCCCCAAAACATTCTTCTTGACGAGAACTTCAATGCAAAACTGTCTGACTTTGGGCTGGCTAAGCTTATCTCTAGGGATCAAGCTGAAGTTGTAACCACCATGAGAGGCACTCCTGGCTATCTGGCTCCCGAATGGCTATCCTCAATCATAACAGAAAAGGTGGATGTATATAGCTTCGGCATTGTTGTGTTGGAGATCCTGTGTGGGAGAAAAAATTTTGAGCGATCCATGCCGGAGGAGCAAATGCATCTTCTTAGCCTTTTCAAGAGTAAAGCAGAGGAAGGAAAAACGTTGGACATAATTGATGACATGCAATTTAATGAGAGTGAAGTTGTGCTGATGTTGAGAGTAGCTTCTTGGTGTCTACAAAGTGATTATGTTAACAGGCCTTCAATGTCAATGGTAGTAAATGTTCTGGAGGGTCTTGTTGATGTTGACATTAATGTGGATCATAATGGCTTGCTAAATCCACAACACCTCCCTCTGCCTCCACATATTGGCTATGTAGATACCACTCTGTCCACAATGGTTGCTTCAGTTCTATCAGGACCTAGATGATAATAGGCTGTTACCTAAGTGCAGGCCAATTTGCCCTTTTTTTCAAGCCCCATCTTTTTAGGGGTAAAACGAGATCAATTTACACATTTCGGGGTTAACTTTTGATAAAAAGGTCAAAGACTTATATCATGTTCATACTCTTAGGACTGAAATGAGTGTGTTTAGTTTGTTATCATTTGACTATGAAAAAGGACAACCATTGAGGACTTTTTCATATGGATTAAAATTTTCTGTTAGTTTATTTAAATTTGAACTGATCTGTCTAAGCTCGATTTAAACTTGTCCGGTTTAGTGTCATGTATATTTTACTATTTTCGAAGTCTGGTCTGATGTTGTCTATTCAAATTTGGTCGTCGTGTCAAAGATTGAATGTGTCCAAGGATGTTTTTTATTTGGACTGTTTTCAATCTCAAACCAGACCAAATTAGACTACATTTGGATAGTTATGAAATACACAGAAACCAGACATTTAACAGACAAGATTAGACCAGAACATATCAGAAAATGTCAGTCCAATTAAAGATATCCATGGTATATTTCTTACCACCATTCGTTTTATATTGCTCTTTCCATTTAATATGCGGACATCAGCCACTAATACTTCTCCATAAAACAAGTTTAAGGGAATGGAGTTTTCCTTGAATCTGCAAGAAAAGTAGAAAACCAAATATTTTATCAAACCTGTCAGCGAAAACTGATCAGAACAACACAAAATTAAAAATTGATATTGAGTTTAAGAAGTAGAGATAACTTGATGTGCCTTTATGGATAACTTTAAATAATGTAAAGCCGTTTAGCTTATTAAAATTGGTTGTAAATTGAAATGGATGATGTTTGAACTTGCACCTACGTATACTGGCCCGAGCTTGTTGCTCATGGTATTTGCAGAGGCTCAATCTCACTATGACCGGGCCAAATAGGACCTACAAGTCGACCTTCAAAAGTACCATTAATTTGTAGGCACGTGTCCCCCAAGTACAAGCATTGTCCAATTAAAATACGACACTTGTCATGCATGGTCTTGCTCATAACATTCAAATATACCTCTTCATCCTAAAATTTGTTGGACTAGAGGAACTACTAGTTTCAAAGATCTATCTTGACTTGTCTGAATATCTCACATGAAAGGCGCTAGTTGTTTGTAGGCATGAACCCGGTCTGGTCCCAGTTCCCAACCGAGACCGTCTAGTCTTTCCCAATAAAATGGGATACCCAGGACCGCTCCAATATCAAGAGGTTCCAGTTCGGGTAGACGGGCCTGTCCGGTCCCCGGTTTTGAGATAAAATGGACGAAAAAATTGTTCGTTGGGGACCAGATCCGGTGCGAGACGGGCCGGTCTCGATTGGAAAAATGGCACCCGAGATGGGTAATGAAGCCCAATGGGGGAGGGGGCGATCCTAGATCAAAACTGAAATATTGATCCTGGGCCGGTCCCAAATAGTGCCAGACCCAGTTTAAGGTTTGTTGGGACCAGCTTACCTGTCTTGAAGTATTATTTATGGTGGCTCTCCTAGAGAAATAAACCTTAAAATGACAATTTCAACTCTTGGGAGGTACTCTACAATGGTTCAAACTCTCTGAAACTACATTGAATCTTTATTTGAGAATACGGATATATTTCATTCAATTCATAGAACACCATTTGTTTTCTGCAATCTAAGAGTATCTCCAATGCTACAATGTTCACGGTGCACATGTGGCATCAATGGTAGCCACATAAATATTAGCAAATAAATTATCTCTCTCTTTATTTGAATGGTTTTATACAGTTTTAGTAAGTTTTCCTCCACAATGTCAAGGAGACCGTCTAGAATGTTGACAGTGCAGTTGTCACGTGTACACCGTGCATATTGTAGCATTGGAGATGATCTAATATTCTAGATTCTCATATTAACGAAACTCTACTTTCTCTTATATAAAAACACCATTGTTTTCATCTCATCCCATTATACCATACAACAATTTCTTTACAAATCTCAATTACACAGTTTTACATAATTAGTATAAAGATATCACTTAAATTAAATTAAAGATTCTCACTTTGCTTATGAAATTTGAAGCACTTTTACTACTGATCCCCAAAGAATATCCTCTTATTTTTACATAATTTTGGAAATAAAAAATGCAGACAAGAAGGTGTATAAATAGAGCGCTCATCAAGAGACTCTATTCAAAAGACACCTCTTTAAAAGAAAGGTTGTAACCTTTCTTTCAAAGCAAAAGGTTGTGCCTATTTTGCCAAAGCTTTATCCATAAATAGGGATCAAAACCATTTTTCCAACAATCCCCCCACATGAAAGAGAAATTGGCTTAAACAGGTTGGAATTTGACAGAGGAAGATGGGAACTCTGCATAGGGTTAGCTAGTCATAAGACTTTGAACTTACCTTAGTGTATATCCATCGGATTTAATGCACAATCAGTCAGCATTTTGCTTTGAACCGTCAACTGTAGCGTAACCTAGACAATGAATAACACACAAAGCCCTGAGTGCATCTTTGATTCTCATGCGTTGAACACCTCCTGATTCAGCTAGTGTTTTGAGAGTTTATCGTGCACCCGAGAACTTATCTCGTACCATAGACTCTCATAGAAGCGTCCTTCTTCCACCAACATAGGTGATATCCATGGAAGGTATCATGTCATACCTTATTTGAACGTATCAAGATATAGTGATCATTAAAAGCGTAACTTACCTTAAATTCTCATGGCATGAGCGTACTATATCTTAGCTAATATCGCCGTCGGTCCATAATTGTGTTTTCCCTTTGAACCTAATTATGAGTCACTCTTAGTAATAGGTAGGGTTTCCCCATGAACTTTTATTGAATCATTGGATGTAGGCCCATCCTTCACCTTGATGTCTCAACCAACTCTCTCAGTAGAGGTTTGGTTAGCGAATCCACAATATTTTCTTTCTATTTAATATAGTCGAGAGAGATGATCCCATATTTAATTAGCTTTCTAACGGTATTCTGTCTACAATTGATGTGTTTAGACTTACCGTTATAAACTGCATTCCCTGCCCTTCCAATCATATCACAGCTTGACTATGACACATAATAGATATTGGAGGGACATACTTTCCCAACATGGAAGATCTTCCAAAAGCTCTCTCAACCATTCAGCTTCTTCTCCGGCCTTATTAAGGCAATGGGTTCAGTTTCCATGATAGATCTTGCAATACATCACCACTTCCAAGGGTAAACACATATCCACTTATTGATTTTGTATCCTTGGAATTGGATATCCAATTTGCATCAATATATACCTCAAGCAAGACTGGATATATTTGAAAATGTAAATCATCATCTTTGGTATACATCAAATACTTAAGCACCCTTATAAAACTTGGCGTCTACTGTATACCTACGTAAATCAGATTCATCTCTGGTATTATCAACACTTTGACAAAGGCTGTCAAAAGTATGTTGGCCAAGAAATCAGAATTGAAGGATCTCGTTGTTGCGGATGTAATTCTAGAAATAAAAATCACTAGAACAATTGAAGGATTGATATTATCTCTATCACACCATATTGAGAAAATGTTTGAAAGATTCAAAAAGTATATATAATATCAAATTCATGAGAACCCATTTTGATTCCAATGTTCACCTCAGTAAAAACAAAGGAGAAAGTGTATCACTAGATGACTATCCCCGGGTCATAGGTCATGAATGGAACACGACTCGATATAGCTCAAGCTGTGAATAAGCTAAGATTGAGATATTCATATTCAACTTCTGCTTTATAATGCATACAAGGATTAATTGTTTCATCTTTGTTACTTAGCAAATAAAATAACAATACCTAGTGCTATGATTGACGAAGGTAATAAAGTACATTTTCCCACATCTAGTAGCTTCATATATACGATTACACATATCCATATGTATGAGATCAAATTGTTCTGATTCTCTATTTATAGAGTGAAAAAGGGTTTCTTGCCATTTTAACTTCTACATAAACCTCACATTTATAATTAGGATCAATGCGGCATTTTGGCAACAACTTTAAGTGCATTAGTCTTTGTAAAGTATTAAAAATCACGTGTCCTAATCTTACATGTCAAATAGTAGAAGATAATAAACAACTTTATTATTATTAACATCATTCTATGCTTCAACAATCAACATATTCATCATCTTGAAAAGTCCATCACTAAGATAGCCATTCCAAATAAATACATTATTTTTATTTAACACAAATTTGTCGGTATACAGAGACTAACTTGAAACCATTCTTGCTTAGAAGGGAGTCCGAAATTAAATTTTTTCTTATGGTGTTCCGGTATTTTGCTCAAACTTGCGATTATCCTCTTCTATCCTCAAATGGACAATGAGCTCCTCTAGGGACATTTCTTTGAGCTTATGTTTCAAGTACTTCTTAAAGTCTTTCCACTTCGGTGGTAATTTCTCAATTATTACCGCAACTTGGAAGGACTCTCTTAGGGATATACCCTTAGCATGAATTTTCATGAAGAATAAGTTGGAATTCTTCAACTTGAGAAACGATCGATTTATGATCATCAACCATACTAAAGTCCAAAAATGACCAACAATAAGTTTCTTTTTTTCCAACATATATCCTCGATTTTGTACTTTTTCTTAAGTGATTCCCATAATTCTTTTGTCGTCTTCATGTCGGCATACACACAGTACAAGCCACAAGGACTCAAAGGAATCATCAAGTCTATTTAAAATGTAATTTCTACACTAGAAGTCACTATGCCCCCAAGCATTTACCGCTGGTCCGCTGCTAACTTTTCCAAGTCAGTCTCACCTTCCTCCAAGGGAAGTTCGTTCTCAGAGATACATTTGGCCAAATTCACTATTGTAAAGTAACAATTTTTTGCTAACGTTTGAAATCGTACCCGTTAAATTTCGCTGGTTTAATTTTTCCCCATGAGATGAATTGAGCGAAAAAGTGGTGAGCGGAGTGACTTTAGGAAAATTAATAATTTGATTCGTCTCCCATTCTGTTTACAAAATGGATGGTCCCAAATGATTAAATTTTGCTTTTTAAGAATGAAATTTATACACAAATCATATATAAAAGTACGGTACCAAATTAGATATGCAAACGGTATAACTTTATAAAATAGTCAGTGACAAAAAGGTTATACTAATGAGAACAATTTGGTCAAACAAAAGTTATCGTCCAACAAAACAAATTTATAAATTAACATATAGAGTAAATGTGCAAATCTAAATTTGCAGATTGGCAGTTTACATAAGTGCAGCCAGAGTAGAATGAACTAGATTCGCACCCGTGCGATGCACGGGACAAAAGTTAAGTAATGTTATGTACCCAGTAATATTGCATGATTTGTGACCATTATTAATTATGTGAAAATGAATGGAAAGGGTATTATTGTAATACACAATGTAAAATTATAATAAGAAAAAGATATTTGGAGGTGATAATTGGTATGAACTATGTTTAAGCATGAAAAGGATTAAATACCTCACAAAAATAGGATTAAATAAAAATATTAGAATCAGTTTGCCAATGACTACATAATTTAAAAAACTTCTTTGTAAACAACATTGATAGTGTAGTTGATTTGTTCACTGCTTGACTGCAAATGACCAATTTTAAAACCCTTACATCTGGCTCACAAAATTCCGTTCAATATAAGAAACCGAGTCATGAAAAAATGAACATTGCTTAAATAAATAATATATAAATTCCTCAATATAGGGTTGAAATACAAACAAAGTTCACAAATAAGATTATATATGTCTTTTCTTAAATAAAATTATTTAGTCTTGTTAAAAGAATAAATTCACCACAACTACACAAAATAAGAGTCAATGAATCATATTTTGATAATATACGTAGTATGATGTACTAATTATCAACATCAATGATAATCATAATAAAAATAATATAACATAAAAATATTATAATAAAAAGGTTATAAAAATATAATACTAATACTAATAAAATAATGATAATATCAATAATAACAATAATGATAATAATAATAATAATAAGGCTAAAGGGAAATAGGTCATCAAACTAACTTAAAAAGTGCAATTCACCCCTTATTTAGGAGGCTCTGTCCGGTCGTCGCCAATTGGGGCGGTTCCTGGTGGAACTTTTTGATGATTTTTTTTAGCATTTTCTTCACTATGTCTGATTTACCCATACCAAATTTCAGATAAAAATTCAACCGAGAAGATAGTCAACTGATTTTCTGAAATGTACTGCGCTTTTTAACTGCGCAATTATCTTCAAAAATTCATTTGACTGTCTTCTCGGTTGAATTTTTAGCTGAAATTTTGTATGAGTAAGCTAGACTTAATGAAGAACATGTTCAAAAATTTTCATCAAAAAATTCCACCGGGAATCGCCCCAATTGGTGACAGCCGGATAGAGCCTCCTAAATAAGGGGTGAATTGCACTTTTTAAATTAGTTCGAGGGTCTATTTGACCCTTTAGCCTAATAATAATAAGAGTTAATTTGACTTTGCACCCCATATTATTGTCCAAATTGGACTTTGCACCCCGTTTTTAAAAATTTTTGTTTTTGCACCCCAATCCCATATGAAAAGACAAAAATGCCCTCAATCAGGAATATGTTGAAGACCAACACAATTGTTAATGGAGGGGCATTTTTGTCTTTTCATATGGGGTTGGGGTGCAAAAACAAATATTTTTAAAAACGGGGTGCAAAGTCCAATTTGGACAATAAAATGAGGTGCAAACTCAAATTATCCCTAATAATAACACACAATTATTCTCATTCTTCACATGCCAAATGAGTATTTGTAGATGATATGATTCTATCCTACACGGCCCAATTTAGACCTGAAGTTCAAATGTCATCATTTTTAATAAACTTTAATCAGCCCGACCCAATAACATATGTTAAATCTCCTCAGCCCAGCGACCCAAACCTATCACACCGTATCTAAACCCTTCTTCTCCTTTGCCCTCGTGTAATTCCGTCATCTCCTTCTGACCAACAGTCCGTAATCTCCTTCCAGAACTTCGTCCTCCAAAACAGTCATCGATTAGTGTGCCTCATCCATTTCAATCCTACAGTCGATGGCGCCGTTTGGTGGATGAGCTGAATTCAAGAATTTTCGACCACGTTTGCCATCCGTTTATGATTTTGGTATATACCCTTCATCTCTGTCGTTTAAGTGGGTTTTGTTGAAAGGTTATGTATTCCAATTTCTGTATCAGTTTTCGAGTGCATGCATATGTTATTGTGGCCATTTACATGTATAGTTCCATACGGTGTGTCTATAAAAATGCATTTTAACAAATTTATGTTGTAGACTAAATCTGTATTGTTTCAACAAAAAAACTCTTTAGCAGATTTATTTATTTTACCTAACCTATATATTTTTGCTTATGGGTGTACAAATCTTCTCACATCTATGGATAATCTAAACGTGTGAAAATGATGTATACATATATAGGGTTTTAAATGCAAACAATTGTTAAATTTTAGGTTAACCGAGCATGTATTTGTTCTGTGATATAATACCCTCTTTTAAACCCTATAAAAAATGAATTTGTATGTTCAATATGACTTGAAAGATTTTTTAATTAATTAAGATGGGCTGTGATATTTGAATCATGTGTCTGTTACACATTTGAAATAGATTAATTCAAAACTAACTTGAAACTAAGTTTTTTAATTAAATATATATTTTTAAAAGGCCAAGACAGTAGAATTTATATTAAAATGGGTAGTGCTGCACCTTTTGTTTTTGAAAAGTTTGTATTTGAAATGAAAAGAAGTGTTAATATCAATAATTTTGGAATAGAGTAATAGTTTATATATTGAACCTATGTAACTGGAGCTTTATTCCCAAAAAATATGTGAAACTTTGTAGTTCATTGTGCTTAATGATAATAACACATTTAATTATAAAAAATATGAATTGGTTGTTAACATAATATGTCCTAAAGTTTATTTTTTTTACTTAAATTATAGGAAACATGTTGTTCTTATTTCTGCCAGCCCGCCAGCCAGAAGAGTCTGCTACCCTACATAAGACCTATTAATAATTACTATAAAAGTTTATGATGTTATAGGCATGGACACATCTGCACACTTCATTTGACTGATCATTTTCATTGTCAAGATGTTTATATTTACCTATAGTAACCCATAGGATACTTTGTTTATGCCCATTCATTGTGACTTAAATAAAAGGACTCCATTTAGAATACATCATATCATTACAGATGACCATGCTCATTACATAATTGAACTGCTTTCAGGTAGTGTTTGTGAAAAACAATACTTCATTTAAACCTTTTACAGTTCATGAATAGGGAGCGCAGGGTTCAATTTTCGCTCACCTTAAACCTCAGGTATGACCTTAATCTTTTAATCTTCTAATTATTTCATTAAAGCATACTGTTGATGTTGACACACTATAACTTGCACCTGGTTTATTAACTAATATAGTTTGATAACATAGGAAAGGTTAAATATAAAAAAGTGTCTTTTACATACTGATATTGTACTTCTAAACAATATGATCTTCCAAAAGGAATCTCATCTACCTATTTTGTATTTGAGCTTCTCCTTTACACCTTACTCTTGAATGTTGATTGTGCTGCATATGTCTCTTAGCCTATTTGTTTCACTATCAATCCTGCAATATAAAAAAATAAAAAAATAACTGTAATAAAATCTGGTCATAGAAATCAAGACTTACCAATTAGTTTGATGTTATTGATTACCCCGTGATGCATATATATCCATCATTCCTGTCGATTTTAATGAATGTTGGCCTCAGCCCTTTGTTGAACACATCAGTGAAGACATGGAAAATATGAGCTCATTACCTTCGTTAAAAAAAAGCTCATTACCTGTTCATGGAAATTTTAGGTTCACACACTTAGAATAATGAGGAACATCAAGTCTTGTATGGCCCCGTCAAAAAAAATAAGCTCATTACCAATTAGTTGCTTTGTTGTGTGATGTTGTTAAAATCATAGGGCTGTATTTATACTTAAATCTTTAAAGAGCCATTATCATCTTTCACAAATTACCCAATGGTTAATAGTATGTTTTCTCCCATTTATGATGACATGACATCTGAATAGAAAACAATAGGGGACTACTGTAAACTAAATATTTAATTTAATCCTCTGCAGTTTGCACGCCAACTGTATGCTGAATTAAAAGGACGGCTCTTTTGGACAGCATTGAGCCACACAATTTTGAGCCACCAAGTTTGAAAAGTCAAAAGCTGAACTTATGGACTGCAGCACTTTATGGAGCCCCGTTCCTGCATTCAATGTCACTCTGAAGATCCAGCTGCTAGCCTTTTGTTAAAACCCACCCGACCTGTTAAAACCCGACCCGACCCGTTTTCTAAACAACATTTTGGGCGGGAACACTGTTCCTTTTTTCTCCTCCTTTTGTATAATAGAAGATATGAGATCATGAAATGTTAAAGACATGTCATATTTTCAAGTGAGAAATGAGAATGAATCTCAATCATTAGATTTACGATATTATACTAAAAATAACTTCATGTTGTAGTAAGATTTAAATTTTACAATGTTGCACTAAAGTTATTACATGTTGCACTACTATTTGACGATGTTGCACTAAAATAGTTTCATGTTGCACTAGACAACTGTAATACAGATTATAATATAAAGTGTCATATAAATTGTTTTTGCTGCAAAATAGTTGAATCTAACGGTTAAGATTCATTCTCATTCTCAATTTTGTCTAAAGACAATGTTTCGGATCAAATAAAAACCACGCTTAACGTAAAAAATAAAAAACTATTAATTTTTTTCCCAATGTGAATAATGTGATGCACTTTAAGAGTCATCTGTTGCACTTTTAAACTTTGATTGAACATTGTTGCCTTAGCTTGAACTATCTTCTCATGCCCTCGATCCCTTATATGTTTTTAAAATGTGAGAAGGACATGGAGGAAAATGAGAGTGAAAAGAAACGGCTGGAGTTAGCAGTACGTCGAACCAAACTAACTTTCATTCACCTTTTTTATCCTACGTATATAAAAGGAGTGATGTTATGTAGTGTAGTACGGAATATAATATAATAATTACTTATACTAATATTTTAATTTTGAAATCGCCAGTCAAAAAATGAAAACAACTTTTTCAGTTTCGTTTTTGAATGGTTAGCTTTTAGTTTACTTATATTGCGATTGTTTCTACGTGTAATTGTTTGGTTTGTACCCCAATATAACTTGGGTTGTCATTTTGCAAGCCTACTTTGACATTAGATAGTCGTAGGGCACTTTTAAGCTCTTATATCTTCCTTAAAACATTATTTCAAACCATGCCCATGGGTAAGATATGTCGCTACTCGCTTCCATGTCTGATTGTTGAGTTAAGTGAATCAATAATGTGTAACATTATGATTTTTATACTATTTACATACATTTCTTTAACCACAATTTTATACTAATACAAAGTATGTGTAACAAATTATTGTATATAAAATGTTATTAAATTCATATTTGTGTGAATTTTTAAATTATTAACTTTTTATAATGTTTACTAACGTGTAATTAAATTAAATTAACATTCTTCTTCAAAAATGGCAGTTTCAACCTCGCGATCATGATTTCCTTTTTTTTATTTAATTTTTGCTTTACATTATATTAAAGTTTTGATGATGTACGAATTATGAAACGTTTTATGCTTCTTTATAATTTTACTTTGTTTAATTGATTTTATATTAATTAATTAAAAAAACGTTATAGTAGGGATCATGTGGCTTTGTTTTTCTGGGTCCGCCCTGATTCCAGAGTGCAACCTCTCATCCAAGAATAAAGAACTAACAATCGCCACCCTGATGAGCATCAAGTGGTTGAAGATCGAAATGTAAACGGGGCCTTTCGTGCGCACGGACCATGGCATGAGTCCGTTTATGTATCCAACGTTAGTAATTCACCTCTGAGACAAGTTTGTACATAATATTTAGGTCATCACATAAAATAGACAACTCTTGATGTAGGATCCAAAAGAATAAAAGATGAACTCCACTTAACTTTGGACAAAAACAAGAGATAAGCTTGGGACTACGCTCAAGGACCATTTGAAAGCAATTCTCACAAAAGCAACAGAGCAAAGAACTACATACACCCTCGATTATAGTATACCTATAGTATTAGACTACTCCGTATTAGTTAGAATAAAAATGGACTGAACAGTTCAAACTAAAAATAAATTTTCACTAGACCACAATGCACAGTTAAATACTCCGTATAAGAAATGAATGCTTTATCCAATTACTCGTGGGGTCAAAAGGTTGGCGTTTACAACCATAACGTTTAATACATAATGTTAAATCTACTACTGAGAGATATTTTCAACATTAGTTACAACTAAAGCAAATAAATAAGAGTGAGGACAAGAAAAAAAGTGGCAGGAGGGGCACAATAAAAAAGGTAGGGGTCAAGATTACACTCCCAAACCAATAATATTGTCTCTTTCACAATAAGATAAATCTGTGTGCACACAGTAAGAGAGAGTCAATACACTAATAACAATTACTATTATCATTATTCTTCCGGAGGGAGCAACATGGTGGTGGGCCAAATAGAGTGAAGGACGTAAGAGGATCGTTTGGTGGCACAAAAGTGGGGAGCTCATCGACTTTCTCATACACACCCTGTGAGATGTGATACTGGAAAACACCACGGTCAGGGGCGGACCATAGTACAGACCCAGGGGTTACCGCCCCTCCAACAAAATTTATTTTTAGTGTATATATATAAGAAATATAATTTTTGCCCCTCAAAAAATAATTTTCGCCCTCCAAAAAATATTTTGAACCCCCAACATGAATTTCCTGGGTTCGCCCCTGACCACGGCCACACACCAAGAGGCAAGAAGACCACATTTGTGTCGTTTGGATGGAAAGCAAGCGTACGGATTTTGAACGTGTTTTCTTCTTCTAATTGGATGCCATTAGACGGCAGCGGCCTATCATTGAAGCGTGTGTCATGAACGAGGGTCCAAGAATTAGTTCTGTGATTCAACTCCCAAACTTTAACAACAACGAGATGTCGAGACTGCTGCTGGCCGGTAACCTGACGACAGGCGGAATACGTTGAATAATCTTAGTTCCCCCGGGACAGCGCCCAACTCTAGTGAGACAACACCCCTACCACCAGGCATAGAGCCTTCAGGAAGGTTGATAGAGGCACTAGAGTATGGCTCGTTCACCAAATCACAGGCAATGATGCAGTCAGGAACATCATCGCAATTTAACCAATAAATAGTTCCATTACAAGTAATTGGGTTAATGAAAAGCTTAGGCTTAGGGGTCCTACTGGTAGCAGGAATAGGATATCGATGCCATGAATTATCACTCCATTGTATCATCACTCCATTGTCTTGATTTTGAACAATAAATTGGCATTCTAAACCTCCAACTGTCCCCAGCAAAATCCTCTTCCGAAAATAGTTTGCAGATGGGCTGATAATACTCATCCGAGTCATCTCCATCATCATACTCAAACTCAATACTATCTACTATGCGGAATATGATGGAATACGGCTGCTCTATCTTCTTTTGCTCCCGCAGGCCTATGAACCTGGGAATAAAGTGCTGCTGGAAGATAAGGGAATGCCAAAGGTGACAAACCAGCCCTGCTTGAACCACATTTAGACTATTTGGTAGCCTAGCTAGTATCTCCAACAATATCTCTTCATTAACACCCTCCTTCAACCAGAACCAGTTGGTGCCCACTGATAGTTCAAAGTAACAACCACACACAACAAGATTAAAATTTATTTATTTTGTACTAAATAACCCACTAATACTATTTATCTATTTATAATTGATTACCTAGATCAGCAGCAGCACTCATGCCTTCACCTGCTCCAGGATTAACAGCTTGACAGCTTGTCCTTAAATTAGGCGGACACCTTCTCTCACCCTGACCAAAAAATGTTTAGAGAAGCAAGCAATAAACCATATTCTAAACCACTGGTTCTACTGTAGGTTTTTTTTTAATTAGAAAGCTTCGTTGTTGTTTCAATTTAATGCAAACACAAACAAACAACAACAAAGATTTAACTTTCTATTGTTTATTTTTGAAGAACCGATCTCAAAGAAAGTAATTATAAACCTGAAATTCGTGGCCTTCGTCGCTTAACAACCTCTTTGCCATGACTCGATGTTTTTCAGATTCGTAAAGCCCAAAAATTTGCCGCCTCCGTATTCTTTAGATATCGAATGGTTTCGAGCTTTCTTGTCAAAGTTGATGGATTGTTACGACGAATGGAAACTGATCGATTGCTTTTTTTATTGATTGCTTCACCGCCTCACCTGAAAAGACACAACTCTGAAAACTTTTGGGGTTTGTCGGGTCGGGGCGTGGGGGGCGCTTGGGGTTGGCGATTCAACCTTTTGGAACTATGAAAAGACACAACTCTATGGGTGTACGTACGTATGAGTATGTCTATTTAGGAAGATGTAATTCTTCAAAGGGAAAACTGTCAAATAGGTCATCGTACTTTAATAAAATCGTCAATTGAGTCCTCGTACTATTAATTTAACCAATCAAATCCTCCTCCTTTTAAAAACGAGTCAATATTGCCTATTAGCCACCGAGTAACCGGCTCTCCCGTTTTTGGCTGATGCGGCTGCTTGTGTGGCTTTAATTAATCGCCTATTTGTTAAATCGTTAATGACATGCCACTAAGAGTCAAGAGCCGGGTTTCCCTCTATCCTCCCTACCGTTTATCGTAGAAGACTCCTCAACAATGGAGACTTTGCTTGAAGCTGCGAATGCCCAACACCCAATCAATTAGAATCATTCATACTCTGGCGAAGGAGAAAGTCTTGCTATTACGGAAAACCGCTCAACAATCCTGCTGCACCAAGTAAGTTCTAAAAAATTGTGGTCTTTTTGTTGAGTGTAGTTAACCCTAATATTGTGGGAAACTTTACAATTTGTTGCTTCTTAATACATACGAATATATTATTAACAGGATGGTTGAGACTGTACACCTAATTATTCACCATGGAGGGAATTTTGTTAGTGCTCTGAAGAGTATGTATGTGGGCGGTGAAACGGAAAGTGTTGAAATTGATCCAGATTGCATATGTTATCAACATTTGGTGAAGTTTCTAAGATCTGGAAGTTATGGCAACATTAAAAGGCTGTATTTTAAAAGATCAAGTGACACTATGGACAATTTACATGAGCTCTTCAGTGATGAATCAACATTGGAGTTGATAGATTTGGCTAGAAGTTGTGGGGAATGTGATATATTTGTTGAGAATGATTTGGATGAATATGAATTGGTTGACTTTCTCCCTCTTCTTTCACCAAATGTATCACTTCAGGAGCAAGAAAGTTACTTTGGAGGTCAAAATAATGAGTCCAATGCAGCAGCCGGTGTTGAAGTTATGTTTGAGGGAGGTAATGATGATGGCGACCTTATTGATGCAGACTTAGCCGCAGATTACAGTGGCTCTTATGTGGAAGAAATAACAGTAGACAAAGATGATATTGCTACCCCGAGTGAGAGTGAAGAAGCTGATAGTGTGGAGTACGACTCTTCAAATCCACCTAGTTACACTTCGGAGCACCTATCAGATGATGGTCAATCTAAAAGGAGAAACAATGGGCTGTCCTCCTATAATCCTGAATCTGAACCTCCTTTGATTGAATTTCGAATGCTTTTTGAAGATGCTCGACAATTCAAGAATGCTATTATTAGATATGCTATTCATGAGAAAAAAGATGTGTATTTTGTCAAGAATGACTTGACGAGAGTTAGAGTTAAGTGTGCACCTACTTGCCCTTATTCTTGTACTGCCAGTTGGGAGAATAGGTTGAAGTGTTTCCAAGTGAAGGTGTTGAATGAAGAACATAGGTGCAATTCTAAGTTTACACTTAGAGTGGTGAGTCAAAGTTGGATAGCTGAGAGATTTGAGGAAAAAGTGGAAGAGAAACCTTCCATTGGTGCTGCTGAACTGAAAAATATTATCAAAGCAGAATTGAAGATTAATGTGTCTATGAGTATGGTCACCCGGGCATTAAGGATTATTCATGAAAAAACACAAGTTGCCTTTAAAGATCAATTCAAAAATCTTAGAAATTATGCTGAGGAATGCCTACAATCTATTCCTGGGACTACATTGATTATTAAAACAGTAAGAACTTTCCCTGAAGCTCCTGCTGTATTCCAAAGGATGTACATTTGTTTCGGGCCAGTCAAAAGAGGCCGGTTTTCTTGACGGGTGTAGAAAAGTAATTGGGTTAGATGGTTGTTTTTTGAAAGGTCGTTTGAAGGGAGAGATACTGACTGCCGTGGGTAGAGATGCAAACAATCAAATTAATAGTACGAGGACTCAATTGACGATTTCATTAAAGTACGAAGACATATTTGACAGTTTTCCCGAAAATAAATTAAAAAAACAAAAAGATAAGGTAAAAATTGACACATGGGCCGCCTTGTAAATTACATAATTGACAATTTTTTTAAGGTTTAGGGGCTCAATTGAATGTAATTTTAGTTTGGGGGGCTTAATTGACTTTTTATATATTATGAGGACCTATTTGACAATTTTCCTTTTATAATATTATAATAAATAAAATGATGTCAAAGTAGAACATAGTATAAAGTTCATCAATGTTGCAACCAACTGAAGAAATATTCCGTACATATTAATGAAAGTTTGAAATAATTTCTACTCTTTTTACTTTACCAATTAGGAAGTTGTACCATCAAATGGGTGATTTGATTGTTTACTTTTGTGGTAAACTCCAATTATATCACTTTCTTCTAGTACTTTTTGTGAATAATATACGAATATCATTTAGTTTGAATTGAGGTTCTCCACAAGTAAAATCGCTCCCTTAAATTTTCCCACACTGAAGACATAGAAACTTTTAACATATTTTATAACTCCCCTATAGTCAGATACTAACATTGAATTGGAGTGGTAAAATGGATTAATCGATTAATTATTAAGCGATCATAGCTATTGCAATGAATGAATATTAAAACTGTTCAAATAATTTAAATAGTTGAAACACTCATTCATTGCAACAGCTATGACAGCTAAGTGATATGATCGGTTACTTAACCAATTTTTTTCGTTAGTCTTGTTGCTTTTGTTTAACATACTCCGTATTAGTGATCAATTTCATTTTTATCACATTTCTTCAATTTTTTTGTGGATAATAGTATTTCCCTCTCTTGAATTTCGTGTTTCTTACCTTGTTGTTATTATTATACCAAAATATATATAGGGTAAGGTTCAAGTGAGAAGAACCCTTTGGGTGAGAAATGAGAATGAATCTCAGCCATTGGATTCGACTAAGTTGCAGTAAAAGACACTCATGATGCACTGAAATATGCAATCTAGCACGGTGGCATTTCTGTAAATACTTCTGAAAAATCCGTATTACACGTGTCTAGTGCAACACGAAGCTATTTCGGTGCAACGCCGTCAAATATTGGTGCAACATGAAACAGTTTTAGTGCAACATGTGCAAAATTTATATATTACTGCAACATAAAGTCAATTTTAGTGCAACTTCATAAATCCAATGGCTGAGATTCATTCTCATTTCTCACATTAGATGCATTTCTCACCTGAACCAATATATATATATATATATATATATATATATATATATATATATATATATATATATATATATATATATATATATATATATGTATATATATATATAGGGAACGGTTTAGGTGAGAAAGGAGCCTTAGGAGAGAAATAAGAATGAAATCTAGTCTTGAATAATCTCAATCGGATGGACTAAAATCAATGCACGGTTATCCATTAATTTGGGATAGGAAAGGAAAGCAATACATTCAACTCATTTGAATTGAAATGTAAAGACACGTAAGGGTATTAGAGTAAAAGCAAATCTCATATACGGCTGTTTAAAAATGTATACTTTCCATATTATTGAACTCATTAAATGCAACAAATCTCAAAAAGTCCGAAAGTTAAAGCAATTTTCGTTAAAAGCTTGTTAGAGATTAAAAAAGCTCATTTTTTAATGTACAAATATGACATTCAAAAATGTGTGAGAAGGGTGCAACTTTATTGCATAAAAAGTGCTATTTGAAATTAAAAAATCAGCACTAAAAATTATTTTTTCCACGTTTTATAAAGAGTGGATTTATTTGATTTTTGATAATTTATTAAAAATGCAGAACGTTTAAATGTACCAAATTTTCAACTAGAATCTCTCATGTACTTTTTATTAAATATCTTGCCGTTTTTTGAATGACACTTTTTATTGAACTGCTTTGCACCTTTCTCGTGCATTTGTGCACTTTTGAATATTATTTATGTAATTCGCTTGTGCAGTGTGTAGAACAAAATGTTGCATTATAAAAAATTATATGTGCAACTTAACCTATAAAGAGTGGATTTATTTGGTTTTTAATAATTTATTAAAAATAAAACTGTACCGAATTTTCAATTGGGATCTCTCATGCACTTGTTATTAGAATATCTTGCACTTTTTTTAAATGAACTTTCCATTGAACTGCTTTGCACCTTTTTCGTGCATTTGTGTACATTCGAACATTATTTATGTAATTCGCTTGTGTACCATGTAAAACATGAAGTTGCACTATAAAAAATAAATTTTTGCACCATAATACTTTGAAAACATTCTGATCAAATAAACTAGACATATTGATGATTTTTTTTTTCATTTTAATAAAGTGTGAGTAACCGTACACAAGTGTTGTGTAAAGTTATTGTTTTTTTATATTATTAATATTCATCATAATCATATGTGACATTATGCAAAATTGATATATTAAAAGTGCATAGTTTGATTGAAAATAATAAGTCCGAATAGAGAAAGAAAAACAAAAACCAAGCTGGATATGATTATTAAATATAATTGTAATATTTAAGCTTTAATCTAATTAGAGAAAATTATATGCATGATTTAAGATCGATGGACAATAAGCTACGTATAGAAGTTAAAAGGTAAGAATCCTGAAAGGAAGGAAAATTATACCTACGTAATTAAATGGATAAGCCAATTAATGTGCACGCATTAAAAGAGAAATGAAAGTTACTCAATTAGCCTTGGTCGAAAATAATAATAAAAGATGATCCAAGGGTTGTGATTCTTTCTCATTTCTCTCCCTAGATGATATTCTTATTTGAACCTAAACCTATATATATATGTATATATATATATATATATATATATGTATATATATATGTATATATATATATATATATATGTATATATATATATATATATATATATATATAGGGAACTCTTCCGGTAAGGTATACCTTACCGGAGCCTCCGTGCGGCCTCCACGTTTTGAGGGCCTTCCCGGTGGAATTTTTCGATCAAAGTTTTTTAGCATGTTCTTCATCAAATCTAGTACATCCATACCAAATTTCAGCAAAAAATTCAATCGGGAAGGCAGTCAAATGATTTTTGGAAGATAACTGCACCCTTTATATACATATAAAATGCAGTTATCTTCCAAAAATCGTTTGGCTGCCTTCCCAATTGATTTTTTTGCTGAAATTTGGTATGGATGTACTAGACTTGATGATGAACATGCTCAAAAAATTTCATCGAAAAATTCCACCGGGAAGGCCCTTAAAACGTGGAGGCCGCACGGCGGCTCCGGTAAGGTATACCTTACCGGAATGATTTCCTATATATATATATATATATATATATATATATATATATATATATATATATAGGGAGTGGTTCTAATGAGAACACCCCTTATTGTGAGAACGTGAGAACAAATCGTGGCTTCTCATCTCTTGAAACGAACGATGATCTACGTTGAAGGTGCATAAATGTGCCGTGCACTGCGTCACACATTTACGCATCATTGAAACTACTTTGATCATACGTGAGCTTAATAAAGGGCACAAATGTCAAAAACAAAGAAAAATCCTTTAATGTTTATCCGTTAGAGGCTTTACTTACCAAAAAAATAGGAAGAGATAAAAGGTCAAATCACATAAAATATTTTTAGTTTAAAAATCAATTTAACTTTTTACATAATAATATGATTTTAACAAAAAAATATATCAAATTAAAGATTTTTTTTTCATCTTTCATATGACACCAATATGTCATATATAATTTTCTTTTAAAAAAAGAGGTATAATATGTATACAATGTACCACAAGAAACATCTTCATATATCGCATGCACAAGAATATGTGTCAAACACACAATCACTAACATCTAATGCACAAGAACTGGTATCTAACGCACAATACATATAAGAAAAATTAAAACAAGTATCTTAAGCACAAAATCCAATATATAATGCACAAAGAATAGTAACTGACATACAACAATTAAAAACTAATTAATATCTAAAACATAAGGATTTCACACAACTTAAACTAATATATAACACACAAGAAACAATATCTAATGCACAAGAAATATGAGTGATTAGGTATGTAACTAACGCACAAGAGTTGTTATCTAACACACAAGAGCAGAAAAAGTAAGAACTAAGTGATATCATAACAAGTATGTCATGCACAAGAATCAATATCTAACACACAAACACAAATATGTAATGCTTATAAACAGATATTTAACACACGACTCATTTATGTAATGCACATGAACTTGTATATATCTCACATTTTGTATATGTCAATTGTGCATTACTGAATGTGTGTTATGCATATTAAAATAAGTGTACATTAGAATAATTTGTGCATCACTATATGTTAGTTGTGCACTATAGTCAATTATGTAAAGATATTATTTAGAGTTTTTGAGAAAATGGTCTTTGAAAATACAATAGTGCACAAAAGTACTTTACTCTAAAAAAATCATTATTAAAATGAAGACATGCTCCTCACGTTAAAAATGTCAAACAAAAATCATGGAATGCACTAAGAATATTTTCTTTCCTAAAATGAAGCACACGTATTAACTGAAATGACGGTTACCAAACTGTCAAAATGATTTATACGAAAATGCCCTTTGATACTTATTCGATCATCTCAATGCATTGTATAATTTGAATGGCTCAGATTTGTTCTCACGTTCTCACGTTAAGACTCGTTCTCATTTGAACCAAAATCTATATATATAAATATATATATATATATAAAGCACAATTTTCATATGAAACTTTGTTGAGTGCCTTCCCGATTAAAGTTTTAACAGAAATTTGGTATGAATAAACTTGACATGATGACGAACATGCTCAAAACATTTCATCAACACATTCCGGACCAGTTAACTTGCAAAAATCATTTGACGACCTTCCCGATTGAAGTTTTTGCTAAAATTTGGTATGGATGAACTAGACTTGATGAGGAACATACACAAAAAAGTTGAGCAAAAAATACCACCGGGAAGGCCCCCAAATGGAGGAGGCCGGACGGGGGTTCCTGTCCGGAATTTCCGGACAGGAATATTTGTGTATATACATATATATACACAAGAATAATCAGGTCCCCACGTTCGGACAGGAATCTCCGTCTGAACATCCTCGTTTGGGGTCCTTACAGGTATAGTTTTTTGATGAATTTTTTTGAGAATGTTCCTCATTAAGTCTAGTTTGTCCATACCAAATTTCAGCTCTAAATTTGATCGGGAAGGCATTCAAATCATTTTTTGAAGTTGACTGTGTTTTAATATGTATATTTTGACGCGGTCAACTTCAAAAAATGATTTGAATGTCTTTCCGGACCAATTTTGAGCTGAAATTTGGTATGGACAAACTAGACTTGATGAGGAACATGATCAAAAAATTTCATCAAAAAATTCCACCGGTAAGGACCCCAAACGTCCATGTTCGGACGGTGTTCGGATCAGGAATGTTCGGACGTGAACATTCCCCCCCTCTCTCTCTATATGTATATATATATATATATATATATATATATATATATATATATATATATATTGATTCATAATTTATACAATATCAAATTGACTTGCAAATTATGAATAAATTATTTAATAAATTATCAATAATATATCTATAAGAATTATAAAAAATTCGTTAACAATTGTATATTCCACGATACGCTATTCAAGAATTAAACTTTATTTGGTTAGTTTCATAATGTTACATCAATTCACATTTATGTTAAACATTATGCTCATATTAGTATATAAAAAACCCATTTCAATGGTCCATATATACATAATAGTGTTCATATATTAAAATATATGGCAGTTTTAATGAGCATGAATTATATTCTATTGAGCATTAGGAGTCTAACAATGAGCATCACGATCTCTGCTTCATATGTTCTGATTAATTTTTTCTGTTTTTTTCTTTTATAAAAATTTATAAAATTATATCTATATTCATTTTCTATGAATTTCAATATGCGAATCTAATGTAATATTGCACTTTTGAAATATGAATTGATGTGATATTTTTAAAATGAGCATAACATGAGTACTAATTGAGCACACAATAACTTACAAAATGAGCAATCATATGAAAATCATAAGTTTTTTTAGTTGACCATCAAGACATTTTCATCGAGTATCAAACATCCTCTATTGAGTATTACAAACATGCAATTGAGTATCATGGTGTGTGCTCCCGTATCTATAATCAACTCCTACGTAAATCTAATGTAATATGCTACTTTTGAAATATGTATTGATATAACAATATAAAATGAGTATAACACCAGTACAAATTGAGTTCTTAACAAATGAGCAATGATATGAAAATCATAAGCTTTGTTAGTTGAGTATCAAGACATTTTCGTTGTACATCAAACCTTCTTTATTGAGTATCAGAAGCATGCAATTGAGTATCATGATTTTCGCTCTTATGTATACAATCTAACTCTTATGCGAATCTAATATGTTACTTTTGAAATATACATCTATATATATATAAAAACGGAAAAGTGGAGCAAAGGTTTGAGCGGGAAGTGTAAACACATTTGGCCTACCCCAGTTTAGTTCTTTTAGAAAAACATTGCGTTAATGCTCTATGCAGCCTATATCATTTTAATTAAAATTAACATATCACTAATCCCAAAGTGTTGCAACATTAATACGAGACATCTTTTGAGGTGTCTTTTGACATTCCCAATTCGATGTGCTAGCATTAATGGTGGAATATTTGTTGAGCCATCATTACTAATTTTTTAATTATTTGTTTTAACAAATGCATTCGTCTGTCTTTTGTATTCCAATTCAAGTTCGAAATAAATAAATGTTTAGCTATTTCAGCCTGTTCGCATATCCCTAGGAAAAAATGAATACCAATACAATCACACATGTTATATACGAAGTATAAACAAGTTCATTGCAATCCTCAATTGTCATCATGCTTGATGCTTCTGAAAATTACTACAACAATACAAATATACTACCAACTACAAGCTTCACAAACATGATTGCTTTTTAGTATATGTTCTGGACCGAGCCTCAGTGCGAAGAGCCATTCTTCCTCAGATTTATTTATCAGCCATAATTAAAGGTAAGAGAAGTGCATGGACGCTAATGAAGTCTTTGCATTCAAGAAGAGTACAATTAGTCTAGAGGTTAGGTTTTCTTTTACATATTGCGACCCAAATGAAAAACTTTTTATGTTTTGAACATAACAATAAAGAAACAACCAGAAAACATGTGCATATGATGAAGCTACGAGTACTTACTACACGGGCCAAAAATATTGAATAGCTGATGCTATGGCTAATTTTTTTAATTAATTTATTGGCTTTGTACATTAGCAGTACCTTATTAATGATTATTTTGTTCTAATGTCTTTGCTCAATGATTCTATGGTGGCTATTGTCTAATCCAGTACGAAACTAGGCTTAGGATTTTGTTCTTTTGATGTTCTAGAAAATAAATATGTAGGAAAAACATCAATGCAAGACTATTCAACATATAATAACAAAAGAATAGAAGTTTGGGCTGGAAAATTAGGTGTTTATCAAGCCAAATTATGAAAACAAATTTTAAAAGGAAAATCAAAACTGAGATGCTCATATCACTTGGAGCTATTTATTGGCTCAATGACTATCATTTTAGTGGTGGCATGACCTACAAAATTGTACTAAGTATTATTCAACATTTTAGTTACTCCGTATAAGTCAAATTAAAGTTTTCCATATGGCATTTCAATTTGTTTAAAGTGAAGCCATTGCGACAGATAAAAAAATCGAAGTTCAACATTTGGGAATAGTATACAATTTGTCACATACTCTGTATTTTGTATATACTAAATAAGCAAACAAAATTACTTGATCAATATATAGGGAATTGCATCTAATTTTAGAATAGAATAATAAAATATGAGTAGGTTTGGAGTCAAGGTTAATTAATAAATTCCAACTAAAAATCTTAAAAAAGGAAAAAAATCTTGGTAAAAATGTCCCTAATATACATCACTATTTAAGCTAAATTTCATAAAAGAAAGGCCGATAAGAATAAAGATAAATAGTACTCCCTAGGAAAAATAAATTACCTTTGAATGCAAAGGTTAATTGCAGCATGGCATTGTTTAGCATGCGAGTAAAAAATGAGGAAGAAGCATGTGCGTGTTGTCATGAGATTGTGATAAGATCATTACTTGGAATCTCATTCACCTAACACGTGTAATCCTAGGTTTAATAGATAATACTACTACTAAAATATTTAAATAGTTGTGTGTCGGCCCAAAAGGGATACACCCAGAAGTGAAGGAAAAAAACTGGACGGGCTCAATTAAAAGAAAAAATAATAATTGGGCCACCAGAAAAATTTAATTTTTTATTTATTTACTTGCCGATTTATCGTATTTGTTAAGGAGGCTGAATTTTTTGCAGAGAAGATTCTCAATATTAATTAAGTGTTCCATTTGTACAAAATTCATTTTTAATGGTGTTTAATAATTCTTTGTAAGCTTATTTGACCATGACTGCTTATGCAATTATACGGATCGTGGTGATGGCAAAGAAGAAACTCAAATAAGCACAACTATGGATAAGCTTTTTTTAGTGTGAAAGGTTATTGTTTCAACAATATTGTTGAATCATTTTAGATTGGTTTTTCACAATTTCAAAATTATAGGTTCTATAGTTTCAAATGTGAGATTTGATAATATTGAAACTCACCTTTTTGAATGTATTCTAATCTTTTTCATATTAAATTTTTTGATTATTAATTCAAAATCCCAAATTATTTCTTTTAACTTATACTCCGTAATTTTTAACGGGTCTTCTTTTTTCACATTTTAAATACAAAATAAATAAATATATAATTGTTGATTTTAATCCAACATGAGATTGTAAATATAAATATAAAAGGTGTCTAAACTAGCTATTTTTACGTGGAAACCCAGAAAGGGAGAAAACCACAAGACTTTTTAGGCTAATGTCCAAGTCCGCTTTTTCTCATTAATATGCTCTCCTCACCATTTTACATAGTACAAAAGTAGAACTCCATTAATGGAGCTTGTAGAAGCTTGCTAATCTATGAAGGAGAAGTAGTAATAGCAGGGAGAAGAGAAGCAGAAAACCTCCCTCTAAATGGAAGCTAAGCCTTCCTATTTATAGGGAAAACCTCCTATCCTAATGGGCCTTAATGGCTCTAAATGGGCCTAAAAGGCCAGGACAACCCGAAGGGGCCTAAATGGGCCTTGCCGACTGGGTTTCGTACCGGGGTGATGCCTTGAGCCTCTGAACAGTAGTAGGCCGATGTAGTATATCCCGTGCATCGCACGGGTACTATACTAGTTAATATAACATTTTAAAATGAGCATAAAACCAGTACTTGATATACAAAACTTATAGAATGAGCAGCGAAAATTAAAAAGCTCATTTGAATTCTCTAATGTGTTCAAATGTTCATTTTTTTTTTTGTGCACAAATGTTCATTTGTGCACATATAATGACAAACATAGTAATAACAAAATAAAACATTATTACCTAAAATATTTCATAATACATAAATAAAAAAATCTTAAGTATGAAATTTGAAGATTTAAAGTTCAAAATTAAAAGAAAAGACAAAATAAAAAACAGAACTATAAAAACGAAAAAGGAAAAACGAGATGCAAGGCTACAATTAAATGATAAGTGGATAAGAGCAAACGGAAGAGCAGCAACGGAAGTCGGAAGAGAAACCAAAACACCTCCACTAATCTCCAACCACTGGCGGAATCAGAATAAAATTTGAGAGGGGCTAAAAAATCGAACCAGTATATAATTTACACACAAGCACACGCATACATATACATATCAACTAAAATTTAGACATTCATTCCTTTTTATACTTGTTTTGTTAGTGCCTAAACAAAATAACAGACTTCGTTTATCAAACGAGTTTATTTCTATTTAATATGCTTGTCCTTTTATTTTAGAATAGATAAATTAATAATATATATAACTTATTAACCTATCAAGAAAATAATAATTTTATTTTTCTCTTTTCAAATCAATGTTATTTGTAGGTTATCTATTTTTTAAAAGGATCTTTGTTTTGTTTATGCAAATGTATTACATAAATCTGATTGTACTCTATAAAGTTAGATATCTCAAATAACAACAAGAAATTTTGACATATTTGTACTAAATCAAGGGATAAATAGTTATGTTAAGGTTCAAATCGTTTTGAAAAATTCCTTGATAAAATCCTTATAAAATGATAAAAATGATATAGGTCAATGTTTGAAGAGAGAATAAATATTTAAAGGTCAGTTTTACTATTCCGTATTATTGTACTAAACAGAAAATGTAAGTAATATGTTAATATTAAAAATAAAAAGTAGATTGAATTGAAACAATAAAAATGTAACATAAAAGTAAAAGAAATTTGGAGTGGTAGGAAAATTATTATAACTAATAATATCTCAAAAAGTTAAGAGAACGGTTAAAATCTGTGGTAGGAAGTATAATAAGGATGTTTTTACTTGGACTGTAATTTGCTGGTCTGGTCTGGTCTGGTCTGATCTGGTCTGGTCTGGTCTGAACTGGTCTGGTCTGGTCTGGTAAGGTCTGGTTTCTTTGTATTTTTATAACTATCCAAGTCTGGTCTGGTCTGGTCTGGTCTGAACTGGTCTGGTCTGGTCTGGTCTGGGGCAAATTACGCATTTTTTTTATATTTATTACTAGTATTGTCCGATACAATATTTCCTTCATGTAACTTTGTGTACATGCACTCCATTACTCCAACGGTTGAATAAATGCACTTTTATTTGAAATGTAATGCACTTTTATTGATATTGTCTAAAAAATGGGAAGCTATCGTGTAAGTGTTCCATAATAAACACATAAAATGCATTATATGACAATGCCGGTGTACCAATTATTAGTGCAAATAAAAATTATATTACTTTAAATTAAAAAAATACTAATTGTGCAATTGTCATATATAAAAGTGCATTAAACTGTATGTCATAATGCATTAAATATTAAATGTACATTAGTGATAAATTTATTATGCATCAAAATACATTTGAAGTTCCGTATATAAACAAACAAAATAAACTATAAATTATCACGTGTGTTTTAAATATAAAGAGAAGTGCACAATTACATTAAAGATTCTAAAGTACTACATTAGCACTCCTTTACAAAATAAATGCACTTTTACTATGTACTCCGTACATTTTAAATATACAAGCGCACTAGCTATTATATCAAACTTTCTAAAATAAAGTGCATTGTTTTCACTCAGAGAGTGCGTATATATGTGCTTCCCTATTGTGCACAAGAAATTGACATAATTCAAACATAAAGAGAATGCATTAATATCTCGACACCAAGCAATAAAAATCGTCGTTAAGAATTTACCCATCATAATTTTTCAAAATGCAAATAAAAATGGTTGCAATAATAAATCTTCCAAAATAGCAATAATAAAAATGGTTCAGCTGCTGAAATCGTCCAATTTTGCAGTAATTTCAAAATAAATTCTTTATTTTTATATCCATATTTTATATGAAGTAACTACTAACTACTATGTGTATTTCATATAAGAAATAAACAGTGTGGTTTTACCAAATATATTATTTTTATGTAACTATGTTTTTTTCAAAGTTACTAATTACACTTTTTATATCTATAGTAATATTAAAGAATTCCAATTACTCCGTGTATAAGAATTAAAATAATAAAAATAGTAACTACATATTTATATTATTTATTTATTATATACATACACACACACATATTAAAGTATTTTTACGTATTATATATACGAAGTACTACATACTAATTATGTGTATTTATATTACATAGGGTAAGTAAATATATACAATCATATGTGTGTGGATCCAAGCGCACGCGAACACACATATATATGTTGTATGTACACATAACTATTACATTTTTTTGCAAAAAATATAAATACGGAGTATATGATTTGGAAATAAAGTTCAAGGATAAATTTTGTTTAGTTTATATTTTATTTCTTTACTTTTCATTTACCAAAAAAAAATATAGTCATATTTATATTTTATATTTTCGACTTTTATTTTTTATTACATTTTTCTTTTCTATTTTTATTACTTATTATTATAATTATTATTATTATTATTATTATTATAATTATAATTATTATTATTATTATTATTATTATTATTATTATTATTATTATTATTATTATTATTATTGTTGTTATTATTATTATTATTATTATTATTATTATTATTATTATTATTATTATTATTATTATTATTATTATTATTATTATTATTATTATTATTATTATTATTATTATTATTATTATTATTATTATTATTATTATTATTATTATTATTATTATTATTATTATTATTATTATTATTATTATTATTATTATTATTATTATTATTATTATTATTATTATTATTATTATTATTATTATTATTATTATTATTATTATTATTATTATTATTATTATTATTATTATTATTATTATTATTATTATTATTATTATTATTATTATTTATTTATTTATTTCAATTTTGACGTTTTTTAGGGTTGAGGGGTGAACTAAATGATTCAGTCGGGTTCATGGGCTTATTTGACCCTTCAAGTTACCACGTCACATGCACAGTTGGCACCCTACCAGGTGACGTGGTGGCGACCGGATCCTAACATGCAAAAAGTGAGTTTTGAATCATTTTATCGAGTTCAGGGTGCCAATTGGAGCTTTTTTAGTTCAAGGGGCAAATTGAGCAATCTGGGAGAGTACAAGGACCTATTTGACCCTTTAGCCTACTATATACAAGTCCATAACTTAGAAAGCAGGTTCACGCATAACTTTGTTGGTAACATATCAATTATATAGACATTGGTCATACTCAATTATCTTAATAAGAAATATAGAATAGAATGTCATATTTTAATCCATACATATATACATCCTTCATATTAGATATCTAAAAAATTGAAACAAATATTACTAACCTCAAAACATGGAGTGCCTGAACATGTATTGCAGCATATATAAATCTTTGATGTTTTCTTTGGATGAATTCAAGTATCGACTTTCTCAAAGGGCAACATGCACACGTTGTAAACTTATTGGATAATATAGCATCCTAGTAGATCTTAATCTCTCTTGAAGATATAATTGATGTACGGTAAAACAATAACATTAAAAACCAGAACTAATGTATTTAAAGTAATTCTTTCATTTTCGTACCGTTGCCATGAAAAGAATAACCCTTTAAAAATTATTTAATTCAATCTAATAACTACAAGTACTAAGAGAAAATGAAATTGAAATCATATTTATGGGTGCAACTTTAATATATTAATATTTGGTCATGAAAATTGAGGCCATTTTTTATTTCTGAATATGGGATGTTTTTTTTTCATTGCATAGTTTGACATTTTTATGTTTCGGTTATATCTACCTAGTGGCGGATGTGGTAGTGTTCCAAGGTGTTCACATAAACACCCAAAATTTAAAAAATAATGCAAGTATATATGTGTACTTTAATAAAAATCTATTTATTCTTCTTTAAAAATTTATTATTTAAAACATTGAACACTTAAAAATTGGATCTTAAATCCGCCACTGTATCTACCTCTTGATGTGATGAGGATCATTTGTAGGTTTTATTCACCTGACCTTCTAGGTAAAAATTGTTTTTTAAAAGTCTATTAAATGGTGTGTGCTTTTATATTATATTTATGGGTGAGATATTACTAATATTATTTCTTGTAGACAATTGTGCTCCATTTTTTAATACTCATATGATTTTGTATCGGGAATTGAATTGAGTGTTTTGGAGTATGTTTTAAGGTTGCTTCATTATTTCTCCTCAGAATTGTGTATTAGGACACACACAAGTTTAGTACATAAGAAAAGCCAAACTATTTTTATACTAGAACAAGTAAAACTCCTCATTTGACATAGGCACAATATACTATTTAATTAAAAGGTGTGAATGTGTGATAGAGGATTCTATCTCTAAAGAAGTTCTGTACAAAATTTTGACATGGTGCACAATTTTGACTATATTTTTTTTAATATTCTTGTATTCTAACTTTTTATTTTGTCTATCATGTATATGTAAGTTTATTTTTAATATATAAAGTATAAACACTATAAAATGGTAAAATGGATGAACTTAGTACAGTTTTTTCATTTACGGGCAATTTTTTGGAGCTAATGTTGACAAGTTCTGGACCAAAACTATAATTAGAGCAAAATAAATGCATAAATTAAAGGATAGCATCTTGTACTTTGTGTTGGACCTATCCAGGACAAGTTCTAGGGCAAGAGGGGTGACCGCCCTAGGCCTGAAAAAATTAGAAGAAAAAATAGGTCCAAATTTTTTCTTTATATACAGTGTGAATAGACTTCTTTTTTTATTCTTAAGTTCAATTAATTAGGCCTGATGTTTGATTTTGTTGACAATTTGAAAATTTAAAACATAAATAAAAAGTCTAAAACAGATCAAAGTTTAAAAAAAGAATATATACATTAATTTTAAGTAGGATTGATTGTAATTTTTAAAAGCAATACAAATGTTCCTGAATCAATGATAGACATGTCTCTTCACTCTTCACATCTCTTTAACTTTTAAAGTTTTTTACTCATTTTAATTATAACTATTGGGTTAATGAACCACTGACATTTATTCATCAGGGCCCAAGGCAACCAAGACGCACGTCTCCACCCTTGGCCCTCAGCTCAAGGAGTCCTAGCCCAAGGTTAGCCAGCGTACTCCTATACCAACAGCCAGAAGACGCATGGCCTCCCGCCCTTGGCGACATCATCAAGAACAAGTCCAAGGCTCACGGGGATGCTCGTCCCCAAAGACTGGGTGTGAAACCGAGATTCTGGCAAGAAGCGCATTTAATGCTGGAGATTTGGTGGTTGAGACCCCATCCCTCCATGTCAACATATTCATCTGACCCTTGGTAGAATAAATAGTAGCATTTATTTCATTGTAAAGGGTTGTCAACTTACCCGCCTTAGCATTCTAGCATTCTTATAGCTCTTAGCAGTGTTCGCAGCTCTTCTACTTGTGAAGCAGACAAACGGCCGTTGGTCAGATAGCATAGTGTGTTGTAATGAGTTCTTATTATCATTTAATAGGAATACGGCCCACTATCGCAGATACATCTAAGCTCATCTTACTTGCTATTACTCCATATCCACACACACACTCCACTCGAAATCCATAGGTTACGTGTTGGGCCTACGGGTTGAATGAATAAACCTCAACAATAACATAACACATTTATATAATTATTTTAGAGCTCGTGTCTCTCATATCTCATCCAAATTATTTATTTGTTTCCAAATTGCAATAAACTATATCTGAGTTTCTAATAGTAGTTATAGAAGACGACAAATTGGCAATCTTCTTGTGCGGGTCTTCTTGGCATCCAAACATCGTCTCTTTGAAAACGTTCATTCTTTCGAGGCTTCAAACTTTAGACTCTCACCGATCAATAAATCATTCTCAACTTATGAATTCAACATGTAGTACGTAGTAATATTTCTTTTCATTTATCCTTTCATTTGTAACTGAAAGAAAGTTTAGTATTGTTATATGTGGCAATTTTATTGTTTGTCATATTTATTAGTGAAAAGAAGGATGCTTATGAAGCGATTATTGATGTTTTGCTTCACATTGTTCTATGAAAAGCGTTTTTAAGTAATGTTTTTTCTTTTTATTCAATACTCATATTGTTATTTTTGCCCAAATATGTAACTTAAATAATAATACTAAAGTGATTCTCGCCTTTATTTTATGGGCTTAATTAGATACTTTTTATGATAATTTGTATTTCAAATACATATGTGGTTTACCGTTTGTCTTGAATATAAGTCCAAAATAGCATATCGTCCATAGACCCAAAAATTAATAGGACCGGCCCTGGACCTATTGGTGTATAAACCTTTGGTGTTTTGTCCCCCAATATGTTGTTCAAGTTCTTCAGTGGATTTACGGAAACCTGTGTCCATTGCCAAATGGTTTCTTTTCATTTTTTATTATACTTTACCAGTAAAGTTTGGACCAGTAAATGATTCAAAAAAGGCTCCAGCAAATGCTGTAGTTCCAATATAGATATGAGTCCCAATGATACATACATCAATGTATAGTTATTACATGCTAGCAAAGCATGGTCATTTTCTCCTCAGTAGTTTAAATAGTACACAATAATATAAAAATGAAACCCATCACTAAAGTTGAGTTAAAATCAACTGTGTTTTACACCAGATGGATTGATGCAGGGAATGGAGGAGTTTTCAACCTGTGTTCTGCATTCCTGCAGCAATACCCTTCATGGTCAAGATGAGGGTGTCCTCCAAGCCAGGGGCGTAGTCACTCGTAGGGTTCAGCTTCACAAGCTCAGCAGCTGGTTTTGAGTCCACGTAGTCTTTACAAATGTGGGGCCTTAGGGTGACATGGTAGTCAGGGTCTCGGATACGTTTCAGCGTGTATGCTTGACACACATTTAAGGTTGTTATGTACGAATCACGCAACTTCAGTTGCTGTTTCAAGTACGGGTCTCCCTCCAGAAGATCTTTATGTCCAGCAATCTATACATGAAACACAATAAAATTTTCTAATGAAGGCAAGGCTACTACCAGCATGTTTAAGACAATAGAGTTTTAACTTTAAACAACCACCACTAAAAAGACAAAGGGAGGGGATCAGGATAGGAAACCTAGAGATGTGTAAAAAGATCAATACATTAATGATTCTTCAGTACTTCACTTTCCTTCGCATTTCCTAAAGTATATACAAACATAAGAAATAACATTTTTAGCACATTCATTCCACTCCCTAGCAATTTCCGAGATCCAAACATATCCTATCTAATTTCACCGTCCTGGCTGATCGGGCTATAATGTAAAATGTAGTGCATGGGTTACATTTTTGCTGAAAAAGACTAAATTTGAGGGGGAGAGGGGGGGGGGATTACCTCCACTTTTAGCAATTATATTATTGTTTTATTTTACATATATTGCCCAACCTCTCAAGTAGTTTTGCCAACTTTGACTGGGACATAAACTAAGGAAGTGAAAAAAGCATGGTTGAAATTTATGTAGATGAGTAGAAGAGCCAGAAACAATAAAAACCACAATTTGTCTTCTATGAAGGGAAAGACAGCCAAAATAGGAAAGTTGGCAAACCTTTTAGGAACAGAGGAAGCATATGTTAAGTATTCTGTTTTAGATAATTAAGTGTATTCAGCGCTTTTCAGTCACGTCTACCATTTCAGGCCTTACCAAATGGACTCAAGTGAAACTAATTACCTGAAGGAGAAGGTTCTTTGTATCCTCATAGATGGACCTCAAACGCTCACCAAATGGCAATAAATCTTTTGACACAAGAAGCTTGTCATAGAGTGCAGCAATGCCAGGATCTCCCTTGGCAAAAACCATCTCCACAAGATCAATGGTGACCCGAAAGAAAGGCCACTCATTGTACATTTCCTGAAGCATTTTGAGGTTCTTGATGTCCTTGTCAATAGCATGTTTGAAGCCTGCCCCTACACCTAGCCATACCGGGAGGTGAAACCTGGTCTGCGTCCATGCAAAAATCCATGGAATGGCTCTTAAAGACTCAATCCCTCCACTTGGTTTTCGCTTTGATGGGCGACTCCCAATGTTCATTCGACCATACTCTAGTTCAGGTGTGGCCTACCATCACAAATAAATACAAGAACAATGAGTAAGAGAATTGATCGATATCTATAGGGTGTGTTTGGATCCTAGAAAATGAGTAAAGTAATCCCCTATTATCTGGATTTTACATATCTATAATTTATTGTCTTACAAAATAAAAACAAAAATAATATAATATAAGTTTGAACAAATACTATTATAAGTTGGGGTTTTCTTATAGTAATAAATGCTACATAGTATATTTATATGGACACTATTAAAAATTATATTTTTACAACTGTTCTTATTTTAATTATATATTTTTCATTTACTTATAAAACTTGTCTCCCCAACATATCTTTAATCTCCCCAAGATTTTCTTCTCTATTTTCCTTCCTTTCCCCCCTGGTATTTTCTGGGATCCAAATGGACCCATAATGTGCACTGAATGTTTCCTGCATGCACAGACTTACATGGCGGAAATATTCGACAAATCGTGGTTCTGAGAAAACTATGGAGCGGTACTCTTCAGTGGCAACGACGGCAATTTTATCCATAAGTGCACGCCATTCCGGTTTCGGAGAGACCGGCGGGTGCATGCCATGCTCAAGAGTGGCAGCAGTGAAGCGCTGGAGTGTCCTAAAGCACAGGTGTTCCTCCCCGAATGATTGTTCAATCACCTCACCCTGAACTGTAACTCGGAGATTCCCGTGAACAGTGTCAGGCGGTTGCGACAAAATAGCAAGATGTGTGGGACCACCTCCCCTTCCAACTGTTCCTCCTCTTCCGTGGAACATAGTAAGCTTCACACCATACTGCTTCGCAACTTTCACTAGCTCCTCTTGAGCTTTGTACAGCTGCCAGGCCGCTGATAGCCGGCCCGCGTCTTTCCCTGAGTCCGAGTACCCGATCATCACCTCTTGCTTACCGTTAATCCGCTCTCTGTACCATTCAATTGAGAAAAGACGCGCAACAGCGGCTGGAGCAGCCTCTAGATCTGCTAATTTCTCGAAAAGTGGGACCACCCTTAGAGGATGCTTCACACGGCACTCGCGCTGTAGAAGTTCAACAGCGAGCACGTCAGACGGAGCAGTGGCCATGGAGATGATGTATGCTCCAAAGCAGTCCGGTGGGAGCTCTGCTATGACGTGTAATGTTTCCAGAACATCAGAGATCTCCTCTGTTTTCGGAAGGTCGGGTCCGAAAAGAGGTCGCTTCCCGCTCAGTTCAGAGAGAAGCCACTCTTGTCTACGTTCTTCAGACCACTCTCGATATGAACCGATCTCTAAGTGTTTTGTAACAGCATCCAATACATCTGTATGCCTATCTGATTCTTGCCTGATGTCAAGCCTCACCAGTGAGAGCCCAAAGGTGGAAACTTGCCTTAGAAAATCCAACAGACTCCCATCTGCAATAGGTCGATCGCCACAAGCACACAGAGATCTGTAGCAGAGCTCTAGCGGTTCCAAGAACTACACAGAATTTTATTAAATCTAATGAGCTGCACAGTTACAAGAGATGCTCCATAAATAAATATCACAATGGCTATAGATGGTATACATGTAGTCGTGATTTACTAACATTTTGCATGAAATTTCAGGAATATATACTGCACCATTTTTCTGTTCAGCAGTCTTAAGAAAGGAGATAAACAATGTTAAATTGGGCCTACACGGATCCTCAAGGTTTATCTCACTCTTCTATAGGATTCTCAAGAAATGAGGTTTAGATCTACTAAACATCTTAGTGAGACATTTACACATTTCTCACCCCAAAATGAATTGCATAACGTAAACATATGGACTGAAACCGACCATAAACGGGCTACCAAACAGGCTAGCCAAAGCATGGGTGCCAAACAAATGATATGTCACAATCTGATATCATAATAAAGGGGATCGACTGACCCAAAAGAATCCTCAATGAGGCTTACATCATGTAGTACAGTAGTAAACAACTTATGTGGGCCACTTAAAAGAAATCCAACCCAAACCGGGCAGCACAACTTGCGTGTGGATAAATGGGTCAAACTGGCTCTAAACAAGGCTACTCAAGTACTAATACTAGAACACTCGTAAATTAGAAAAGGAAATATAATGGAAACGACAATAACCTGTTCGATATTAGTGAATGTTGCCTCCTCGGGAACATCAGAGTGTCCATGGGCTAATAATTGACGAGTGCGCTCACGAGTCTGGTAGAGTTTATCTCTGACATCACCAAGAATAACACGGTACGGTTCACTGGGTGGAACTTGCTTCCAAAATTCTGCATCACATATAAGTATGTTTAAAGGAAAAGAAATGAATTAAAATGTCTTCTGGACAATATTTTACAACAGTAATGTAAATGTATTTTCATATAATGATTTTGATTAACATCTTCAAAATTAATTGACAAGTTACCTATGTAGTGTTTTGCATCTCTCTTTGATGATTGATAAAGCTCATATGCTCGAGCACGAAGTTCATCATTGCAGCGCCACATAGACATCTACCAGAGGTTGCAACATGAGGACAAAAGAGTTACAATTGGTGTAGCATAAGCAAGGGAAGTAAAAAATCAATGAATATTAAAAAAACATAATCCCTCGAGCCCTAAAAGGTCTGACATAGCGCCATATAAACATTCATATGATCTAAATTAATTCTTTTTTATTCTCTGATGGTGCATGAGATTTTTATCATATTTGAATTTTTAGTGTAGTTTTTCAATGTGTAAATTTTAACAATTAATACAAACTTATTTGGAGAATATGAACTTCATCATCAGTCATTCTTTGTGAACCCTAACGTGCAAAACATTTTCGGGACAGAAGTAGTATTAAATAGTCATAGATTGCCTCATATATAGGAACCACTAGTATCCTCTATTGGCCCTAGAGAAAATTTTTAGTATATTTTGATGCACTAGTCAGTACCTCAAACATGAGATCCTCTATTTGGGAATAGTACAAGTTTGTTGCCATCATTCTGGCTAGTAAGCAAACATCCCTTGTTACCTCAGGAGTCACCCTTGGGTTTCCTGCATGTAGTACACAAGCAGTCAAGCATTAAACCCCATATTAAAAGAGAAATAAGCATTATCTTGTCTTCTTTCTTTGAAAACAAAATCACTTTTCTTTCTTTTATTTCAGGTTCTTATACCCCGTATTAAGAGAACATTTTAGACAAGAAGTTTAAACATTATCAAAATAAGAAGGGCCAAAAGGCAACAAGCAAAAATACTTCAATAAGCTAAATGAATTGGGTCAAATGGGTATTTAAATTATGATCCAAGTCATCCAACCTAATAAACACTGTCTACACTAAACATGAGGAATAATAAAGAGGATATAATCATCAATCTCAAATTAAATACCCCTGATCTTTGCATAATTCCTTTTTCACCCATTAATGCTTTAAATCTATATATTGGTCAAATTAGGCCAAATGTGTATTTAAAGTTTTAAACATAAGAGATAATATATAGATTTAATCATCAAATTCAAATTTAATTATTATAAAACAATACCATCACGATCTCCACCCATCCAAGAAGAAAACTGAATCAATGGGGCATTGTAAGGAACACGTTCATTAATCCCTATGTTTTTTAGGGCTGTGTCAACACGCCGCAAAAACTTTGGAACACCCTTCCAAATTGTTTCATGGAAGTAGCTCATCCCAGCTCTCATTTCATCCTGAGGGGTTGGAGGAGTCCTTCTAATCTCATCAGTTCGAAAAGCAGCTTGAATCTACACAAGAGTAGAACCCATTGAGAGAAGGCCAGTTATTCAGACCAAAGACTCACTTCTCAAAGAATCATAGTATGGGCTGAAAACCATATATGAGTTCAAAATTTAGAAATAAAAGTAAACCCATTGCTTCCGTTAAAATAAGGGTGGCATAAAGTGATAAAGGTAATCAAATTATAAGAATTTACATATATGGGGAATGACCTACTGGTATATAGTTTCACCACGCAGGTGAAATTGAATAGCTAAGTGTATTTATAAAATAAGTTCTGAATGAGAGTCCTGACTGCCTCTCACAATATTGATTCCTTAATGTATTTAATAGTGTCAGATGCACACGAGATTAAAGATATGAAATTTCAGTGGGGACTATGCTACCTAAAATTCCTTACAAGTCTGTTTGGAACTCAGAAAATGCCAAGGGAAGAAAATATGTAGGAAAGTTGAGGGGAAATTTGGAAGGAAAATGTGGCAGAAAATAAAAAATTGTTTCAAACTCAATAAATCAATTTTAGGTTTTTGTTTAAATTCATTTTAGTAGTTATTGCTAAAACAAAATGACTAATAAATCTATATATGTGAAAATACTTATTTTATTTGACCAACTTTGAACTTAGCTCGTATTATCCATGGTAGTTTTAAAAAATCCTAAGTACTTTTTTCCTTTCTCTAACATTTTTCAAGTTCCAAATAGACCCTATGATAATTGGAAAATAAAATATCCATATACTGACTCATAAAACTTCAGGGGTTGGCTGGATTTAAAATTTTGGCATTTGAATGTTAGTGCCTTAGTGGCACGCCTGTTTCTTGAAATACTCCTAGAGAGGAAATTTAACTGAGTTGTAGAAAGGGGAAGCATAATTGAAAGAAAAAATTTACTTAAGCAAAATATTTACCTCCCTTTGCAAAGCCTCATCGAGCTCCTGCTTATCATCAGGTGTAATGTCTTTGGCATACAACTGAGCCAAACAATTCCGGATCCTAAAAGCACAAACTTAAATAAGAGAAGTTTAACAAATGAAACCATGACAAAGTGGAACAAGAAATAAATAAAACCTTGCATGCTTTTGAAGCAATGATCTCCGGATAGATTGTGTAGGGTGAGCCGTTAAAACAAGATCCACAGTTTGGTTCTTCAATGCATCAAACACTTCTTGGGGAGATTTCTTCATGTCCACTACAAGCCTTTTGAGAGTTTCTTCAATGTCAGATTCAGTTATTGCATTGTTCTCGTCAACGAAATCACCCTTTTTTAGTTTCTGCCTGCGGCGATATGCAATCTGCACTTCCTCAGCCAAGTTAGCCAAGTTGAGCATGTGAGAAAAAGATTTTGCTATCACTATGGAATCCCCCGGATCTAGACTTGTCAACACATTCCCTAGCTCCTCAAGCTTCATTGGGTCATGCCTGCCTTCATACTCCGCAGACAGTTCATAACACTCTTGGACCTGGGATGAGAATTTAAAAAAGAAAAAACATTAGATCTAAAATAGTCATCTGATATGAAAATGCTTTTCAGAATCCATATCTTCATACAGGCTATTGTTCATTTGAAATGAAACTGGGAAAAGGACGCATCTTTATCATCAAATATGAAGTCCTTTAACACAAGAAGCATTCAAGAACCATCTAGTATTGCAGCTACTGTCCAATGGAAATCAAGCTAAGTAAAAATCCAACATTTTCCATCAAACAACAAATGGGAGCTTTGCACGATTCAAAAATCCAAAAAAGAATTACATGTTCTTGACATATGACCGCTACTATTGTTAATATAAATCAAAACAGAAAACTCATTGCCTTGGTTAAAGATCATAAATTGGTAACATTCAGCAACAAGATTGACAATGCATTGCCTTGATGAGGATTGAAAGTGTAGCTCCAGAATCATAGCCACGATGAAGAAATTATTACCGTTTCCCTTAGATTCTCTCCATGCAAGTCCTGAAGAATATCAAGAAACCGATCCAGAAGCAAAGCATCATACTCAATAAGCTTGTCATCATCAGAGATCTTCCCGGGAACCAAAAGCCTCAATTGGGCATCAATTGATGCCATCTTCTCCAGATTTCGACAACTCATCTTTTTGCTCTGTGTCACACTCTATAAACCACTTTTAACTATCAACCCAAGACCCTACACAAAAGTACTTGACATAAATAAGAAAAATCACAAAAAGATTATATATTTATGCCAATCCATTATCTTCCAAAAACAACAAAAGAAACAATCAATAATCTATCAAAAAACCAACAAAAGAAAAGAAAAAGAATATAACTCTTTAATCAATACTGTAACTAAGTACGGATTCCAAGATTACAAATTTTCACAGCTATACAGCAATCACATACTACAAAAATCCAGATTGAACCCCAAACAGTGGTGTTGACCATAGGGATAAAATAATCCAGTTCAGAGCCACATTTCTTGATCAAATCAGGGAATGCAGCTAAACAGAACATCTGTGGATACCTTTTAGTCAGAACTTCACTACAATACAGCGTATAAGCAAGGCAAGTACGACTACGTGTTGATAGCATCGTAAACTGAGAAATGGGTAACTGGGAATGTCATCTAAAAATAAAGGATACCTGAATCTCCCTGGAAAAACGAAGAAGATCAAAAGCTGAGGGTAAAGTGATCTAGAAAGGAGCCATTAAAAAGACTCAGTGAAAGGGAAATACTTTATGCGGAGAAATTGGTTTCCTTTTCTGTCTTTTTTCTCTTGTGCGATTGGCGTGTCTCTGTACTCCGGGATCAATAACCTTTGACAAAAATAAAGGCGCAGGTTAGCTGAGCAAGTGAAGCTTTGGATTAATGTAATGCAACAACTTAGTACGGTACTAATACCGTACTAGGTAGGACCGTAGGATACTATGATGATGTACTTCAACTCATTCACAGGCTACGCAACTCGCCAACTGCATAGTTTGTGAAGTAAAATATACGGAGTATGAGTGTTAAAAACTTAGTTTTGATTTGATATAACTCAATAGTTTAATTATTTTTTGGATAATTAGATAGCATAATATACTTAATCTTATTAATAATATATTGAATTTGTGTAGATAATATGAATTTAATTATTAATTCGGTTTCTGATATATCAACTTAAGGCACGATTAAGAATTAGTAGGGCTACATAGATCTCTTAATTAGTACATGTTCTGATCTTCCTTGTTTGTAACCACTGTTTTACCCGGGCGGAGGTTGTGAATGTTTGAATACTTTGTAAGATATATATATATATCGAGGAATGTTCATGTGAGGCCGGCTTGACGGGCTGCTCCGTCCGGCGAGCCCGTTTGGGCACCTTCCCGGTGGAATTTTTTGATGAAATTTTGTGAGCATGTTCCTCATCAAGTCTAGTTTGTCCATACCAAATTTCAGCTCAAAATTCGATCGGGAAGGCATTCAAATCATTTTTTGAAGTTGACTGCAGTTTTATATGTATATTTTGAGGCAGTCATCTTCAAAAAATGATTTGAATGCCTTCCCGATCAAATTTTGAGTTGAAATTTGGTATGGACAAACTAGACTTGATGGGAAACATGCTCAAAAAATTTCATCAAAAAATTCCACCGGGAAGGTGCCCAAATGGGCTCGTCCGGACGGAGCATCCCGTCAGGCCGGCCTGATGAGAAGAGTACTCTATATATATATATATATATATATATATATATATATATATATATATATAGAATAAAGATCAAATGAGAACATTGCTTAACGTGAGAACGTGAGAACACCACATTTACCCCAACGTGTTGCACAATGAAGCTTGTATATTGCACATTTTCACATTTTCACTATATTTAACAAAATGCCATCATGTTTATTTAATATAGGCTAAACTCGAGCAAATTGAAAATGTGCAACACAATAGCTCCATTGTGCACCATATTGATTTAAATGTGAGTGTTCTCACGTTCTCACGTTAAGCATCGTTCTCACTGGAACCACACCCTATATATATATATATATATATATATATATATATATATATATATATATATATATATATATATTGTTAGAGATATTTTTATTGTAATTGTGATCAATGTTACTTTGCTAGTTTATAGTTAGCTAGAATAATGAATAGGCCTGTTAAGGCAATTTTGTAATAAAGGTTTTATACCTTTTTAGGTATGGGCCTCCTAGAAAAAGGAGCCCAAATGATTGTAAAACCTACCTTTCCCGTCAGGCTATATATATGCCTTAAGGGAAAGGCTAGGTTAAGCTTTTCGATATTCCTAGTGCCGCAGTGCCTATTCTTGTGTAAGGTTTTTACGCTAAAAACTCTCATATCATTCTGTAAAACCTTCACATCAATGGAAAGCTTCATTCCCAGATCTATCTTCCATACATACATATTCTAGACTAGAAAACAGGGACCTAACATCTGGTATCAGAGCCAGAGCTGATCGATCGATTGAAGGCTGAAAATCACTCCTGCGCGATTCTTCATCGTTGAAGTTTCGCACTTGAGCGATCTTCTGTTCTATTTTTGTTGTTGTTTTTACAGGAAAATGGCTGAAGGAAAAGGTTTCTACTGTTGCTAGGATCATTTCTGTAGAAAATCGCTATCTGAAACTCGGCGTACAGGTTAAGCCAGACTTGAGCGATCCTGCAGTATAGCGCAACACGTCTGGAAGAAGAAGAACAGGTTGAGCGATTCTCCTGCGCGATTTCGAGTTTCGCGCAATACATCCTGCGCGATACTTGGACTTGCGCCATCCTCATTTGACTGCTGCGCGATCTTGCACTTCGCTCAACGTCTTCTGCGCGATCTTCACTTCGCGCAAGCTCACCTGCGCGATCGTTGATTTGCGACATTTTGGACTTGAGAGATTTTCTGGAGTTGAGCGATATTTTTACAAGTTGAGAGATTTTTTTGTGAAGTTGAGAGATTGTTTTTTAAAGTTGAGAGATCTTTTTGTATTGTGGAGAGATTGTTTGTGAAGTTGAGAGATTTTTTAGTGTTGAGCGATCCTTTTAAAGGTTGAGAGATTGTTTGCTAAGACTTGAGCGATCTTTTTAAGACTTGAGCGATCTTTTTACAAGTTGAGCGATCTTTTGTAAACCTGAGCGATCCTTTTGTAAAGTTGAGAGATTGTTTGTAAACTTGAGCGATCTTAGCGAAGTTGAGCGATCCTTCAACACCTTGCCCGATTTAGACACTTTGCAACTTGAACAAAGACATCTGACTGAAGACCCAAACAACAGAACAGAACCTATTCAATCAACTGATCAGCCCGATCAATTTCAAAATGGATGCCCTATCTATTGGAAACGATACAAGACCCCCGATTCTACGAAGAGGGGAGTACAATGTATGGAAGAACAGATTCTTAAACTTTCTTGAGAGCAAGGACCAATCCTCAGGTCTTCTTGACTCTATCACAAATGGGCCTGCACAATTGATGATAGCAGTTGAGAGAGATAACGGAAACAATCCACCTGTCGAGATTGAGTGGAGACCCAAGACGGTAGATGAATACGATGACGAGGACAGAGCAAGACTCCGTGCAGATCTCATTGCCAAGACCTATCTGTTGCAGGCCATCCCGAACGACATCTACATGCAGATTGACAGCATGTCAACTGCAAAAGAGATGTGGGATGAGATCTTCAAGATCATGCAAGGCACTGAGATCGGAGTAAAAGCGAAGAAAGCTAGCACATTCACTGCTTATGACTCATTCAAAGCCAAGCTTGGAGAATCACTCGAAGACACCTACCTGAGATTTCTGCAATTGATAAACGAGATGAGAAAGATTGGCGTGCATAAGTCCAACATGGAACTGAATGTGAGATTTCTATCTTCTCTTGGAGCTGACTGGAAGAAGCTGAGCTCACAGATAAGGCACACGAAAGACCTTGATGAAATGGACATCCATGCTGTGTACAATACACTTGACCAGTATGCTGAAGATTTTTCTGATCTCGTGGTCGCCTCTGTGACAGCTGACAAAGGGAAGGGAGCTGTGGACAAGCTTGCTGACACCCTTGCCCTGATGCTTGACAAGCCATCGAAGTCTGGCTCCAAGAAGGATAAGATGATAGTTGAAGAAAGTGAAAGTTCTGACAGTGACATTGGATTTAAAAATGATTCAGATGATGATGAGCTGCATGATTTTCAGAAACAGATAGCCCTTCTTACCTCGAGGTTCAACAATCATATGCAGAAAAAGAAGAACTCTTCTAACAACAGACTCCGCAAGTCCTCTTCCAGCAACAACAAGAGAAAAGAGCGATCTTTTGAATCGTCTGAGAATATTGTTGCTGAGGATGCTCCAAAGTGCTTCAATTGTGGGAAGACTGGACATCTGATGAAGGATTGCAGGTTGCCTAAGAGGAAGAAAGATGCTGAGTACTACAAACAGAAGATGTATCTGAACAAGAAGAAGATGTTGCTGGCAATGGAAGAAAATAGTGAGAAGAGTGCCCTCATGGCTGAAAAAGACCACTGGATGGATGATTCTGATGAGGAAGAGAATCTGGCCTTGATGGCAGTGGTTGAAGAAGAAGAGAAAGAGAAGGATGCTGAGAAGGAAGGAATGATGAAGTCAACCCCTACTGCTGATGAAAAGGAGAAGAACAAAGCTGAGGAGAAGAAGAACCTGCCTACTGCAACCAATGCTGATATAGCAACTGCCCTGACTGCTGAAAACAGAAATGCTGACAATGAAGTAAGTACCTCTAATCCATCTATTCATTACTGCTCTAGAACAGATATGCATGATAAATTTAAGGAGCTAGAAGTGAATTACAAAAGGTTGTATGAGGTATATAACCAACTGCGTGAAAAACAGACATGCTCAAACATTAAGATAATCAATTCAGAGAAAACAATCACTAAGCTTACAACTGAGAATAAGCGACTTAGTGCGAGTGAGAAAGAGTTGACAGAGAAACTTAGAACAACCGAAAAAGAAAGAATTAGGCTTTTTGGTGTCAATAATTTGCTAATGGAAAGAAGGGGTGCACTTTATACTAAAATCAAAGAACTTGAGGATCTGTTAGCCAAAAGGGACCAAACAGATCAGACTATTTTCCTTAACCAGCCTAAGGACACTCGTTTCTATAATGCCAAAGAAGGCTTGGGTTTGACCAATCCTCAAAACCTGAAAAAGGTCAACTGTAGACAACTCTATGATGTTAGATACATGAAAATAGGATTGACCAAACTCATGGCCTTCACTGGTAATGAAGAAACGAATGCCCTTGAGGATGAAAAGAGAAAGACAAAGGCTGGTGTAGAGGTTCCTTTTGACTACACAGAATTAAACAAGAGCTACAAAACCAAAGCACTCCCTTTAACTCCTGCTGAAGAAATCTTGACCTATCCTCCTGAAAAGGAAGCTGTGAAAGACGGAGAGGAGGCTTCCACATCTGAACCAATTGAGAAACCAGCTTACATTCCACCATTGGTGAGAAAGTTTGCTGAGTTAAAAGATTCTTTTGAAAAAGAAAAACAGATTTTAGAAAAAGAAAAGGATGAACTTTTAAAAGAAATAATCTCTTTGAAAACCGCCTCTCAGTCTAACACAGCTTCTCAATCCTCTTCCCTTTCTACTTCTGAAAACACCTCTGAAAATTCAAGCGATAGTTTTAAGACATCTTCTTCTCACCCCAAGTCTCATTCTCCGACAGGGAAAGATGTGAAGAAGAGAGTCGAGAAGAAAGGGGAGTGGATTGAAGACAAAATAAGAAGGAAGAAGAGAGAAGAAGAGTCGAGATTAAGAAATAAGTGTCAGCGGTCGAGCGCCATTTTGTATAATAAGTCTAGTTCTAGCATTAGTGAGCCATCTACTAGTTATGCTAAGAGAGTGGCTCCTAAGTCTTCTAGTTCTAAGATTTCTGTCTCGAATCGCTGTACTAAATGTGTTTCTCTGAATTGCATTAAATCAATGAAATGTTGTTGTTCTGAGTCTGTTTCATCTTGCAAAGCAAAAGATCCTGTGATTGTTAAGAATGTTGTGAATAAGCCCAAGATTGATAGGGTGAATGTTGAGAGTGAGGTCAAATTGCCATTTTTAAGGTATCCTCTCAAGATTCACTCAGTCAAACATCTGAGAAGGCTATCACGTGAACCAATCTTGAAAGACCATTTATCTGAACAATCACTTAGGACAAATGAAAGTTCCCTCGCTCCAAAAATAAAACAAATCAAACAAAAATGGGTTCCTAAGGCTGAAGCAGAACAATTAAAAATGAAAAACTCTTCTCAATCAGCCAGCCTAGGATCCCAAATCAAAAAGAAGTTGAAACAATTGCTCACTGTTGATAAGGAAGGACCCATCTGGCGATGGGTACCTAAGCGAAACTAATCTGTTTTGCAGGTCAGTCATGTGTGGCATCTTGATTTGGGTTGCTCGTCACACATGACTGGACAGATTGAACTACTGAGCAACTATTCTGAAAGGTTTGGAGGAAATGTGAGGTTTGGGAACAATGCTTCATCGCCCATACTCGGGATAGGAGATGTCATTTGTGAGAGCGTCACTATCAGAAACGTGTCATATGTGCAGGGACTGAAACACAACTTGCTTAGCATCGGCCAATTTTGTGACAATGGAATGGAAGTGAGATTCCATGCTAGGCAATGCTGTGTGATGGATATGGGTGGAACACCATTATTAAGGTGTCAGAGGAAAACCAATCTCTACACCATTGATCTCAAATCGGTACGATCCCCCATATCCATCTGTCTCCTGTCCAAAGCATCAGAAGAACAAAGCAGCCTATGGCACAGACGTCTCTCACACTTGAATCTGCCAGCCATCAGTTCCCTCTCCTCGAAGAAGTTGGTGAAAGGACTGCCTGTTCTGAAGAACTCCCCCAACCATCACTGTCCTGCTTGTCATTTGGGAAAGATGAGGAGAGCATCACACAAGTCAAAACAATTTCCCTCCTCATCTCGTCCCCTGGAGCTACTACATATGGATCTGTGTGGTCCGATGCGCGTGCATAGCATCAGTGGACGCAAATATACTTTGGTTATTGTGGATGACTACTCACGCTACACATGGACCAAGTTTTTGCGCTCCAAGGACGAAACTGCAAACTTAATCATGACGTTCATCAGGACCATACAGAACTATCTACAGCAGAATGTGAAGATCATCAGAACTGACAACGGGACGGAGTTCAAGAACAAGGAACTGACCGAATTCTATGAAGCTCAGGGAATTACTCAACAGTTCTCTGCAGCTAAGACACCACAGCAGAATGGTGTTGTAGAACGACGGAACAGAACCTTGGTGGAAGCAGCCAGAACCATGCTGATACAGTCAAAGCTTCCTCACTTCATGTGGGCGGAAGCTATCAACACGGCCTGCTTCACACAGAACAGAACAGTGATCCACAAAAGATTCGACAAGACGCCCTATGAGATTGTGTTCAAGCGGATCCCTAACATTGCCTTCTTCCGCGTCTTCGGCTGTAAATGCTACATTATGAACGACAGGGATGCTAGGGGGAAGCTTGATCCAAAAGCAAACGAAGGGATATTCATTGGGTATTCTACCAATTCCAAGGCGTACAGAGTATACTTGAAAGACAGAAGAACCGTCATGGAGAGCATCAATGTGAGCTTCTATGAAATGGCGGACTTGGCTTCTGAACATTTTCATTCTGAACCATCAACCTCTGCAAACAATGAAACTCCATCATCTTCTGGAGTAGGAGGGCAGGGAGGTGAGACAAGATCTGATGAGCACGTGGTTCTGGATTCTCTATTTGAACACTTCTACAGTCAACCACGTGCACCACCAACTACAAATGCTACAATCACACAGAACCCCCTGTTACCGGCTCCAACTACTGAAGAAACCAACATTCCTACTCAGAATGATGATGAGCATACAGATAATGAAGCTGAACAAGAACCAAACACTCCTGTTAATGATCAACCTGAAGAAGCTGCAACGCAAGAAACCCCAGAAGCACAACCAGAGCAAGAATATTCTGACCCTGATCATCCAATCATAACTCCACAGCCTCTACAACACGAAAGAAAATGGACTAGAGCACATCCGCCAGAGCTGATAATTGGAGATCCATCTCAAGGAGTCAGAACCAGAACGGCATCAGTCAATGAATGCTTATACTCATGTTTTCTGAGTCAGAAAGAACCAACAAAGATGACTGACGCATTGGCTGATCCGGACTGGGTGATTGCGATGCAGGAAGAAATGAACCAGTTCGAAAGATTGAAAGTGTGGACCCTGGTGCCAAGACCTTACAAGAAAACCATTATCGGCACCAAATGGGTATTCAAGAATAAGAAAGACGAAGACGGTGTGATCGTGAGAAACAAGGCCCGCCTGGTTGCAAAAGGTTACAATCAACAAGAAGGAATCGACTACGATGAAACCTTTGCACCAGTGGCAAGAATTGAGGCCATCAGACTATTTCTCGCATATGCTGCACACAAGAGCTTCACAGTGTATCAAATGGACGTAAAGACGGCATTTCTGAATGGAGATTTGAAAGAAGAAGTCTACGTTGCACAACCTGACGGCTTTGTTGATCCTGAACGCCCCAATCATGTATATAAGCTGAGGAAAGCCCTGTATGGTTTGAAACAAGCACCGAGAGCCTGGTACGAAGCACTATCAGATTTTCTTGTTGATTCAGGCTTCTCGAAGGGAAAGATAGATCCAACTCTCTTCATCAAAAGACACAAGGGTGACATCATGCTGATACAAATTTATGTTGACGACATCATCTTTGCCTCGTCGAATCCAAATTTCTGTAGAAAGTTCAGCAATCTGATGCGCACCAAGTTCGAGATGAGTATGATGGGAGAGTTGAACTTCTTTCTAGGGCTTCAGATCAAGCAAATGCCAGACGGAATATTCATAAATCAGTCCAAGTACATTCACGATATGCTCAAGCGCTTCAAAATGGACAGCAAGTCAACGATGAAAACCCCCATGTCTCCCTCACAGAAGCTCGACTCTGACCCTTCCGGGAAACCAGTCGATGCTACCAATTATCGGGCTATCATCGGTTCCTTGCTGTACCTTACATCTAGCCGACCAGACATTGTCTTTGCAACTTGCCTATGCGCCCGCTTTCAAGCCAATCCTAAGGAATCACATCTGAATGCTGTTAGAAGAATACTGAGATATCTCAAAGGAACAGTCAATCTGGGCCTTTGGTATCCCAAGGAATCAGGCTTTGACCTTGTTGGATACTCAGATGCTGATTTCGCGGGTTGCAAATTGGACAGAAAGAGTACATCTGGCGGTGCTCAATTTCTTGGTGATAAGTTGGTGTGCTGGTCCTCCAAAAAGCAGAATTGTGTGTCCACTTCTACAGCTGAGGCAGAATATGTCGCGGCTGCTAGCTGTTGCTCACAGATATTATGGATGAGGACCCAGCTGAAAGACTACGGGTTCACATTCTCACACATCCCGATCTACAGTGACTCTCAAAGTGCAATAGCCATCACGTGCAATCCTGTCCATCATTCCCGGACGAAGCATATTGATCTCAGATATCATTTTATCAAGGATCACGTTGAGAAAGGCACCGTGGACTTGTACTTTGTGTCTACGGAATTGCAACTGGCTGATATTTTCACAAAGGCCCTGGATGAAAAGAGATTCAATTTCCTGATCTCTAAGCTAGGGATGCTGAACCTGAACTGTGTGTGTGCGTGGGCTCTCATGTTTTGCATTTTTTAATTTTCTTTTTTTTGTTGTTTTCTTTGCATCACATTTTCTCTCTCTCTCTCTCATGCATCATTTTTTTCTTTTTCCGCATGTTTTCCTTTTATTTTTCATGCATCATTTTTCAATGCATAAGTTGAGGGGGAGCTGTTCTAAAGTGTTCATAAATCGAGGGGGAGCTTTTCAAAATTGTGTATAAATTGAGGGGGAGTTTGCTAAAATTTTCATTCTTAAAGAGAAGCAAGTGTTGAGGGGGAGCATTTTAAATTTGAATTCAGACTGTTTTGGGCCCGTTGCATTTTGAAAAATCTCTCGGGCCTATTTAAACAAGTAAAACGCGCAACTCCCCTCCCCATTTCTTCCTTGCGCGAAACTCTTGCAATCCCCCAAGCTAAAAATCACATCTCCCTTCTCCCTCAAGCTCTCGATCTCCTCCACGAACTTCAAAGGTAAAATCTCCATACATTCTTGCTTTCATATGAATACTTCACAGGTGATGACCAGGTATTTCACGAAGAAGACGAACTGGGTTGAGAAAGGACTGATGCGCGAAACCAGATGCGCGATCTCGCCTGTTACGCGATCTCGGATGTCGCGCGATATACAAAGGTTGCGCAAACAGAAGAGGATGCGCGATCTTTTCTCGTTGCGCGATCCTTGTCCCTCGCGCGATCTAGCCTCTTGCGCGATATCTGTCTGATTGCGCGATAACAGGCTTGCGCGATCCCCGGCCTTGCCCAATCTTCACACTTGCGCGATTGACTTGAGCTGCGCGATCTAAGGGAGGTTGCGCGATCCATAGTAGATGCGCGATCAGAAAGGGCTTGCGTGATCTTGCCCCTTGCGCGATCCTTCCCCCTTGCGCGATCCCAATTGCGCGATCTAGGAGGGGCCTGCGCGAATAGGCTAGTGCGATCCTTATCCTTGGGCAATCTTTTGGGCTGCGCGATTAAGTGGAGCGAAACCAAGCCCAACCCGAACTAAACCCTTAGCGAAAAACCTGGACCAAACCCTTAGCGGAAATCTTTCTTTTGGGCCAAAACATACTAAGTCCAGGCCCAACCTTACACCAAAGAGCAATAATCAGATCAAATTGGGCCCCACTTTTCAAAAAAAAAAAAAAAAAAAAAAACAACAATAAAGGGCCCAAGTGATCAGAAGTTGTGGACTTAGCCATTTTCAATCGTATGCTCTAATCTGTTTATCATTTTCAGACTGAAATGGCTGCCAACACTCCAATCAACATGATCTATGCTAGGGAACACTGGATCCCGATCAAGGAGAACAACTCACAACTGGACCCAGAAGTTTTCTCTTGTCAAGATGACGTGGTCGTCTCCATTTTGAAAGGCCATAAGCTGTGGAAGGCCCTGAGCGAAAACGCTGAAGTCCCTCAGGTGTATCTCCAACAATTCTGGGGTACACTTGACAAGGACGTTGATGCGAATGGCAGGCAACTCGATGATGTACTAGCTGCCACAATCTGCAACACCCGAGTCACAATCACGAAGGAGCTCGTCCAACAAGTGCTACAGATCCCGGAGGAGGAACATTATGATGCGTTGGCCTCAGAAGCGCAAATATTTGAAGACATGATCACTCTAGGCCACGCTGAGCCCCTCCGACTGATGTCTGCAATCAAAACAGCTCGATTTCCACGACCTTGGAGGACACTAATGGCCACATTGAACAAGTGCTGCACATCTAAGCACAGCGGCTTCGACAAGTGCAGTGGTTACCTCGTCTACATCTTTCACGGCATCGCTTTCATGAAGAACTATGACTTCGCCTCACTAATCTGGGATGACATTCTGGAAATGCGAAGAAGAAAATTTGAAACTGATCTGATCAAACATCTGCCATACATGAGATGGTTTTCACTGCTGGTGCGACACTTCTGCAGAACAATTCCTACGATTCAACGGCGCAAATCATCTGAGAATGTCAGCACTCCAGCCCTCCAATACTTGAAGAGAATGCCAGAGGTACGCTCACTGGTACCATTACCCATTCCTGTTCCTCTCCTCCTGTTAGCTGGGCGAAATGATCCACATGTCATACGCTACAGTGAGGAGAATGGTGTCATACTCCCTATGGCTCAGATAAACCCCCCTGAGCCTACCCCGGGGAGTCAGCCGAGAGTGAGTGAGGGTCCTGAGAGTTCAACCCGGCCACAGAGACCAGTGGCAAGCCGGCCCCATGATGATCAGACTATGTCTGCTGAGGGCCACACCCGTGCTGAAGAGTTTACCCGTGATTCGCCAAGCGTAGCCACAACACAAGACGCTGACGATGAGGGCTCTGGGAGCAAGGCTGAGGACGACAACGATGATGATGATGAGGACGACGACAACGCCAATGCAAAGGGCAAGAAAGTCGAGAAAGCCCGCGCTAAGAAAGGACGACTCATTATAAGGCTTTCTCGGGCTACAACACAAGAGCAGTCTCACCAAATCAAGGACACTCAAGGAAATATCATCAGTGAGACTCGCTCCAAGGTGCGTCATGAACTTGCCTCATCATCTACTCCTGTGCAAAGAGTGCAAACCGCGAGCAACCTGGCAGAAGAGTTAGCTTTGTATGACAGCTGCTCTGACCTAGACACAATAAACCGGGCTAACCCCATAGGTGCAGAAACTGATATTTTCAGTTTCCGAGTAGAAGACGCAGCATCCAGCCCAACTGCGCATGCACAAGCCTCACCTAGCCACTCTGCTGCCTCCCAACAGGTAGTAGTTTCACATATTGGGGATACTATACCCACCTCGCTGCCTCCCTACGAAGCAGCTGAGGATTTACTTTGTGGTCTTCCGCCCCAGACCACTACCCCTCCTTCTAGCACATTGAGTCTAGTTTCCACCATCCCAACATTTTCAACATTTTCTAGGACACATACACTGCTCACACCACCGCACACGACAGGTGCACTTTACTTGTCCTCAACGATCGGAGATACGTCAATGATGATCGGAAGTCCTGCTACTCAACAGATATCTCCATCATTATCTGCAGGCCACACTTCAGTAATCTTTACTGATGCTGTGACAACGGTTACTACCCCTGTAACCGGTAACCCTGACCCTACTGACCTTTCTGTCATTTTGCAACGTTTCATGGATTCCACCATTAAACCATGGGTGCACGAAGCAATAACCGCTCGGGCACAGGAATTCAGGAACACCCCGGCGTTGCATAATGACATCATCCAACCCCAACCAACATCCTCTCATACCCAACAAACCCAACCACTTCCTATCATACCTACCCAACAAACCTCTGAACCATCCACAACCCTACCCCACTCACCTACTGCTTCAAGGGGAACCCAGGATACAGAACTAGTGTCCTCCCCTACTTCGACCACACCTTTTCCTGACCCTAAAACTTTACCGTTCGAGGTACTCGAAACCCTAATGCTAGATCAACTACTAGCTACCGAAGAAGGCAACCTAACCCAGAAACAAAAAGACCTTCTTCGGATCCTTAAGCCTGACAACTCATGCCGTGATAGTCTCCTCGGTCACAAACGTTCGCATGAGGACCCCGATGACTCGGATCCTCATGAGGGGGAGAACAAGAGACAAAGGACACTTGAGCGTGATGCGTCAACAAGCCAACCCTCTACGCAATCCAACCAACCTGAATCCTCGAACAATCAGCCCCCATCATCCACTCAACATAAAAGCCATTCAGCCAATCAACCCACATCTAGCCCGGTCGAGCTAGAAACAACACTCCTAGGCTCATCTTTCATAGATGTAGACCAAGGATGGAGTGGAAGTCCTGAGGCTGCTACTTCGAGTACACCTTTCTACTCAGGCCATCAGAAAGAACCTAGTTCTAATCTGATGTCAACGGGCAATCCTAGTGATCCCGGAGTTACCATTGACAGAGCGCCACAACAGCAGCAGACTCCCTCTAGCCAACCTGATGATCGAATGCATGACGAACTCGAAGAAATTCTTGTTCACAACAAATGGTCTCGGCTATGGACGAATGTGGATGAAATACAGCAAAGAGCCTATCTCAGAGAGCTCCTAGCTAAATGTGCTGCTGATGTAATACTGCTTAATGATGATGAACTTAAGGAAGGAGAAAACTATCAGGAACCTCCCAAGGAGCTGGAATCCATCATCAGACAAACAGCGGCTCAAATGCCCAGGAGTGAAAAGCCTTGGGAGAATATTAACATCAATGCTCCTTTCCAAGAGGAAATCAGAAAGCGTATATGGCGGAAAGATGACGAAGTCAAGGAATTGGACGAATTGAAAATCTGTGGACTCAATCATCTGAAAGGAAAGAACAAGAGTGGTCAATTGTTTCTGCTTAGTCATCATTACATGGGGAAACAGAGAGAAGTATGGCAACATGAACTACAAACCGCAAAAGACCCAGTATGGAGTATACTAAATGTGGCCGAAATAAATTATCAAGACATCCCACTCTCTGTTTACCGCCTGCAACGCTCCGACGGGACGGAATTTACCTGCAAGGAAAATGACCTTTATATGTTAAAGATGGATGACATCTATCATATGTATCTAGCCTTCCAGGAAATTCCAGTCACCTGGGACAAATCTACACAAGAGGGATTCAAGGCACTCAAGCGCTTCATGATCAGACAAGCCAAATTCTTTGCTTCCCATGATCTTCAGATGGCCCTAGAAACAAATCTGCCAAAGACAAACCTCTCAAAACCAAAGCTTTACGGGCCAGAACTTGAGAACTATCCAGCCTATTACATCTTCGATCGCCCGTTAGCTATCATCTATCTGAACCACAAAGGTGAGAGGCGCTTGTTGGTGGCAGAAGAAATCAACAAGTATTGTGATGGAACGCTGAAGATCATTAAGGAGAAACTGCAACCTATCAGAAAAGAATTTGAAGAAAAACAACAGAAGTATGCAGATGCCACAGACGATGAACTAACAGAAGCAACCAGAATTGACAAAGTGTTAAAAGCCATCGAGAAACAACTTGACAGAAGAAGGTCTCTCAGAAATTACGAGCACGCTCTAAATCTCAGAAAGCATTATTTTAAAGCTCAGAAGTGAAGAAAAGAAGAAGCAAGAACATCTGATCACAAAGGGGGAGATTGTTAGAGATATTTTTATTGTAATTGTGATCAATGTTACTTTGCTAGTTTATAGTTAGCTAGAATAATGAATAGGCCTGTTAAGGCAATTTTGTAATAAAGGTTTTATACCTTTTTAGGTATGGGCCTCCTAGAAAAAGGAGCCCAAATGATTGTAAAACCTACCTTTCCCGTCAGGCTATATATATGCCTTAAGGGAAAGGCTAGGTTAAGCTTTTCGATATTCCTAGTGCCGCAGTGCCTATTCTTGTGTAAGGTTTTTACGCTAAAAACTCTCATATCATTCTGTAAAACCTTCACATCAATGGAAAGCTTCATTCCCAGATCTATCTTCCATACATACATATTCTAGACTAGAAAACAGGGACCTAACATATATATATATATATATATATATATATATATATATATAAAGTGCAGTAAGATTCAAGAATTTATTTGACTGCCTTCCCGGTCGAATTTTGAGCTGAAATTTGGTATGGACAAACTAGACTTGATGAGGAACATGCTCAAAAAATTTCATCAAAAAATTCCACCGGGAACCGCCCCAAATGGCGGAGTTCGGACGGTGGCTGGACGGGGGAGGGAGGGACCTGAGCATTTCTATATATATATATATATAGGAAAAAGATCAGGTCTGAACGTTCGGACAGGATCCTCCGTCCGAACATCCTCGTTTGAGGTCCTTCCCGTGGAATTTTTTGATGAAATTTTTTGAGCATGTTCCTCATCAAGTCTAGTTTGTCCATACCAAATTTCAGCTCAAAATTCGATCGGGAAAGCATTCAAATCATTTTTTGAAGTTTACTGCGTTTTTATATGTATATTCTGACGCAGTCAACTTCAAAAAATGATTTGAATGCCTTGCCGATCGAATTTTGAGCTGATATTTGGTATGGACAAACTAGACTTGATGAGGAACATGTTAAAAACATTTCATCAAAATATTCCACCGGGAAGTGGCCCAAACGTCCATGTTCGGACGGTGCTCGGACGGGGAATGTTCGGACCTGAACATTCCTCTATATATATATATATTTTTATAGAATATATAAATAATTAACTTTTTTACTTCAAAAAACTTTTTTGTTTGATTGTAAATAGCAATTTAACTAAACAGAATATATTAAAAAGTGACATTGTAATGTACCACTGCACATACCAAACATCGCATTGTTAGGTTTAAATTGGGAAACCTTTTTATAAACGACATTCTCCGGTTTGGGGTGAAGAAATTTATTTCTTTTGAACATATGAATATCTTAAAATATCTTTACGAATTTAACAAACGGATACTATGAGAAAAGAGAAAGCACCAAAAAAGATATATTTACTCATTACTCTTGGTATTGCAATGTGCACAATTAAGAATTTGTAGGGCTACTTAGATCTCTTAATTAGTACACGTTCGGATCTTCCTTGTTTGGTAATGGGAATTTTAGTGATCTTGTTGGTAATGGAAATAATTTATAATTACATGCAATATAAACCGAAAGTTTAGAGTTTTCCTTTCTCTAAGAGACTCTCTTTTCCTGTTTACTAAAAAGATGTCGAGCCCATTTGGTAGCACGAAAATCGGTTTATTTGGCTGATTCTGCTGAAATTTATGAAGTTCTGGGTGGAGTAGCTGCATTGGCTGATTCTGCTGATTTAAGAAAAGATTATTTTTAAAATATATTTTTAAAGAAAAAATTATATGTAAAAATAGCTAGAATGATCATTTACAGTAACTCCAGCCAATACAGTCAGAAAAGCAACTCCAACCTTACTTTTCCTGCTTATTACACAATTCAGCGCACGAAAGAAAAAGTTACGTGTTTGGTGAAAAAGTTGACTGATAAGCCGAAAAACAGTGTTGCCAAACGGTCTCGTCCTCTCACATTTCTTGCTTGAATATTAGTTAGTATCTTGTTTCATTAATCATTATCGATTGATTCCGACTTTTTTTTAAAACAAATAACCATTTTATTGATAATCAGATCTTAACAAGAAACATAACAACTAAAAGCCGAAGCATTACAATCATAGCGTTCAATACTACACTAGGGTGAGACAAAGAACAAAGACGTCATATAAAAGCACTCATGTTCGCCAACCATGCAACAATGTAGACTCGTACCGCAGTGTGACTGCTCATGCTACTCGAAATGGGTTCAGCTTGACCAGCCACCGAAAAGGAATTATTGAATTTGCCGGTTTTTCCAGCCACCGGTAAGGAGCCAAGTGCAGAGATTGTTCCGGTTTGACCAGCCACCGGAAAGAAAGCAATCCATTCAATGTCATCTTCCTGGATCGGCGGTGGTTCAGAGGGGGGCGATCAGCCTCTATATCGATGCAACACAAATCCTAATTCGTGATTGCTAAAGAAGCCAATACGAACCTCTTACTAGTACACAAGAACGTTAGGAAATAAACGTATAGATAGAACTGAAAATACTGATTAATCGAAACTTTTTTCATGATTGAATCAAAAGAAGAGAAGAAAAGAAAGAGAAGAGGAGGATGAGGCAGCTAGGGTTTCCCGTAGCCGCTCCTCTTTGTTTCTCGTATCGATTGATTCCGACCTTACTCGCGATATTTGCACTTCGATCGCTTTCTTTTAGTGAAGTTAATTACTCTTATTGGAAATTCGGATAGAAAACTTATAATCCATCACTAGTGGAAAAGGGCTCTTAATGTCTCATAAAATAGGTTTTTTATGTCGGTTCAAGAATAGACACTTTTAGGCGTTATTGAAAGTGAGTACTTTTAGTGTCAAGTGTCATAATCGATATTGTATGTCTTTTATATCGGTTATATTCATAACTATTATCAAAACACTTTCTAAAAGAATCAGTTTTAACATTGGTTAAACAGACGACCGATATAGAAAATATATTAAATTATAAAAATTTTATATCCATATGGATAATAATGAACTTATCACAATTTAAATAGCAATATTCCAACATATATTTGCAAAATATACTATCGAATATTAGTACATCCAATTCATTGTATTTTAACACAACAATAGATAAAACAAGTTATATCCAATAGTTTTGTTTTGATTTAAACAAAACTATTATAGACATCATTAGAAAACATGTCAATCGATTAGTCGGAAATGCACGTGATTTGACTAATTTCGCATAAGACTATGGACTCTGCTTTGAAAAGTTTGTCTCTTATAGCTAGCTAATAGGCGCTACTGTTTCTCCTTTCTTCATGAATGTCTCAGTGTCTCACAAGTTAAAAGTCACCGTTATCAATAAATAATTTTGTTAATGTTATAAGTCAAGGCCAAAAGCTTAACTCTTCATTAGCATATAACACATATTTATACAGGGGGAAGTGATTAGGGTTACTAGATAAATGGGCCGAATACATGGGACGGGGAGAGTAATGGACATCCACATATTACATAACACCCCCCTTGGATGTACATTGCTAAAAATACATTACAAGAAAAAATTACATTACTTTCTTGATACAATTTGGTGATGCTGCCTCGTTAAAAACCTTGCCGAGGAAAACCCAATGGGAAAAACCTTGGTCAAGGGAAAAAGAGTGCAGCGCATATATACTCCTCTGTTGACTGCATCACTTCAGGTCTTCTTGCTGAATCCATTTCAATCCAATCTGGTTGCTAACTTCTTGAATGAATTATGGTACTGTGTGTATGCCTCGTTAAAAACCTTGTTGGAAAAACCCTTTGGGAAAAAACCAATCAACGAAAAGAGTACATAACATATGTAAAATGATGTGTTGTATTGACTGCCTCGTTAAAAACCTCTAACTAAGAAAACCATGCGGGAAAAACTTAGTAAAGGAAAAGAGTACAGTCAATGGCCTTCGGGGCCTAATCTTCTTGATTGCATTTGAATTTACTCTTCTAGAGAAAAATAATACTCCAAATTTTATGTATCATAATACGCTATTTGAAAGTCACAAACTGCCTCGTTAAAACCTTTGACCAAGAAAACCCTATGGGACAAAACTTGGTTAAGGAAAAAGAGTACAGTTGCATATGGTCTTCTGGACCAATAAATTGTTCGATCTCACAAGAACCAATTAAGACCTTCAGGGTACTATTTCCCAAACTAATATTAGAATCACCTCTTTCTAGAGGATAATAGTCTTCCGGGCATTATGAATCTTTCTCATTCTTTAAAACCACAAAATAACTTAAAATCTTTGGTCAAGAAAACCCATTGGGAAAAAACTTGGCTAAGAAAAAGGGACAACACATGGTCTTCTGGACCAATTAATTGTTTCACCTCAATCCACTCTATATAATTTGAGCTAGTGACAATCTTTAGTGTACAAAACCTCCATCATTATTTATACAGATTTTTATGGGCATCAGCAACTAAACTCTTCAAGAGTTTCGAAGCAGAAGCAATTGTCTAAACTCATTATTTTGCAATGTGTATCTCAAGACCATCAAATTCAGTGTTAATGCTCAAATGCACATCAAACATTTAATAATTAAGTAATCTCAAATATCGACCTATAAAAATTTGAAAGGGAAATGTTTTGATCCCCCCAGGATCTCAAATTAGTATACAAACACTTCAAGTGTTCACAATGTAATGACTAGATATTTACTTATTATATAATCAAACACCATTTAAATCAAAAGATTCTCATGTGTTGTTTCTAGGTTTGGCTAGATGCTAAAAAAACCTCCAATACCTTAATTTATACAATTTGGTTCATAGAATAATATGTTTACTTCAGGTAAACAAATAGAAGGTTTATGAGTAATTGCAAATTCATTGCATAATGTTTCCTCATTCAACTCTTTCTACAGGAAAGGTTAAGAAGTAGTATGGATATAGTTTAAATTAAATTCTAATCATGATCATGTGAAACACATAAGAAAATGGTTCACATTAGATCCTCTACAGGAGGCACTCACCACAAGTGATATTTCACATGGTGCAAAGACCTTGTTCAATAAAATAATATTTGCACCATATATGTTAATCAAGCATAGTTCTTCTACAAAATAAATCATGTCATCAATACTTATTATAATCACCCAGGTTGTAGTTAGGCACAAGCATCTCCTTTTATATTTCCAACTATGCTTATAATTTACTGCATTTCTTATTGTTGCAGTTATTCAATCAAATTCAAAATCTTTCTCAAGAATAATTCCAAATATAATTACTACTACGTATAACTTAAGACATAATGTCTTAATCTAATTATTGTAGACATAAAGGAATTTGTATTCATGTTGCATGTTGTGCGCACATATTTCTTTTCATCATTGTCCTTCAGGGACACACAATTGATATTATAGCAATGACATCCGATTTTCTCATCAACTGCCACATTTACAGAACTTTAAACTATCACAGGAACGTAATCTCAAAATCATTCAATCTCAACTATTGGCACCCCACGTGCACAATATCTTGATTTATGGGACTTCAGGCCCAATATGAAATATTTTCGCGTTCATAAACATCGATCATAATTCACAGAATTTTAGGACTGCAGGTCCATCATATTTCGTCTGGCCAGACTTTATTATTATGGATTATGAATCGATAGTCTTGGAAAAATAAATCATTGACGTCAATATAATAACTATGATTCTTGTTTCATCAAAGTCCTCTAAATGAGCCTTAAAAGAGGAATTCATGTTCTGTATCATATAAATTATCAGCTGCAGCATTTAACTTATATCATTCTCTTGTAGTGACTTACTGTAATAAAAACCGGTATTATTTTATATATACACAATGACCGTCTAACCATGCTTCATGCATTGGTTGAGCTCAAACTTTGCAATCACATATTTCAGTCACTTTGACAGTTTACTTATCATACTTTACACGTTTCTCTTTTCATATCATTCAATCCTTCTGGGATATATTTCCGACATTCCAACCATAATATATTTATGCTTATGCCGTTATATCTCCCCCTAATGTCGGAAAATGTGCCATAATGTTTTTGAACAAGGATTTACATGCATATGGAACCACTTCCAGGGTCCAAGTACATCATTTCTATAGTGGGGTTTCAATATTGGCACACTTTGGCTCATTTAAACGTGTAAACGTTTGGGGGTTAGTTATTAACAAATGCTGAATTAATATAAACTACATTTTCTTCATATATTTGGGTAACTTTCTAGCAATTTATCTCAGACAAAACATTCATTTTATAATGCTAGATATATTTTGTGGGTTACTTTATGTTCTTCACTATATTTCATAGAAGCCGACAAAGTGGTCTTATACCACTCATTACATGTAGACATTTCAAGAGAGCATATCTTGAGACCAAGTTTAATATTATTAACCCACATTGTGAAACTTCACGTTCACTTAACTCCCATGGATCCACTTTACAATATTGGGAGAATAGACGGTCTTGCCATTTTCTTATCTAAGAAGTATTTATATGCTGGATGTCTTATACGGCATTTGGTTTAAACCTGGGTTGACCTTAAAGTGGTCATTTATTCAAAAATCTTAAACTTCATGCAACATGTGTCTAAATTATTCAAGTATATATAATACAGTATAAGGAGAATTCTGCTACTGGCAGATATTAAGGAAACACAATTTACACTGCGCTGGTATGGTCTCAAACTATCACCCAATAAGTATGATCTTTTCAAAAACTTTCTTAATGTTGGAGGGGAAAATAAAACCTTACTGGACTGGAAAACAGGGGACTCATATTTCTCACCTGGGATTCGCGGATGATTTATTAATTTTTCTGAATGGAGAAGCAAGATCCCTTCTTAACTTCAAAAACTTTCTTCATTCCTATCAAGAGGTGTCTGGACAACTGATTAATCTGGATAAATGTTCCTTTGTTTGTGGCGGCTCTGGTCATATTAGACAGTCCAGGATAAAGGAGTTATTGGGCATGAATAAGGCCTCTCTTCCAATCAAATATCTGGGAGTTAAACTGCATAAAGGAATAAATAGATTTAATTACTGTGGAAATCTTATCCAGCAGTTTGAGAACAAACTTTCCCCCTGGAAACAAAAATTGTTGTCCCAAGGAGGAAGACTTACTCTTATCAAATATGTTCTCAATTCTCTCCCTCTGCATATTTTAGCAGCTGACACTTTACCCAAAAAAGTTGTTAAAGTTCTTAACAGTAAAATGTCATCATTTTTTTGGGGTTCATCAGAAGTGAAGAAGAAATATCATTGGAAAAATGGGAAAAGCTTTGCCTGCCAACCACTGAAGGGGGTTTAGGCATTAGATCATTAACTGATCTTGAAAAAGCCTTTACTCTTAAGCTTTGGTGGAAATGGAAAACAGGAGATTCTATTTGGAGTCAATTTATGAGAACCAAATATGAAAGAGGAGGAGACATGTCACCCAAACTTACAGATTCTGCTATTTGGAAGAGAATCTGCTCAGCTCATGAACAAGCTTTTGATATGTGCTCCATTGATCAGTCAGGCATTATCACCTGGGATGAAGAAGAAGATGGTCAGTTCAGCCTTAAAACAGCCTATGAAGAAGTGAGGGAAAGAGCTTTCTGTTCATATGCTAATCAACAGATTTGGGATTCCAATAATGAGCTCAAGCTTAAGCTTCTTCAATGGAAATTAAGGAAAAAAATCCTGCCAACCTCAGACAATTTAAGCAGGTTCAATTTGATCCTTAACCCCTCTATTTGTCCTCTTTGTAGAAATGATACTGACACTATGAATCATTTGTTCTTCCAATGCTCAGTCAGTAAAAAGGTGTGGCAATACTTCCTGAATATTTTGGATTTTTTTCAAGGACCGGGAATTGACTATGGAAACTTCCTTAATTGGAAAGTTAAAATAAACAACAGCAGCTTGTTGGATTTTTTTAGGAAAAACATTCCTGGAATCATATGTTGGTTTTTATGGAAAAGTTACTCTTCCCTTATCTGGGGCTCAGGAGGTGGTGCTATAAACTCAGAGCAAATAATTTTTCAGATAAAATTATATACCCAGGTTTGGATTTCAAGCATCTCGATACCCAAAATCAGGATTATCGAACAGATTCTTTTTGAAGAGAAATTAGTCCCAAAGGACTTCAAACTCGGGGGTTTCAGACCACAAATTATTCGATGGATTAAACCTGCAGAAAAGTGCAAACTTAATGTTGATTCGAGCTACTTATCTGGCAAGGCTAAAGGAGGAGCGATTTTGAGAGATAAAAATGGAGATTTTGTCTCTGCTATAAGCTTCCCCCTGCAAGCTCGATCTCCCCTGGATGCAGAAATTCGAGCTATCCTCACTGCATCTAAGTGGGCGATTGAAATTGGGCAGGATGGCTTCTATGTGGAATCAGACTCCCTTATGGCGGTTCATCTTATCGCTAAGGAAGAAGGAAGACGATGGATCGATGTATTTCAGGAAACTTCACAGATGAAAAATAGGCAACATATATCCTTTGGGCATATAAGACGAGAAGGAAATTGGGTTGCGCATTTTTTGGCCCAAGAAGAGGTTGCAAGTCTGGTCCATTATACTCATATTGATCAGCTTTCCTTATTAGCTAAACGCTCTTTTTGGATTGATTTTTATGGCATTCCTTCGGTTAGAGACTAGATTTAATTTTTTTGTTTCGGGTTAGGTTTGGTCCCCCCGATTGTATTCGTTTTTGGACCTCCATTAATAAAACCTCGGTAAACGACTCCCGGCGTTTACCCCACTGATTTTGGTGGTTTACCTTCTGGGATAAAAAAAAAAAAAAAAAAAAAAAGTATGATCTTTTCAAACTATTACTTCGCAGTGTTTGAGTAGCTTCTTTGAGCTTACATTTAATGCCTAGGATTTTATCATTATTATTTATGTGCACAACTTGTTCATAAATATAATTTGTGCTTCCAATACTTAGTACCCTTAAAATAGGATTAAAATTCTATGATTCTCTCAAGTATACACATGCTTCAACCATTATATCCTACAAATAGGATTAATATATATCGGGCTTTATGACAGGTATATATATGCTTCAGGCACTAAATTATCAACTTTTAGGACAAAGGTAATCTATCTCTAAAATAATCAATTAATGATCTCTTACTTTCATAGAAATAATACAAATTACTCACCGAGAAATTTATATAGATTCCAAGAAGATTAGATAATGCTACTATTGAAGTAACATAAGTAATCAAATTTGTTACAGAACACTTAAAGACTTGTCTCGAAGTACGTATTTACTTGAATGAATTTCTTAAAATTTATCTTGGCATATAATAACGTAATTACATATTGTCCGCTTTGGTACTTCAGGACCTCACGGCTATAAAACGTGTCCATAAGTAAGGGCTTCCGGCTCCGCTTATGCACACACGCACACATTATCTCATGTGTAAGTGATGTGTGAACTTCATGTTCACAACACACCCACTTGTACATCAAATTTATGCTCTTATAGAGTTATAGTGACTTCTGGCACTTTGTTATACTCCCTCCGTCCCACTATGATTGTCCCATTTTACCTTTTCGGTCCGTCCCATTAAGATTGTCTCATACCTTATTTAGTAAAATTTGTGTGGTTCTAAATCGATCTTACTTTATTCTTACTTTATCAATTCAATATCAACCACATAAAGCCACTTTTATTAATAACCGTGCCACTTTCTCTTGTCCCAAACTTAGGGGGACGGAGGTAGTAGTTTCATATTTCCATTCCTGAAATTTTATTTGTTTTCTCCCTCTCTCCAGTAGATTAACTTGAACTAATCATTATACATGATTGTATTAAATTGTGATTTTCTAGGCATTATTTGTGTATTCGTAGCAATATTTAATCTCGAATATAGTTGAAGTCTATATCATGTTTTTTAATCATGTATTTTCTTAAAGTATATCACTTACTTGAATGTTTTATAGAACATTGGAGCTATACTAGTCACATCAACTTATCGATCAATATTCAACAATCAAGTTTATCATATAAATGTAATCATACAATGTTCCAAAATGACCAAATTATTAATAGAGACATGTGGAACATACCTGTAATCTCCAATATTTTTTTTTCTTAATGCTTACATTAGCTCAAAGTAGTTTGAATTAATTTGTGATAATAAAAATAAGCATAGAGAGCTAATGAATTTTTTTCAATCAATACATGATCAAGGCAATGAAATGCTACTAAGGGCACATTAATATGAAATTTAATACGGTTTTACAAAATTCTAGTGCAGGACAGAGAATAAATTGATTTCTCATATAAGATTAAGATCATGAGTATATCAAATATGTATTTAATCAACCCATTATGATTTGAGGTAAATCGGTGAGATTGCTAAAACCATTTTAACTCTCATATGAATAAATATTATTCGATCATACTGAACTTTAATACCGAATAGGCGAATACAAAAGTCTAATTAGGGGTAGCAAAGCTCCTTTTTCTTAGACTCATGAAACTCCAATTATGGTAATTTATTATCTCATAGGTACGTAATACACGAACAACTAATCAGTTAATTTAGAAAGATTTTTTTTAATTATTTATATTTTGAATAGTGTCCGTGAAATCAACAATTTCATCAACTTTTATATATATTTAGCCAAATTTAGCTACTAAAACCCACCTACTAAATCATATTCCCTCCGTTCTTTAATAAAAGTCATTCTTTCCTTTTTGGGACGTTTTTTTTTTGTCCTCCTTTCCATTTAAGGAAAGTTTTTACTTTAAATATACCTTTATACCCCCACTTTTATTACCATTACCTCTTTCTCTTTCCTACTTTTTCATTTACCCACTACTCATTACACCTTTTACACTACCCCTACTATTTTCCTCTTAAAACCCGTGCCAAAGCCTAAGAGGACTTATATTAAAGAACGGAGGGAGTATTGGCTAGTAAAAAAAATTGAATTAATAATGTAACCAACATTTAGTCAAATTCTTTATTGGTGTTATATGCTCATTAAAACTAAATTTATATTGAGCAAGGGTGTGTTTTAGAGTAACCGACATTGGCTAATAATTACTACGTACAATTGAATTACACGCCTCGATTGACTAGTAAGAAAAATACGTTCTTTCTTATCATTTGAGACTTTAGTCCCCTCTTTTACTATCCCATTCACGTATATAATAAGAGATAGTATTCCTAAAGTGTCTTCTTTTCTTTCATATGGCCGGTCTTACATATTTTCGAATTAATTACGAAAACATATCATCGTCAAGACAAAACATGGGTATAGATAATCACTAATGCACAAACAAATGTATAAAGTAGGGGTGATTTTCTTACTTAATTAAATTCAATTTATATCATCAATTAATTGAGAAAATAAATGTTCTATTGTAACCGTTATCAACTTATAAATTAAATAAGCTAGAATGTTATGTTTTAAATGACTAGTAAATGTCATTAAGATCTTTATTCAATAAAGGAAATGAATTTCCTTCTTATTTCGATCTTGAGCCTTCTGGCCGATCATGATTATTCACTGCCCCTTTCACATATATACATACATGATACATAATGTAATTCAAACTTAATCAAATTATACTCGTATTCTGGTAATAAAGGTAATTAATTACGTAGTATATTGTAAAGGTAATTGGGTAAGGAAAATTATTTCTTTATTCACCAGCATGTACTTAAGGTAATTGTCACTTCTACGACGTGAATGAGCACGCTATTTCAGAATTTAGTTTTAATACGTAGTATATCATTTAGTCACAAATATATACAACATGCATATATCATCCTTTTGATATTTATGCTATATAAGGATAATAGCTTTTAAAATTGAACTCCACGAAAATCAAATCATACAAATACTTAAAATGCATACGGCACTTATGTCTTTTTTTTTTGTTTTTAGGAGATGAGAAAAAGTGATCATATTTGATATTCAAAAATCAATAATGCTTCTCCATTTAAGGAACTAATGGTAAGCAATTAAGCATAATATTATACGGAGTAGCATATTTGAAGATTAAAAAGTAAAACTAAATTTGTACATATATCAAGCACATACATAAAGTGATCAGCCAAAAAATATGAAATCGAATATCATGAATTGAATTGATGTAATACCTGAGGTCCTGAGTACGTATATATGGCCGGATCAAGTGGATCTATGTAAGTATCTACCTCTATATAAAAAGAGGTGGAGAGGCAGCCTGTTTTCCCGCCCAAACTTCTGTTTACAGGTCTGGGTGGGTTTTGTATTCGGGTCGGGTTTAGTTATTGGGTCAGGTGCACTGGGTCCAACGTGTAGATTGAGTGTGGCAGCAGTCATATTTCATTAATAAAGGTAAATATCTTTGAATGCCGATGCCTTCTAAAAATTTATGCCAAAAATTGAAGATCACATTAAATGCATTCATTCATTTCGGTTGACTTGCATTACCATTATAGTTCACAATCCAGAATAGTACAATTGGGTAGTTGGAAGTTGTTCCAAAAATAGATGTTCAATTAATTAGATATCTACAGAATGCTAAAGAATCCAAGATAAGCATTAAATGCATTTGATCTTCTGAATGCTTACACGAGAATCAAAGTTTTGATTTTGACAACACATCCCATTTGCGTTTAAAGTAGAATCCACTTTTGATGTAGTTGAGGGGTGAGACACCAATGAAGATATACAATTAATGTAGAGCAAAAACTATTCGCAGATGATGTAGTTCATTATATTCCAATTCAAAATTTTTAAACCTACTGGGCCGAGCACTTAAGTTTAGTTGTGAAACGAGCACTTAAGTTTAGTTGTGACATACTATTGGGCCACAAAGTTCTGCTATAAATAGGACACTTCCCACATCCATTCTCACACAACAAACTCTCAGCACTCTATACTTCCCAACTCCAACTAAACCTATGGCTGCCACCAAGAGTTCAGGAATGTGGTCTCTCATAAATGAGATTGACCACAGCAAAACCTCTTGGGCTTTGAGAGTAAGAGTGGTTAGGGTATTTGAAGTAGCAGCTCATGCTAGGGGAGGTAACACCCTAGAAATGGTGCTCCATGATGAAGAGGTATATCTTAATTGAACTGTAGTTTCCATATTCATACATTTTTTCAGTTATTTTCCAAACTTATATGTGCCATTTTTGTAGGGCACCCGGATTCATGCTGTGGTTAAACGACCACAAGTTGCTCTGTTCAGACCTCAAGTAATGGAAGACAATGTCTATGCAATGAAGAATTTCATGGTACACGACAACTACCAACTGTACAAAACCACCTCTCACCCTTACATCTTGGAGTTTGTGAGCAAGACAAAGGTGGTTCACTTGGATTATCACAAATGCATGGTGGTTCACAAGTACAGTAGTCATTCAGCGGTCAAAAAGAGTGTGGTAGTTAAGAAATGGTTGTTCCCTATAAAAAAAAGTTTTGATGCCAGTCTGTGACTTTTAATGAAACGTAGCTCTCAAATGTAGTCATTCAAAGTTGACAGACTTATTAAAAATGGATTGTTTCCAATGAAAATTAGAAATGCAGCTGTGTAAAGTAATGAAACGGAGCCATCCCAATTACTTAAATCAATGCTGTCAGATTAAGATATTTACCTCTGGGTATTGCCCAGTCACACAATCCTATTATAAATAGACATAAATGAATCCAACAATTTACAAGAACCTCATTTATTAGCTAGAAACGAAATAGCAATTCAGAGAATCCATCACCATGAATGTAGTCTAAGAGTGCAAGGGTTTGCCATTAAAGAGCAATAAAAGGTCAGTTTCATATTATTTTGCTATGTCAAATTTTATGCAGTAGATATTCATACTTAACATTGAATAGTTAAAAAGGACTTAGTTAAAATAGTTTATGCTTTTCACAAAAAGTGTGGCTTTATGCTACCTGAAATGTATCAGAACATTGAATGTAATGAAATGCTATGAAAGCTTCGTTTAAATGCACTAAGAATGCATATTTTTGCTACAACATTACCCTCTGCTTTCATTTCTGTCATGCTATCTTTGAAAAAATACATTTTAATCATGTGAAAAACTCAGTAACTTCAAAATATGATTAGGATGAACTTATATGTATGATAGATATATACCTATGAAATACACATTTTTGGATACGTTTGGCTAAATCATAATGCATATGAGAGGTCAGAGATATAACCTGATATGATTGATATACAGGGTACTTATAGCAAATGCATTAAAAAATGAGGAGGCTTACTAAATCAACAATAATCAACCGTAAGAGGCTGGCAGGAGAGATTTTTGATCAAGGTATTACTGCTAACTTCAGATTTCTCATGGTATACAAAACCTGGAATGAATTATGTTCATAACACAAAAAACTTTTGGGAAAAACATTTGTGAACTCCTATTATCATATCAAGGTGATGTAAGGTAGAATTGAAGATTGCTGCTTAGCGGGCTACCCGACCACGCAGTTCCGAAGGCCACTGATGTGGCTGGCAGAGTATCAGGTAACCCTATGGTCAATGCCACATCACCTACCAATTGACACAGATAGACAATAGTTAACATCCATTTAGATATGGCTGCAAACATTACTTCAGAAAACATAAAGTTTTCATATACATATATACATGTATATCTGTTTTATGAAAAAATATTTTTAAAGATTAAGTGTCCAATTTATCAAAATATAGGATTTTTTATAGAAGAATAAGTATGGCAGTTTTGTTTTAAAAATGATTGTGTTCTGAAATCACTATTAATAAAGTATTAAATGAGTATTGAAAGAAAGAACACATTTAGGTTATAAAACAAAACAACATTAAAAGCAGCACTAAAACAGAGTATTTAAGATGTATGTAGCATAGTTTAAAAGTCAGATATAGTTTTTACCAATATTGATTAAAAATGATCCAAACTGTTACTGAATAGGTATTCAAATAGGTATATAGACGTTTGAATATATGAATGACACATATGTATATCATTTGTAACAACAGACTAGAGATTTATCAAAAAATTGTTTAATAAGAGTGTTTAAAATAGGTATGACCGCTTGGATTGGTTTCAAATCAGAAATACATGAAATATTAAAGATGATTAGAATAACTTGGGAATATATTAATTTGAGTATTTAAGATAAATTCAGCATGGTTTGAAAACCAGATTAAGTTTGAACCCATATTGTTAAAAAAAACATCAAAGCTGTTACACAAATAAGTATTCAAATATGTATTTAGACATAGATTATATGTATGACCCTTTGGTGTATCAGTTCAAAAAACAGATTATTGATTATCCAAAATAGTTTAATCTTAGGGTTTTATAGAAGTGAGACAGCTTTGATTTGTTTCAAATACAACTACATGACAGAAAAGAATAATTAGAATATCTTAGGAATATATCAATTTCGGTATTTAACATGGATGTCACATAGTTTAAAATTAGAATTATTTTGAATCCATATTGTTTAAAAAGTGATTTAAACTGGAACAAAAATAGGTATTCTCATGGGTATATAGACCTTAAAATATATGTATGACCCATAGGTATATCAATTGTAAAAACAGAGTGTCATTTATCAAAAATAGCTCCTTAATAGGGTTTTGTATAGTTGTGACAGGTTGGTTTTGTTTCAAATTAGTACTACATGACATATTAAAAACATAGAATAACTTCAGAATATTTTAGTTGAGGTATAAGAATCATGATTACTAAGAAGAACATACAACTGGAAGTCCATTTCTGACTATATTTAAGCATGTAGAAACAAAAAAAATCATATATTTAGACACATACGGAGTTCCATTTCATGATAAAGGATGACCGAACATTTCACTTTGAAGAAATCTCAGTATAACCCTTAGTCACTATGAAATCAAAATGAAAAACTGATATATTAACGTGTACAACCACATAATCATGCATTAAAAAAACTAAATCCCAAATGATGACAGATCTCGGAGATTCAGACAAACACGAACCAAAATCCATGGATCTACAAAGATCTGTTACGGACTGTACGTGCAGTGAAAGTTTTTTTTTTTTTAAAATATCAAATGAACATGAAACGCAGTGTAGAAACACGAAATAATTGAATGTTTTCAATATTTTTTGTATAGGAAACCAAAATACAGAAAATCGAATATATAAAAACAAGTGTGTTCAAAACAAAGAAATTAAGAAATATACCAACAACTCAATCGGAGTCCATAACAATCATTCGGATTGTATGAGATGGAAACACAGACCATCCATCAGTGGCCAGAAATATGCTTCGTAGAAGACAGGCCATCCATCGATTAGTAGAGAAGTGAGAACAATCTGAATAATGGGGTTTAGAGGGGAAGTTTTACAGAGGGAGGTTGAATCGCATTGAAGATGGTAGGTTCATCGCAGAGGGAGTTAGGCGTTGAACGGTCTGTAAGATAATAGGGTACGCTGGATAATAGGTTGGATCGCAGAGGTATTGGGGTATTTATACTTAGGGTTGTTCAGGGTTGTTCTGGGTAGATTAAAAGTAACGGGCTGGGCTGGGTACGATTAAATGCGCCGGGTAGAATTAAGGCTGGCTGAAGGTATTAAGCTGGATCCGAAATGTCAGATATTTGGGTCTGAAATTTAATGGATATTACTGACTTTTGTACATATTCAATGCTTTGGTCAGATTTAGTTGGGTCATAAAAATATTTTAAAGGGTTTGAATAAATACTTTTGTTTTTATAGTATTAACATAGATCAAAAAAACATTATTTTCATGTAATTTAAGTCAACATAAAAATTCGTTGGTCCGCAACGTAAGCACGATTATCATTTCAAATTATTATAATGTATGGTATATACAAATTCTACTCAGTTCGTTCAAAAATAATTTGTCATCTCATTTATTTATTTTTAGTCAAAATGTATATATTTATTTTAGAAGGTTTTAAATACTCCCCAAATAATTTCACAAATTTATTTATTTCACATCTTGACATTAAGTATTGTAGGTTTAGCATTTTAATTTAATGTTATTTCCCATAAAAAATATTAATATAATGTTATTATGAACTTATTTTACACATTTCCATTGTTGACAGAAAATGTTGGTCAAAATGTTAACAAAGTTCCCTTGCCTCATCGTGATAGCTCATCTAATGTTTTGGTCGACAAAACGAATGGTACTTCTCACTCTAATAATTTTAATCTTGCAATAGTAATCAAGTTAATTAATATATATAAGTTTTGATATCTTGGAATTTTTGTTAACATTCTGTAGTTTGTTACTTGCCATTTAATTCTTCTCGCGGTATGAGGACGATGAATGTCAATGGTGAAGCACAACCTTCAGATATGCAATGTGTGCTTCCATCAGAATCTGATCACGTTGAAGGTGCAATGTTGTTATGATTTTTTTTACATCCCAATTTCAATATTTGTTAAGAACACAACTTTCCTCTTATTCCTCTGTATTAATTAATGTTGCTTCAAATGTCTTTTTCTAGACACAATGAGTGTGGAGTATTGTGATATGGGTGATCCATCACATAATTGTGCCGCCTGTGGAGCACTGTTTTGGTTTGAGGAGAGGACGCTTCGAAGTTCTACAAAAACAAACCCCAAGTACTCTCTTTGTTGCAAGAAAGGTAAAATTACTTTGCCGAAAGTGAAGAACCCCCCACCTGAATTGTATGCTTTGATTAACGGGACCGATCGTAGAAGTAAGCATTTCCAAGAGAATATCAGATCATATAATAGTATGTTTACAAAGAAGATATTGGGTTTGAAGATATTGATTTGCGGTGAAGATGAGAAAAGCACTGACCGTACTACAAATGTTGTTTACAAAGAAGTCTTTCGAAATATTTAGTCTTTGTAGATCTGATTCTATGCTTCAAATGTTTAAAAACAAGTGTTTCGAAATGTAATGTGTGTTTCGTTTTTCCCTATTATCGTAATACATAAATCGTACCTATTATTAGTGATAACTATAATTTTCTCTACAATTATTGTATATTGTTCATATATATTATATGCATATAAAAAGATTTCATCTCCGCATGCACTAATAACGTTAATAAATAAGATTATATAACTATTCGATAATATGGACCGCGCATCGCGCGGGTGAAAATCTAGTGGAGACAAATAGCTTGCTCTTCTCATTTTTACAAAATCCAGTAGGATCGAATTGTATCCGTGAGTTATCTGATGGTATGAAGCCCGTGTTCTGCCTTTCTTATTTTTCTCGGCCATAGGAAGTTGACGGCGAGCCTTGTTTGAGAAGCGACGAATAGATTGCGTATGAGAAAAAAAAAACTAGGGTTACAGAAATCGTGCTGATAACGTGTTATAAGCCAAGGCCAAAAGCTTAACTCTTCATTAGCATATAACACATATTTATACAGGGGGAAGGGATTAGGGTTACTAGATAAATGGGCCGAATACATGGGACAGGGAGAGTAATGGACATCCACATATTACATAACAGTTAAGTGTATTAAAAATATTGCATGAATTAAGACACATTGTCAACGAAGGCCCCTTAAAAGATATTTACAAATGGGCAACAAAATGCCTCAGATGAAAAGACAAAAATGGATCGAGATGATTTCTTACTAACTCTCAAGGACCCAAGAAACAAGAGTACATTTGGTAAACTCTTGTCATGTAGAGCAAATTATGAGCTTCAAAAACATGAATATGCTAAATCCCCTCTCTGCAGAAGTTTAAGTGTGTGAATAAATGGTTGTAATATTCCATGAATATGTTACAATCCCCTCTCTGTTAGGTGTGTCTCGAAAAATCGAAGAAAATTAATTAATTAAAAGTTAATCAAATAGCTAAAGAAAACTGAAAAGAGATGGAGCAGAAATTAGCTAAAGCTCGTGCTATACGCACGATGTCCTTAAAATGAATTAGTTGCCTCCCTAGGTGCTAGAAGCGTTGCAACGATCGTTTCCAAAGATACGATAACTACGAACAATCGTTGAGCACTCAAACGAATTGTTTCGACAAACGGAAACACGATATGAACACTAAGGAAATTTGTAGAAAAGCTAGAGGTGTTTTTAGAGCTCAAAAGCACGTGAGGAATGTGTATGAATGTGTGTTGATGCAAACAACCTGCTAGCCATTTATAGAGATGATTTGTTGTGCGTTAATAACGTTTTTAATGGGCATGAACGTTGGACATCAATGTCTAGAACGTTGAGCATTGAGTGATCCATAAAACTGTCCATTTAATTGCATTCAGGTAGCAAATCGTTGGACATTTAATGCTGTAACGTTTCAGCAGCAAGCAGCAGCCTCCTCCTGATCGTTCAGCATGGAGCAGCCTCCTCCCAACATGGAGAAAAAAATAGGAACGTTACGGGAAGAAGCAAAAATTAAATCTTATCTTTAGAAGATAGATTTTCGGACGACATTCATGTCCGCGCACGCAAGTCACGGTTTTTCTTCTCCGTTTTCGAGATTTGATTCGCACATCCCTGCGCGCGAAGAGAGTCTTTCCACTTAGGAATCTTAACTCCTTCTAACAGGGTTCTCTTTATAAGGGGGTGAGAATCCCTTGGGTTTTCCGGTGTGGGATATATCCCTTTAGAAACTCATCATTTTTCTAGTTTTCTCCATTTTAACGAGTAAACTCCGAGAATCAATTTCTCATTCACCCGTTATCCGTTTAGAGTGTACCACATATCGAATTGAAGCCCTTAACAAGGAAAATCCGAAACCACTTTGACACGACCCAAATCGGAAGTGGACCCCACTCAAAATATTGCCCAAAATTGACAATTTAATGTAATTTTTAACACATTTTCCAGCACTCTCTACATAAGGTAAGTATTCCATGTCCTATACCTTGCATTCGAATAAGGTGTCTTAACGTATGGTTACCGATTAACGCTCTATAAGATTAAAATTTCACTGATACTCTGAATTCCCCTGGAACTTGACTATATATAACACTTGTTTTGTTTTCAAGCCTAACATGTCATTCTTATCCCGCGCGTGATGAATTTGCTATTGATGAAGGTTATGAGACAGGTATGGTACCATTTTGTAAGGAATAAATGTAATTAGATTTTGATGATGCTAGGTTATTTAGATTAGAATTTTAAAGTACCCCTAAATTAGATTTCATGTATTAGTATTTTCTGATGTAAGTATTAGTATAGTCGACGATCAGAGCTGCTCTTCTATGGATCTGATCAGAGTTGGTCTATGAGAACTGCCTTCAGAGTTGCTCGCTTACGGATCCGATCAGAGTTACTCTCAGCAGTTCATGAGAGTTGCTCATCAGAGAAGCATCAGAGTTCGGTGCATAGCTTCATCAGAACTCAACATCCGACAAGCATCAGAGTTACTCTCAGCAGTTCATGAGAGTTGCTCATCAGAGAAGCATCAGAGTTCGGTGCATAGCTTCATCAGAACTCAACATCCGACAAGCATCAGAGTTACTCTCAGCAGTTCATGAGAGTTGCTCATCAGAGAAGCATCAGAGTTCGGTGCATAGCTTCATCAGAACTCAGCACCCGACAAGCATCAGAGTTCCCAACCAGAGCTCGACTTGAAACTACATCAGAGCTACTCTTCAGAGAGTCATCAGAATCCAACATATCAGAAGACTCCAATCAGAGTCCGACTAACACTTAGAAGATTTCAAGCAACATCCAACAGCTATGAGTTCAACGGGGTATAACATCCAACGGCTAGAAGGCTGTGCATGAAAGGAAAGCATTTAATGCACATTAAATGAGCCTGATACATTTTGGATTTATTGCAAATGATTGACCGAGAAATCTGGAAGATATATTATAAAAATAGAAATCTTCCAAAACGGCGGTCAAGTCAACTGTACGCGCATTCAATGCAGTTGTCTCCTCCTCCAATGGGCAGACAACCCAAGTATATAAGCTACTCACCGAAGAACAGGAAAACAACTTTGCTACAACTTATTGCTCTGAACTTCATACTACATGCATTCTTGAGATTCAAACTCCACAACACAAAAACAAGAAAAAGCTTACGTTGGGAAGATTCAACCTCACAATCTCTCATCCCCAACAAGAGCAAAGTTCAGCCTGTTCTTCAACCCTTCAAGATCTTCATCTACATATCTTTTGTAACGAAGCAAGTTGGAGAAAACTCTGTTTTCAACACATCTTCTGCAAAGAAGGGCGTCCAAGTAACTGCAGCAGTGAAGTGGTGATACTTCCGGGAAGCTGAGTGAAAGGATCAGTCATCAGGAAGCAGGACTGCATCCCGGGTGACATCTAGGCTTGAAGAAGGCGTGGAGAACTTCTTAAGTGCTAGGGACTAAGGCGTTGTATTTGATCCTTACAAGCTTAGTGGAACAGTGGATTAGAGGAACGAGTTGTTCCTTGAACCACTTTAAAAACTCTGGTGTCACTTACTTTACGCATTTATTTACTGCACTTAGGATTCTAACTGCATAACTCTAAGACTTGGAATCTGTGTTCAGCAGATCTCGTTCTCAGAGTTATCAGAAAGGCATTTGCCTTAGTGTTTGTTTGAGGCTACCCGGAACTCTTATCCGCTGCAAAGACCAGTTCTGATCATCAGAACTTGACCATCTCTGACAAGTCAACTCTGACTTAGAGAAAAGTTGAAAAACTTGAATCAGTCTATTCACCCCCCCCCCCCTCTAGACTGATTACCAACTCGAACGGGACCAACAAGTGGTATCAGAGCCTCCTTGTTCTTGTAATCTTTTAGGTTACTCTCTGAACAAAGATCCACTTGTTCTTAGCCTCTATTTATTTGTTATTATGGATAACTCTCTTGCCAAGCATCTAATGTTCACAGATCAGAAATATGATGACTGGAAGATTCGGATGAAAGCTCATCTCTGTGCCCTGCATGATGAAATGTGGGAAGTCTTGGAAAATGGACCTTTTATCCAATTCATGAAGGTCAACCCTGCCCACACCTTAGACAACAATCTGCCTCAGATGATAGAGAAGACCAGGTCTGAGTGGACCAAGGAAGAAAAAAGACAGTACAACCTTGACAACATTGCCAAGGACATTCTCTACAAAGCTATTGATGAAAGATATTTCAATAGAATAAAGAAGTGCAGGACTGCTAAGGAAATCTGGGACAAGCTAGATGAGATTGGAGCTGGTGATGAACAAGAAAGAGATAACAAGCTGACCATCGCCATGAAGAAGTTTGATGACTTCAAACTTCTGCCTGAAGAATGCATTGCCAAAATGCATGAGAGACTGCTGATCCTCATCAGTGAGATATCTGAGCTTGGGAAGGAGCTCACTATCAAAGAGGTTAACATGAAGATCCTCAGAGGACTGCCTTCAGCATGGAAAATGAAGGTGATTGCAGTCCAAGAGAGCAAGGACATCAAAACCTACCCTACAGAGAAGCTGATCTCTGATCTCAAAGCTTATGAGTTCGAGATGCATGATGGTGAGAAAGAAGAAGTGGCAGATGAGAGAACCACAACTGCTCTTACTGCCAGCACTTCTAAGGCAACAAACTTTGATCCCTCAACTCTCCTATCTGATGAATATATGGCTGCCTTTGCCAGAAAATTCAGAAAATTTATGAAGAAAGATGGAAGGAGTCCATCTTCCATCAGAAGACCACATCAGAAGACCAAATCTTCTGAAAGCAATGGAGAGTACCTCTGCTACAACTGCAGACAGCCTGGACACTTCAAGGCTAACTGCCCCTTCCCAAGAGTGTCCAAGAAGCAAGGACATGAAGAAGAAAAGAAACCTGATGATCAACATAGAAGAAGAAGAGCTTTTGTCTCAGAACAAGCTGAGAGAGATCCACTCTCTGAATCAGAGTCCAGTTCAGACTCCGACTCTGATGAAGCTTTTTGCTGCCTGGATACAGAGACCGTGGACCTCTGCCTCATGGCACAATCTGATGATGAGGTATGCTCTACAGCTGATTCTATTTCTTCTTCGGTAGGCACAGTCTTAAATGATGATCCAATGTCATCATTTTGGGAAGAGTTTAAGACTATCCAAGGATCTTATTCCTTTATTAAAGAAGAGAACAGTAAGCTGAAAGCAGAAAATGAGTCTCTTCTAAAGAGAATAAGAGAGATTGAACATCTTGAAGTCAGATACAATAGCCTTCTGAAAATGCAATCTTCTATGAAGGGTATCAATGACTTTCACAACTCTACCCCCGGTCTTGGATATGTTGAACCCAAGTCTGGTGAATCTTCTGAAAGGCCTAGCACCCAAGTTGCTAAAGCCAAAAAGGTCATAGTGTCACAGACTTGCAGCCCCATTTGCCATGCTAGTACTTCTGGTACTAAAGTTGTTCATGAGAAAGTCCCACCAGAGAACCAAAGACTAAAGGCCAAACCAAAACAAGTTTTGAAAAATAATGAACCTGGCAGAAGATCTAATAACAGAAAAAGTTTTCAGAAAAGTAATAATCAAAGACCTAATCCTATCAGACAATCTCATGACAATGGTATCAGAAACCACTATCAGAGAGGCAAATATCAAGAGAAAATTAACTATAGACAAATGAGGTTGTCTGGTCAACCTCAGAAGCCTAAAGTTAAGCGCTCCTCTGATCTTGATAGTATATGGGACTTCTTTCCAACAAAGAAGGCTATGCAAAAGTATGCAAACAGAAAGCATGATCCTCACAAGCATCTGCCCAAAGTGAATCATACATATGTTTACTACGACTACCAGGTGGACAATGGGTACCATCCACCAAGGTTTCAGTTGATGAGACCAAAATGGTACCAACTACCAAGACTGCATTACCCCCCAGGACCCAACATTGCTTGGGTACCTAAATCTTCCTTTTAATTTTGCAGGAACTGTGTGCTGGAGCTATCTCAGAGCAAGAATGGTTTATTGATAGTGGATGCTCCAGGCACATGACAGGTGACAAGAGTTGCTTATCAGAGATCCAGAAAATCAATGGACCCCGAGTCACTTTTGGAGGAAATGACAAGGATGGCCAAACAAAAGGAAGAGGGAAGCTGATCAAGAACCAGATAATCATTGAAGATGTCTCATATGTCAAAGGTCTGAAATTCAACCTCCTGAGTGCTAGCCAATTCTGTGACAAAGGCTACACAGTTGAATTCACCAAGACCCTATGCTATGTCAAGCATGAGACAACCAAAGAAGTGGTTCTTACAGCCAAAAGAAGAAAGAATATCTATGTTGTTGACTGGCAAACAGCAAAAGATGGAACCTGCTTGATAGCAAAAGACAATTCAAAGCTAAGCTGGGACTGGCACAAGAAGCTTAGCCATCTGAATTTCAAAACCATCAACAAACTGGCAAGGGAACACATTGTAGATGGTCTGCCTGACATTGTCTACAAGAAGGAGACCCTCTGCAGTGCTTGTCAGAAAGGCAAACAAGTGAAGACCTCATTCAAGCCCATAGCTGGAGATCTTTCTACTTGTCCTCTAAATCTGATCCACATGGATTTATTTGGACCAGTCCCAGTGTTGGTGGAAAAAGATACACTCTTGTTATGGTTGATGACTACTCAAGATACACTTGGACTGTGTTCCTAACAAAGAAAAATGAAACTCTTCAGAAGTTGCCATCTCTGTTAAAGCAACTTCAGACTGAGAAGAACATGAAGGTCAGGACAGTCAGATCTGACAGAGGAACTGAATTTGTCAACAAGGTGATCAAGGATTTCTGTGATCAGAATGGCACATTCCATCAACTCTCTGCTGCCAGAACACCCCAACAAAATGGTGTTGCAGAAAGAAGGAACAGAACACTAAAGGAAGCTGCAAGGACAATGATTGCTGAATCAGGCTTGCCCATCAGATACTGGGCTGAAGCAATCAACACTGCATGCTACACTCAAAACAGAAGCATGATCCACAAGAATCATCAGAAGACCCCCTATGAGCTGTGGAAAGGAAGAAAGCCAAACATCAGCTACTTCCATGTGTTTGGATGCAAGTGCTACATTCTAAACAATGGAAAGGAGAACCTGAAAGTATTTCAAGAAAAAGCTGATGAAGGTGTATTCTTAGGCTACTCAAGTTCAAGCAAAGCCTATAGGATACTTAACAGGAGAACTATCCAAGTTGAAGAATCCATTCATGTCAAGTTTGATGATGGTACCTCTGCAGAAGAACTATCAGAGACCCTGCAAAAGATCAATCTTGAAGATAAGATTTCAGAACCATCAGAAGAGGACATCAACAATCCTATATTCTCAACTCCTCTTGCCAATCCAATTCTAATAGACAAAGATGAAGATGAAGAATCAGAAGATGAACCATCAGAGTTGCCTAGACAGCAACTATCAGAACCTGATCTAACTTGGTTAAGAGATCATCCTCCTAATCAAGTGATTGGTCAAGTTACCAGTGGAGTAAGGACCAGATCTGCATCTAGAAGAGAAGCCATGTTCACCTGATGCATATCTCAGATGGAACCAATGAATGTAGAAGAAGCTCTAGAAGATTCAGACTGGATCAACGCAATGCAAGAAGAGCTGACACAGTTTGAAAGGAATGAAGTATGGAAACTTGTTCCTCGACCAAAGCATCAGAATGTCATTGGAACTAAATGGGTATTCAAGAACAAAGCAGATGAAGAAGGCAACATTGTAAGGAATAAAGCAAGGCTTGTAGCAAAGGGATACTGTCAAGAAGAAGGCATAGATTTTGATGAGACCTTTGCACCTGTTGCAAGACTGGAAGCAATCAGAATATTCCTAGCCTATGCTGCCTACAAGGACATCAAAGTATACCAGATGGATGTCAAGAGTGCTTTTCTGAATGGAGAACTTGAAGAGGAAGTTTATGTTGAACAACCTCCAGGTTTTGTCATTCCTACTCAATCTTCTTGTGTCTACAAGCTTAAAAAGGCCCTTTATGGTCTTAAGCAAGCTCCCAGAGCTTGGTATGACACATTGTCCCTATTCTTAGTGAACCATGGGTTTACTAAAGGAAAGGTTGACAAAACTCTATTTCAGATTACTGTTGCTAATCATATTCTGTTAGTGCAAATCTATGTTGATGATATCATATTTGGAAGCACTAATCCAGAATTATGCAAGAAATTTTCTCAAGTTATGCAGAGCAAGTTTGAAATGAGTATGATGGGAGAACTCAGTTACTTTCTTGGATTACAAGTCAAACAAGTACCAGAAGGCATCTTTATCAACCAAGGAAAGTACACCAGAGATCTTATCAAGAAGTTTGGAATTGATGGAAAATCTTCAGTCAAAATTCCTATGAATGCCTCTCAAGGAATAGGACCAGATGATGAAGGAAAGGATGTTGATGCAACAACTTATAGAGGAATCATTGGATCTCTCCTCTATCTGACTGCTAGCAGACCAGACATAGCTTTTGCAGTAGGAATCTGCGCCAGATACCAATCAAAGCCCAAGGAGAGCCATCTAGTTGCTGCTAAGAAGATTATCAGATATATCAAAGGAAATCCAAATGCAGGCCTATGGTATCCCAAGGGAGGTAATTTTGAACTAATTGGTTATTCTGATTCAGATTTTGCAGGATGTAGATTGGACAGGAAGAGCACTTCCGGTCATTGCCAATTGCTAGGTGGGAGACTTGTCTCCTGGTTCAGCAAGAAGCAGAATTCAATCTCAACAAGCACTGCTGAAGCTGAATATATTGCTGCTGGAAGCTGCTGTGCTCAATTGCTCTGGATGAAGCAACAACTCAAGGATTATGGAGTGCAAGCAAAGGAGATCAAGCTGTTGTGTGATAACACAAGTGCCATTGCCATCACTCAGAATCCCGTGCTGCATTCAAGGACCAAGCATATTGAGATCAGACATCACTTCATCAGAGATCATGTGGAGAAGAAGCACATCTCGATTGAGCATGTTCCAACTGAAGACCAGCTTACAGATATTCTAACCAAACCTCTCTCTGAGGCAAGGTTTAACAAGCTAAGGGAAGAACTGGGAATGATGGATGATCTTCCCAGAGATACATGAATCAGAGTTGCAGAAGTATCAGATGTGGATTCATCAGAACACCCCACCTCTGATACCTGAGCTCTTATCCATCAGAGATACACGAATCATTGTTGCAGAAGCATCAGATATGGATTCATCAGAATACCCCACCTCTGATACTCTTTTCCATCAGAGGACCCTGTATCAAAGTACCCCTTCTCTGATACATGGATTGTTATTTATCAGAGTGGCTGTGGACTTAGAAAAATTTTCTAAATTTCGGGCGAGACTATTCAATAAACTGGGTTTTACCTTTTTACCCCCGGTAGTTATTACCATTTTTGGAAAACGGCTTTCCGCCCGCATTCCATTAAATGCGACCTCGAAACCGCAAATTATATCAAACGTCCACTAACCCAAATTCATATATACCCATTCTGAAAACCTAAATCGCTACTGCAATTTTACTCTTCATCCTCAAGCTTTATCTCTCTAAAACTTCCAACCTTCAGACCTTCTCAAATCTCTCAAAGAACCTGAAAATGAAATTCATCAACATCACCGACCTCTCCGAATCGGAAGCCAAGGCGCTTGTGGCTAACATTGCCACAGGGATGAAGGTTGACATGTCCTCCTTGCCGTTGCTGGCCGAAAACAAGAAAATCATGAAAGAAGTCATTGCTGGGATGATTGACTCACAGCTAAATAAGATTGTGGCTCATCCTTATGAGCACTTCAGCAACTTGGATGTGGCTGAGTTTTATCTCAACGCCTACATTGCTGACAACACCATCCACTCTCAAGTCCAGGGGAAGGACTTGAAGATTGATGCTGAATCACTGAACGAGTTCTTCAACATCGAACTCGACTCTCAAGACATTGACACCCCGACACTCATCGACTTGGAGTCAGTCGAAGTCTCTGTGGAGACATTTGTGGACACCTACTGCCGGGATGATGCAACCGGAGTAGATAAACTCTACATGAAGAAGAACCAGCTCAAGAAGGACTTTGAAAGACTGATGAGCATTATGCACAGATGCCTATGGTGCAAAACTGGGTCAACTGACCAGATGAACAATGCCAACTCCAAGGCCATCTATGCAGTCCACAGGGGAATGAACATCAACTGGGGAAAGGTACTTTTCCAGTCCATCTCTGAGTCCATTGCTAAGAAGGACAAAAAGACAGGGATGTTCTCCACCAAGATGGGCCATGGACTTCTGATATCTAGGCTCATATCCAATGTCAACATAGCGCTCAGAGAAGCCAATGAAGTCAATCACAACAAGACCATCTTCCTCACTGCTTCACCCAAACTTCATGTTGCTGTTGCTGCAGAGCTGAAGAAAACCAGCAAGTATGAGCAACTGAGGGAGAAACCAGCCACTACAGTTGAGGTTGATGATGAACAACCCAAGGCTAAGAAGAAGAAGCTTCAGAAGAAGCCTAAGACTACCTCTAAGAAAAATGCATCAGAAGAGGATGCATCAGAACCGGAAACTTCTGTTGTGGCTCCCAAAGTCACTCCTGTCAAGAAGATGAGCCAGAAGAGGAGAAGAAAAGCAATCATTCAGAGTGATTCTGATAGCTCCAAATCTCCTATCAGAGTAGCAAAGAAGAAGAAGGTTCTCTCATCCCCTAAAGGATCAGCACCTCAGGGGGAACCTGCACCAGAGCTGGCTACTGCACTGGTGATCTCTGATGCTCAGGGGGAACCTGAGTCAGAGGTCCAACCTTTATCTGCACCAGATCTGCACGTCACCATATCTCCATCAGAGCATCCTACCACTCAGGTCCCAGAGATGAATCCCTATGCTGCTCTAGACAGACAGTTCCAGAGGGTACTCACATGGAGGAAATGGAGGATGGGACCTCTGCAGCAGATACTTGATCAAGCTGCCCAGTTTGCAACTGAGGAAGTCGAAGTCCTCAAGTGGGCATGTACTGATGATGTTTCACTATGCTTTGATCTTCAATTCTTGCATTCTGTGTTGGAGAAGAAAAAGGAAAGCCTCAAGGGAAAAGAGAAGATGACTGCTCCACCATCAGAAGAGCATGTCAAACCACTATCAGAGAGTGAGATTCCAGTCTTTGAAGAATGGCTGGTGGAGATGAAAAGGAGGGAATCTCTGAGAAAGTATCCCTACATTCCTCACTTTCACGGTGAATCTTCAATTGCCAACAATCTGCCACTGACAATGCAGCAACTGATCAGAGAGTGGAGGAACTCTCAGACTGAGGAGACGTCTATTGAGGTAATCCCTATTTCTCCTATTCCCCTTCCTGTTGATGAACCAATCCCATCTTCCCAAATGTCACTCTCACCCAAACCTTCCACTCCCTTATCAACCCCACCAGAGAGCCCCCAACCTCCATCTGACTCACCAATTACCTCGCCCAAGAAATCCCCCACATCAAAACCACCCTCACCTTGTCACCAGTTAACCCCCATCAGGAACCGCTCTCCATCACCTCCTCCATCTCCTCAACATCAGAGCACCCCTGGTCATCAGAGTTCACACCATCAGAGCTCCCCGCTTCAGAAATCAAAATCAGCTTCACCCCCTCCTCAACAGCAATCCCCCAAAGATCATTCTCCTCAGCACTCTAAAGCTGCTACTCCTCAACGAGAACCTGTTGTGAGAATTCTTTCCTCTTCTGAGGACAATGATGGATTCCTCACATCCTCATTGGCTGGTGATCTTCAATCTGCCAAGAGGAAGACTCCTACTCCTCCTCCATCTCCTGCACAACCTCAACCTCAGGTCAATGGAGTACCACAGCCAACGCCCCCAAAGGCTGTCCTCATTCCCTTCCAAGAGTTTGTGGAATCAGCAGAAGAATTTGGAGACCAGATGATTGTCGGGCTCAACAAAATGCTTGTACTAAATCAGAAGCATGATGCTCATCTTGATTTGGTTCAGTACAACATCGAGTCAGAACTTGCCAAGATCTCCACAACTCTTTCTACCTTGGCAACTACCTTCCTGAGCTTCATGAAAACTTCAAATGAAAAGGTAGACAACATTGCATCAGAGGTAGCCAGTGTACACACTGTCCTCTACTCTCAATCTCTGACCCTCTCTGCTCAAGACAAGGCTATTCAGGAGCTGTCTGATGCTGTGGATGATCTTCAATGGTCCTCTGACAAGCATGCAGAGCATCTGACAGATGTGGAGGAAATCTGCAAGACCAACAAAGAGTTTAGTCTCAAACTGATCAACACTGGCAAGGATAGAGATCACAAGCTGACTCTTCTTGAGGCTACAACCAAAGATATTCAACCAGCTGTGGGCAAACAGAAAGAGCTGATAGAAGGTCTGGCCTCTGTGACTCAGACACTCCCAGGTGCCCTTGAAGCTATCAAAGATAATAATGCTACAGAATTCTCCAAAATCGGACTCCTGCTTGGTGATCTTGTTGATGCCAAAAAGGGGGAAGATATCAGAGAACCTGCTAGAGCCATCAGAGCTGCAGAAGGAACTAGCACCAGAGCTGTTGATCCTGCTGAATACTTTGAAAGGGCAAGGCAAAAGAGGATTGCTGCTGGTACTCAGAGACCAACTCCTCCAAGATCAAAGAAAGGAAAGAAGTCAGCCTCCACTTTCACTCTTGCTCAATGGCTTAAAAGTGATCTAGCTAAACCTGATGCTGCTCAATTTCAAGAAATGAAGAAGCACATGACACCTCTCTAACAAGAAAATCTTATTCTGGATAGAGATGGGACGATCATCATAAATCATGGTGGCTCAATGCAAGAAGCATCAGACTGGTGGCACATGAAAGTGATTCCTGGCAAAGACTTCTCTGAAGCCATCAGAAACTACCTTGATTGCAAGCTTGAACCTGCCTGGTCAGAATGTCAAAATCCAAGGAACCTGGCCTCCATCAGAGCAAAGGTAAATGCTGATCTGAAGGAAATTGAAGCAAAGGAAGCAGAACTAGAAGAGGAAGATATCTAAACTCTGTCCTCTTGTTGCTTTAAATATCCTCTTTTATATAAAATAACCAGCTTGCCTCTATTTTGCATGACAATTTCAAATTATTTCTATTTGCACTCTGATTATTTATGCTCTGATACCAATTGTGTTATTTCTTATTTTGCTTATTTGATTGATTGTATCTTACTCTTACTATTTTCCTATGCCAAGTGCCCACCAAGATTCTAAATGAAAGTTTATTTTTTAACTTTTATTTTTCTTATGGTGAAAGGCACTTCTCTGGAAATAGTTTAAGGGTTTTGGCATCATCAAAAAGGGGGAAATTGTAAGGAATAAATGTAATTAGATTTTGATGATGCTAGGTTATTTAGATTAGAATTTTAAAGTACCCCTAAATTAGATTTCATGTATTAGTATTTTCTGATGTAAGTATTAGTATAGTCGACGATCAGAGCTGCTCTTCTATGGATCTGATCAGAGTTGGTCTATGAGAACTGCCTTCAGAGTTGCTCGCTTACGGATCCGATCAGAGTTACTCTCAGCAGTTCATGAGAGTTGCTCATCAGAGAAGCATCAGAGTTCGGTGCATAGCTTCATCAGAACTCAACATCCGACAAGCATCAGAGTTACTCTCAGCAGTTCATGAGAGTTGCTCATCAGAGAAGCATCAGAGTTCGGTGCATAGCTTCATCAGAACTCAGCACCCGACAAGCATCAGAGTTCCCAACCAGAGCTCGACTTGAAACTACATCAGAGCTACTCTTCAGAGAGTCATCAGAATCCAACGTATCAGAAGACTCCAATCAGAGTCCGACTAACACTTAGAAGATTTCAAGCAACATCCAACAGCTATGAGTTCAACGGGTATAACATCCAACGGCTAGAAGGCTGTGCATGAAAGGAAAGCATTTAATGCACATTAAATGAGCCTGATACATTTTGGATTTATTGCAAATGATTGACCGAGAAATCTGGAAGATATATTATAAAAATAGAAACCTTCCAAAACGGCGGTCAAGTCAACTGTACGCGCATTCAATGCAGTTGTCTCCTCCTCCAACGGGCAGACAACCCAAGTATATAAGCTACTCACCGAAGAACAGGAAAACAACTTTGCTACAACTTATTGCTCTGAACTTCATACTACAAGCATTCTTGAGATTCAAACTCCACAACACAAAAACAAGAAAAAGCTTACGTTGGGAAGATTCAACCTCACAATCTCTCATCCCCAACAAGAGCAAAGTTCAGCCTATTCTTCAACCCTTCAAGATCTTCATCTACATATCTTTTGTAACGAAGCAAGTTGGAGAAAACTCTGTTTTCAACACATCTTCTGCAAAGAAGGGCGTCCAAGTAACTGCAGCAGTGAAGTGGTGATACTTCCGGGAAGCTGAGTGAAAGGATAAGTCATCAGGAAGCAGGACTGCATCCCGGGTGACATCTAGGCTTGAAGAAGGCGTGGAGAACTTCTTAAGTGCTAGGGACTAAGGCGTTGTATTTGATCCTTACAAGCTTAGTGGAACAGTGGATTAGAGGAACGAGTTGTTCCTTGAACCACTATAAAAACTCTGGTGTCACTTACTTTACGCATTTATTTACTGCACTTAGGATTCTAACTGCATAACTCTAAGACTTGGAATCTGTGTTCAGCAGATCTCGTTCTCAGAGTTATCAGAAAGGCATTTGCCTTAGTGTTTGTTTGAGGCTACCCGGAACTCTTATCCGCTGCAAAGACCAGTTCTGATCATCAGAACTTGACCATCTCTGACAAGTCAACTCTGACTTAGAGAAAAGTTGAAAAACTTGAATCAGTCTATTCACCCCCCTCTAGACTGATTACCAACTCGAACGGGACCAACACATTTATATACTAACTAGTTTTCGCAACGCGCGGTGCGCGATGGAGATTGTGCCCAATGTGTTTTTATAACAGGGATAATGGCCAATGTGTAAGAAGGGGTGCTTGAGATATATGCTAGGGGAAAATGATGAAGTTTGCGTGGCAGTGTGTGTACAACATGCATTACCTTTTGAAATAACATTGAAATAGAACTCCCAAATAGAATAATGAAAATTTCATGATTGCATTATTAGTGTGTAATTTATTAAAATGAGAAGAAATAGACATAATATTGTATCATGGAAACAAGCTTAGTAGTGTATCATGGGAAAATAAGTTTATGGTTGCAGGAGCGATAACATTAAAATATCAAAATGGAACATAGTACTGCAAAAATGGAAGTAGTCAAATGTAATAACACAATTTGGTGAGTCGTGGAATGGTTTGGATGGTTGTGTACTCTCTGTCACACTGTTTTGATGCGTTTCATTGGAGGACTTGAAGTGCTTGTGCTTTCACTGGGTGCAGTGTGATCGGCAGCATTTGCTTCATCCATCTTTATTATGTGCAATGAAGACTCGTGCAAAGATGTTATGATATAAGATGTCTTTGAACTACGAGGATAATTGTTTTTTGAACTCCAATTGTCTTGCGAAGACCTCAACTGGACTATGTACTCTTCCTTAGCAAGGCGGCTTGTTTATGTATGGGAATGAAGCTTTTTTCCCCTACCAAGTACAAAAGAATTTCAATGAGTGGTTTCATATAGCATTTAAATCTAGTAGAAAATTAGTCTTTGACAAATGACAATGTGTATACTATTCATATTTCTACAGGACCCTAACTCCATAAGAGATTATGCTTCATTTGATGATTTTGTTAAAAAATCTATGGCATAGAGTTGACGAATAAAGCTTTGGGTGACATTTTTAATTGATTTTACAATGTAGGTAATGTTTTTGGCAATAGTAAACAAATGCAAAACTGTCGAGTGCTGAAAACATCCAACTGGACTTCGGTTACAGACCCTTATAGCTACATGGCCTCAGGTATTATGCAATCTAACAAACTCTTAATTTTAAAAGGCGTGAGGCGGCATGAGGCGATTTCATTGATTTACCCGAGACGCGAGGCGTGCGCCTCATGGAACTTAACAGTTAACAATATAACTTTGGTAAATTGTATTTGTACCACTTCTACATGAAGGCCTCTATCCAAAGATGATAACTTCACTAAAACACCTCAAACCATGAAAGTCTCACTTTATTAACACCAAAAGTAAACACAAAAACAAAAAATTCAAGCAGTAATAACAAAAATGTTAAATGCCCATTTAAAATTATATTAAAAAGCAACATAGCAAGCTGACAAGCAAAGTAGTGTACTCATAGACAATTAATAAGAATTTGTTAATAATCTTAATGTAACTTATTAATTATATATACAAACCTGTAAACCCTTTTTTAAAATTAAATTTAAAAAAACATAAGGAAAACACAAAATATCTAAACTGAAATGCTCAATGGTGTTTGTTAAAAAATCTATTTGGGCATGGGTGTGGGGTAGCAGACAACCCAAGGGTAGTGAAACTATAACACGCATGGCTAAGTTAATGTAATCGTAACTTATAGACTATTAGAGAAGTTCTGTTGTTTTTAAAAAGTAAATAAAGTGGGATTGACTGTTTTTATTTCGGTAAAGATTAAAAAATAAACAATCAAAGCCGCAGATCAATTTAGGTGTTTGAAAACCAAGCGCCGCCTACCCAAACAAAAAATATGCGGTCTACAAACGCTGGGCGCCGCCTACCCAGCCACAAAAGCGGTCTCTATGGATAACTTTGCCTATAATCAAACTCCCATGCTATGCATTTAAAATAATTCCAAGTAAAAGTAGTAAAATTCCAACTAAAATGACATACCTTTCAGCAGGAACAATGCTTGCACAAGATTGCTTGCACTCTAGTCAGCTCTAGAGGGAACAAAAGACAAAGAGCATTAGTCCTAAAAAAGTTATGACGTGAAGTTATAGTTAAAAAGTTACACATTAATATATTATTTTTTTAATCACAAATAATGGAAAAATAGGCACCATCCTCCTAAATTTATATACTCCTAAAAATGTTAATTGGTATCCGATACAGTATCATTCAATCATACACACACTACCTGGTGTAATCATTCAACTCTAAAGCCAAACAAAGTAGTTCTCTACCTTACAAATTGAGATGGCAAACCTAAAGTTGATAATGAATCCTTGTTTGACTTGAACTAAATCTAGTATGAACTATGGGCGCTTCAAATTTTTAGAAGGATCTGTACCAAAACATCTTTCACATTTGACCATTTCACTTATCTTATTCTTTGACTTTGAGATTTCAGTTGAATTACATTCTTCCTGTGTGACTTTAATTAGGTGTACCCCTAAATACATAACCTGGAAGAAGTTGGGGGCATTATTGAGCTAATAATACATTTAAAGCCTAAAGTGGACTTTTTAAGAGTTCAAGTTTCATGTGGTATTCTGGGGTTAAGGTTCAAGGTCATTTGGCCAAAAAAAAAATAGTTGTTGTCGTTGTATCTCGTAGGAAAAGTTTCAATAATTAAACAGGAAAGAAAATTAGTGTGTTGGGGTTAAATTAGAGAATCTTTTCATTTTAAAAGATTTCACAAGTACCATACAAGCGTATTTCCAGTTTTCAATGTTTTGTGCTTTATTCCCTATATCTGTTTAACACACTATTGTGGGTAACTTGTTTATCTATCACCATCTGACCATTTAAGTTGGAAAGATTTTAGCCTTCTTTTTTATATTTTAGCACCACATAAGCAAATGTTTCCATTTTATTTTAATTACCATGTTAAATGTACACCAGGCTCTTTTCAAGAAAACTTGTCTCACGTATGATGAATATGTAGTTAAGACTTAAGTTTTGAACTTAAACTTAAGTTTTGAAACTAAACTGTCCCTTCTGTATCGACCTCTATTTCATTGTATTATTAAGGAAAAGTTTCAATAATTAAACAGGGGAAAAAATTAGCAGCTTTCATGGAGTGCTCTTATGGTCTCAGGTAGTAACATTTATTCATTGTATTTTTTGTTTTTAATAAAATCTTTAATTCAAAAAGTATGGTTATTAGATATGAGGCATTTATTGTTTTTTACTAAATACATATCCAGAATCCTATCAACATATGGCGTATACATCTAATGTCATGCCTTTTATAAGAAAACATCCATTAACAAAGTCTTATGGCCAACGTAAAAAGAAAGGAAATATAGATGACGACAATGCAAACATCACTAATTCGACGTAGCTGACTTTACATGGAAATTGTGCTAGCAAGATCACAAAGTTACAATACTATAGGACAAGCAAAGGTTAGATAAAGCAGAGGTTCGGAACTTATACAAATCACCCTTTTCCCCTTTTCTATTAATGCACAATCAGTACAATGTGTATTTTTAGCATTTTCCCTTGAATCCCTTCTCAAGAAGACTTGTAAGCTTGTTACCCCTATGTCAAGAGAAGTGCATATATCTGATGTATGAAGCCCATCATCATTACCCTAGTGCCACAAAGACTCCCACTGATGGTAGACTCGTGGAGTAAGGGGGGTCGGATGTATGTAATCTTACCCCTATACTAAAGCGTAAATATGCATGAATCTCATTGAACCATTCAGATTGAAACAGTGAGTATTTGAAGCTCCCTATATTGGAATTCCGTTAGTATCATTTTTAATATTTTATGTAAAGTTTATAGAGTATGCTATCGAAGTGTCAAACCAAATCTGTTTCCACAATGGAGTTACTACATAGACAGTCCAGATTTATTTGGGATATTAGAAGTTACTCCAAATCAATCTGGCTTGTCCCTGTTATAACTCCACATATAGTTACTCCAGATGATCCTGATCCCAAAGTTGGAAGATATCTGCTCTAGAAAACAAGGTGGAAAAAACACGACTGAGATCAAAATTATTTTATTTCACCCACTGCAGACAAAATATTCTCGAAACCAGAAACATTGTAGTGAATGCTACAACAAGCATATTCCTATGTGTCAGACCCCCACACACACCACAACATCAGGTCACATCATCTGTCTAATATTACCATTCATAAAGTTCCATTACTCACTTCTTGATCTCTGTGAAGAAGAATTAATAGGAAAAGACAGATTGTTTCTGTTTTGGCATCAATTAACATGACATCGTATCGTATTAGGAACCAAGATGACCTACAAAAATAATGGCTATTAAACTCTATTTTGATATGGAACTGACATAGTGACATCCCTCACACCCCCACTCCACCCCACTCCACCCCACGCCCCCACTTCCAAGCAAGTCAAAATCTATTTATTATGGTTATTCCATTGATAAGCATAATTGGGCAAATAATGATATGCTAATCCAGAACAGGCTCATGGTTCCACATAGTCACACACATTAGGTCCGTCGTGATTCAATATGTTAAAACAGCTCTCTGGATGTGTCTCAATGGCAACGTGCTACCCTGTTAACTCAATGCCACTGGAGTTTTTATACTAATTGAGCATCAACAACGCCAAATAATATTTCGATGTGCTGTAGGATTGGATGATTCCAACTAACGGACGAACTCACAAGAGCTGAAGCAAAAAATAAGCAAGCATGTTTTTATCTGAACTCATATACACAATTTATTTGCACTCTGAAATTGTTATAGATGATTTTAGGAGCTTTAGAGGCTTTTTGTCAACGTATAACCATATCCAAAGCTGTAAAATTTTACTATGGTCAACAACAAGCATTTATATTGGGTATTCTACTCAACAAACAAACTACAAAGAACCTCAGACATGGGTAGAAGACAAAGTACTGAACTTCACTAAGGACTGCAAAGTAGAGGCAGGAAAAAAGGCAGAACAATTTCAAAGATGGATGGAAGACATACCGGAAAGGTGCGTGCAGGTGGCGAAAATCGTCTGCCATGAGAGAGAAGGATCGAAGATGTCCGCGCCAATTGGAATTCCATAACCCGCACTGTAGAGGAGAAGGATCGATTTGAAGTTACAAGCGGAAGTTAATCGTCTCATAAATGCGAGACTAATGAATACTTACCTGCTAGGAAGACGAAGGGATGACCGACCATGAGGCAAGCCTGCGCGATCGAAGAGTGCCTGTGCAAGTCGAAATGGAGCAAGGGAAGGGCCCTTCATGTGCGGCTAAAGATGAACCCTGCGGCTAAATAGGGGCCAGCGGGAATTACTAACGGAAGGGCAATAACGGTGGTAGCTGAGTCATCAGTTATCACGCTTTACGGAAGATATAAGGCAGGCAAATGCAAAGCATACCAACATTTAAGCATAATGTACAGGTCAACACAGCTCACAGTACCACCAACAAAATATCTATACCCAAAATAGGCTAACCTTCATTCACCCTTATTATATTGTAGAGATTATGTCTACCTGTTAAAGGTTCCGTAGCAACAATAGTATGAATGAAAGCTGCATATAATGTTATTTGAAAATTATTATGAGGAAAAATTAGATATTTAAACTAATTTTATTTATTATGAGTAATATTTAATTAGGAGACGGTGATGTAGAAACTATGAACAGAATCTGATGGAATCGTACGTATCAATTGAAAGAAGCTAAAAACCTTAGGTTTCATTAATCACAAGAGCAGAATTTATACAAGACATTTACATGGGCCGATGGGCTTAAACAAAAATATGCTAAATTAAATATGCTAACACCCCCCCTCAAGTTGGAGCATGCGGATTACAAATGCCCAACTTGGAAAGAAGGAAGAGAAATTGTCGTCTGCCAAGAGCTTTAGTGAAGATATCAGCCAGCTGATCTTGAGAAGAAACATGCTTAGTGAGGATCAAACCGTCTTGAACAGCGTCACGCACGTAATGACAATCCACCTCAATATGTTTAGTTCGTTCATGGAACACCGGATTTTGAGCAATGTGAAGGGCGGACTTACTGTCGCAACACACGGTCATAGATTGAGAGTGAGAAACACCAAGACTAGACAAGAGACCTTTAAGCCATTTTAATTCAGCTGTCAAGGAGGCCATAGAACGATATTCCGCCTCAGCAGAAGAGCGAGAGACAGTATGCTGCTTCTTGGATTTCCACGAAATAGGAGACGTACCAAGAAAGACAATCCATCTAGTAAGAGATCGGCGAGTAAGAGGGCAAGTTGCCCAATCGGAGTCACACCATCCGGTAATATGAAGATCACAAGAAGAAGAGAGTAAAATCCCTTGACCAGGACTACCCTTTAGATAGCGAACTACCCGAAGGGCAGCTGACCAATGCTCCTTGCGTGGATGTTGCATAAACTGGGACAGGATGTGAACCGCATAGGCAATATCAGGGCGTGTAAAGGATAGATAAAGAAGTCTACCAATCAAACGTCGATAGGAAGCGGGATCGGAGAGCATATCACCTGTCGCCAGTGCTAAATTATGGTTTGGTTCAATAGGAAACTCGGTGGGTTTAGAACCGAGCATACCGACCTCAGAAATAATGTCCAACGTGTATTTACGCTGGCAGAGATAAATTCCTTCGTCGTTACGAGCTACTTCAATCCCAAGAAAAAATTTTAGGACCCCCAGATCCTTCATGTGAAAACAGGTACCCAAGTATGATTTAAAATCAGAGAGAGCACCAGAGTCGTTCCCCGCAATAATCAAGTCATCAACATAGACTAAGACATGCATGTGAATGTCACCTTTATGGAAAGTAAATAGAGAATAATCGGAATAAGACCGAGTAAAACCATAGGTCAAGAGGGATGTGGCGAGTTTAGCAAACCAGCAGCGTGGAGCTTGACGTAAGCCATATAAGGACTTTTTCAGACGACAGACAAGATCCGGACGAGTAGAGTAAAACCCAGGTGGAAGTTTCATGTACACTTCCTCATCTAGATCACCGTGAAGAAATGCATTGTGCACGTCCATCTGATAGACATGCCACTGTCGGGCAGCCGCCACCGCAAGAAAGGTTCGAACGGTAACCATTTTTGCCACCGGAGCAAAAGTTTCCGTATAGTCAATTCCTTCCTTTTGATGATTACCAAACACCACCAGCCGTGCTTTGAGACGTTCAATTGTCCCATCAGAATGATATTTAATCTTGTAGACCCATTTACAACCAAGAGCATGTTTGCCGGGTGGCAAGCTTGTCATGACCCAAGTCTGATTCTTCTCTAGAGCTTGAATTTCACTTTGCATGGCATGACGCCAACCTGCATCAGTCATGGCTTCCTTAAAAGAGCGGGGCTCCATACCTGCAAGAACAGCCCCAAGGAACGCACGGTGGCGCGGGGAAAATTTTTCACAGTTTACATAATGAGCTATAGGATAATGCATACCTGAGGAACCAACTGGGACTGGTGCGGACGAGTATGGGCTTATCTGCTGAACATGATGGGTGACAAAATCTTTGAGAAGAACAGACGTGCGTTTGACACGTTGACCACGCCCAAGCATTTCATGCGTGGAAGAAACACCATCTGTAGTATTATCACCAGAAGTACCAGGTATATCTAATTCATGCAATGCACTAGACAAACTGGTGGACGCCAATCCCTGCTGCAGGTTCGCATCATCATCATCATAGGAGGCAGCCGTATCCAAAATAGGAGAGGAAGCTCCTAACGCAGTGTCTTCTGGTAAACTGGAATCTGTAGCAAACGGGAATTCATCCTCTGAAAATTGAACATCTCGGGACACAAAAATATCTCCGGTGTGAAGATCATACATCTTCCATCCCTTTTTACCATTAGGGTAGCCAAGAAAAACGCAACGGATACTTCGAGGACTAAACTTGTCACCTCGAGATTTATGATTATAAGCAAAGCACAAATACCCAAAAACCCTCAAATGTTGAAAATCCGGAGCAATACCAGTCAGAACTTCATACGGTGTCTTATTATCAAGCAAACCAGACGGAGTACGGTTAATCAAATAAACAGCAGTTAACACACATTCACCCCAAAACCGAATAGGTAGGTTAGCTTGAAACATCAGTGCACGAGCCACATTTAAAATGTGACGGTGCTTACGTTCAACTCTCCCGTTCTGCTGTGGCGTGTGCACACAAGATGTTTGAAAATTAATGCCATGAGCCTCAAAATACGGAATCATGCACCTAAATTCTGTACCGTTGTCACTACGAACAGTTTTGATGGACGTATCAAACTGTTTCTCGATCATAGCAAAAAATAAGAGAAAATATTTTTGGACCTCCTTTTTGTCACGGAGCAAATACACCCAAACAGCTCTTGAGTAATCATCAACAATAGTTAAAAAATAGACAGCATCACATGTAGAAGGTGTATTGTACGGACCCCACAAATCACAGTGTATTAATTCGAAAATACGACTTGCTTTATTATTGCTAAGAGGAAAAGAATCCCGAACTTGTTTGGCTTGTGGACAAACAATACAAGTATTAGTCAGTTTCTTACTAGAACTAGAACTAAGCACAGGTAACAGTTTAACAACGCGATCTGAGGGATGCCCCAAACGACGATGCCACAACTCAAAATCTGACAGTTTGGAAGCCGTTACAGCATGAAGAACAGGAATGCCTCGGAAAAAGAAAAGCCCATCTCGCCATTCACCTGCTCCAATCAGGTTCCTCGAGCATCGGTCCTGTATAGCACATAAGGAATCAGTAAAAATCACCATACACGCCAATTGATCAATCAATTGAGAGATAGATATAAGATGACAGTTTAATCCCGAAACAAATAGAACATGTTCAAGCACAAGACTGGGAGATAGCTGCACACGGCCTGTCAGTGTTGCACTCGCCGTACGGCCATCTGGCAGACCAACACGACACACAGGAATTTTTCTGACGTTCACAAGGCGTGATAAATCCCCGGTAACATGATGTGATGCTCCGGTGTCAAGAATCCAGTCACAAGAAAGAGACTTACCCGCCATGCGTTCACTCGTTCCACCTTCAGAATTAATGAAATGTAAAAGAGCTTGCACCTGCTCTCTGCTCAACATACTGAGTGGATTACCAGTATTTTTAGTAGAAGAGGAAGATGCGGCCGAAGTTCCCAGCACATGAGCAACTGCGTGGGCCCGCGCACCTCCCCCTTTCCCTTGAGTGGCAGCTTTGTTCTTGTTGCGATCCTCCCACCAATCGGGATATCCCACGAGCTTGAAGCACGAACCTACTTCGTGACCTTTCTGTCGGCAATGAGTGCACGTTACTTTAGAGCGTTCCAGTTTGTCTTGTTTTCCTTTTGGCCGATCTGTCTGTAGCGCAAAGGCAGTAACATCTGCTGAGATTGTTTTTCCTCGTGCAATAGCACGTGAGCCCTCTTCCTGCAGGAAAGACTGGTGCGCAGCATGGATATCCGGCAAAGGTTGACGTGAGAGCAGATTTGACCTTACGGTCCCATAATATTCATCATCTATACCCACCAAAAATTGATGGAACTGTTCTTCATCACGATCCTTGGCAAATTTCTCAACCACACCGCACGTACATCCGCCGCATGTACACGCGTGGAGTGGTTTTAGCCGGTGTAATTCGTCATACAGCCCCATGAGTAGCGTGTAATAGGCATCGACTGACATACCTTTGCTCTGCTTGCAGTCAGTAATCGAGGCCCGGGGTTGTTGCAGGCGCGGTCCGTTAGCAACGCTAAAGCGTTTTTCGAGATACAACCACATCTTCCTCGCTTCGTCATGGAACGGAATTGATGCCGCAACTGTTGCTTCCATGCTCCGCAAGAACCACGAGACAATCATAGAATTGACTGTCTCCCAATTTTGTAATTGTTTTGGCTCGGTTGGTTTCTGCATCGATCCGTCGATAAAAACATGCTTCTGGCGTGCCTTCAAGGACAGAGTGATGGCTCTTGACCAAGCCACATAATTATCACCCTTGAAAATCACGTGGGTGATAAGATTTCCGGGCTGATCGCCAAACCCGAGGTAATATGGCGAGGTTGGATCAATTGTTGAAGCTGCGGTATCCCCTGCCATGGTCGTTGAAGAGCAACTCGCTGGTGTTGCTGAAACCTCCGACGAACGAATGAAGGAAGAGCCGCGCTTCAGTGCTCTGATACCATGATGGAATCGTACGTATCAATTGAAAGAAGCTAAAAACCTTAGGTTTCATTACTCACAAGAGCAGAATTTATACAAGACATTTACATGGGCCGATGGGCTTAAACAAAAATATGCTAAATTAAATATGCTAACAGAATCTCCCTTTTTTTACCCCAGGGGTGTCGGGGGAGGGATGTTTGGAGGGTCTGGGGTAAATTGGGATCAATATCACTCCATTGAGCTTTGAACCCGGGAGAAGTGTTATGTGTTCCCATTGTCCGATTCAAACAGTAGAAGGGGTGAGGAGTTATCTATGTCGTATTCGACTCGAGATTGCTGTGTTGAGACTTTTGAAAGAATATCATAGTCGGATAATGAAGGGGACGTTTCTGCCTATGAGGACAACACAAAAGATAGGAGGGAGTGTTTATGTGTTTGGATTGCGGTTTGGTTCATGGAAGCACAACGTCGTCGAAGTTTGGAAGAGGGTCGGCAGGTACGGATGGTGCAGATGCCGGGAGCAGGAAAGGTTTCGTCAGGACTCAAGAGGCCTGGAAACAAGCACGTCAAAGGGTGGAATGGTTCTGGGCAAGCCAAAAAACGAGATGGAGGGGTCTCTGACTGACTTTTTTATCTATGGCTGCAAGGTTAAGCTTCTCATTGCTCGGGGATGTTTATTTAATTCTAGATATTATTTTTCCGTTGCTGTTATTTTCGAGTCAGACATTATTTTGCTTGTTTTTTTTTTTCAAAACTACGTTGCAGATTAGGGTGGTTGATGAGAAGTTTAATCCGATCGCTTTTGACTCATTGCTCATTTTGGGATCAACAAATTGTATTGATTTTTCAAAGATGGTTAACTCTAAATCTGGTTCAATGGCTAATTATGGGTGTGAAACTTTTTGTCTTGATGTTACTTGCCTGAGTTCTGGTATTGTAATACAAAGTACTACATATCAGCTATTTTCTTCCAAAAAAATCTCTAAACAACATTTAGAGTATGGCCCATTGGTTATGAATGATATACGACTAATATGGACCAAGTAATAAGTGCAAAAGGCCCAAGTTAAGCGGAGTATTTAGTATCCATAAATACTCATCGTCAAATATTCAAATGCTCCCCATCAAATCACTCTAGCCTTTAGCTTATTAATTAGGTCATCATCAAATATTCAAATACTCCAAAATTGAGGCACATGAACTTTGTTAACGTGTCATTAGAGTAATAGAGTCCTGGCCCATTAGTTTAATATAAATGGATTTTACGATGTTAATATAGGTGCCATTAATAATTGTAATTGTAATATAATGTTTTACAATATTCTACAGTGGTGATAGTAATCAAAACAACCCGTGTTTCAATCAGGATGTCGATCCTCAACTATTACATCTGTTTCAATTCATGGTAAATATAACACAAGATCCAACACAAACAACAATTGCTACCAAAAAGGTAATAAACATTATGAGATTTGCTATTCTAATTTTCTTCCTGATATCTGCTAGAAATCCTGCTTTGCATGAATCACAAGAGTAGCAAAGCTTTCTTGGATCATTGCTCCAATTCAGACAGTCAGTATCTGTTTTATTGTCTTTTGAGACTTTCCAATTTGTTGGGCTCACATAAGTGTACTCACATTTTGCTTGTGGCATACAACATCCTGACTGCAATTCAAGCAATTTAATTTAAATTCATTAAAAGTAGCTGATGATAAATAGATAACAACAATGGAGCAATTTATTTTGGCACATGAACAATAAATCCATCAATGAACAAATATCTTCTAAGTTATAACAACAGGAGGTAATCAGATGGATCATTAGTTAATTAAAATAATTAAAATACGAAGTATGAGAGTGGAAAACAATTAGGGAAAAGTTATCAAAATATTCTAAATTGGGTCAAATAATAAAACCCTACTAAAAATACTCCCTCTTTCCCAAATTGATTGCAAAGTCAACATTTTTTAGTCAACTAGTGTTAAGGTTATATCTTCCCTGTTGATAACTACTTCAGTTTTTTATAATTAAAATTTACATATTCAAAAACTACATTAAAATCTGTTCAAAGTTGCAAATTCGAAATTAGAATATAGTTAAAATTGACATCCTAATTAAGTGAATAAAATGAATTTATTTCACACAAAAAATCAAATTTGCAAATCATTTTGGAACAAAGGTAATAATAAAACAAGGAAGTTGTAGCAGTGTTCTGAAAGGCGTGTCAATGCATCATTGCCAAGCCCCACTTTTTTTAGGCATAGATCAGAGTATACGAGACATACTCCGTATTTTACAACAATGAGTGTGTCGTGATGACAATACATTCGATCGGTCCAAATCATATTTCTTCATTTATTAATATTTAAAATTTTCAATTGCAATATTTTAATTAATCCACGTAAACAAGATAGGGTAAAATTTCCCTAACTGAAAAATACCTGCAAGGGGGTGAGGTGTGCTGTGAACAATTGTTGAGAAGAGGAGTAAGTCTTATCTAACTTCTCACACCAATTAGAAGCAGTGAGGCAGCTAATAATGGGATTCCACCGGAAGTAGCCGCTGACCCTCCGGCGAAGCCAGAAGGCGAAGTGATCGAGGCGGTACTCGACGTAATTCCGGCCGGGCACCGAGTGCGGGGAGCCGGAGTAACCGGTGACGACGAAGGCGGCGATGAAGAGCGCAACGGCCATGAGGAACAAGAGAAAGGTGGTGCCGAAATAAGTGGCACTCGCATCCTCATCCTCGGTGGATATTGCGCAGCAGGCCACCAGACCCACCAGGAACATCAAAGCTCCCATTGAGATTATGATCTGCTGGAAATAGAAATTGGCGCAGGAATTGCTGGCCCAAATGCCGGCCGCTATGATGGGGGCGGAGAGGAGAATGGGCAGGACGCTGAGACATGTTTTCACCGCTCTTCTGGTTTTTGCCATCTTGCCTGGGGTTTTCTGAAAGATTAAGGCAACGTTATTTATATGGTTTCCTATGTTTTTGTCTGTGAAAAGTTGGAAACGCGCAAATTAAAAAAACAAAAAAAAGTTCTTTCCTTCAGATGAGTTCCTTGGGAGGGAGGATTCCTGGTTTACTTGGGCTGGTGGATTTGCGTGCTTTCCTAGTGGGGTTTCGCATAATCCCATCGCTACTAATGAAATTCATGGAGTTAATTATATTTAATTACATTGCTCTCATGGGTTTCCTCGGCCATAAGTCACAGGTTCTCAATTACATCTTGTTTTAATTGATTTGTTGTGGTTTATTTAGGTGAGGTCTCCTCGATCTGGTCTGAACTCGTATTGTCCGAATCTAAAAGAAGTTTATGGATAACACATCATGGACAAAAGTGTGTATACTAAGAGTGGATAGAAATACTGATATAGCATTGTACCAGGCCGGATCACACTATAATCTCTTACTCGCAATGGCAACCTTTTACTCAGAGAATTTTGATGGATAAGTCTTTCGCTAAAAAATGTCCACATCACAAGAGATTATAAAAAATGAATATTCAGAAATGGCAACCTTTTATTTTGATAATTTATTCCCTAAGATATATATTTTGATAATTTATTTTCCTTAATTTACACTTTCTATTTATTATGTATGTAGTATTACAGACTATTTACTATTTTCTATTAAGTCTGAATTAGGATATCTGTGTGGATTAGTGATATTTGTAAAATAGATTGTCTCCATTAGGGCTGAGCAAAACCCGAACCGACCCGTAAAACCCGAAGTTTTTTTCGGATAATATCCGAACCGAAATGGATATCTGACCCGAAAAATCCGAAACCGAAAATCCGATTAGTATTGGGCCTAGATCGAGTGGCGGGTAGGGTTTGTAAAATCCCGACCCGCCCGAATATCCGAAATATATTAAATAATTTAGTGTGTACTTTGAATATGTTAAATTAATACTTGTGTTCAATTATTTGTGTAATTATTTGTGCAATTTGTGTTAAATTATTTTTGTAATTTGAATGTGTAGTGCACTAGTGTGTACAATTTTTGTCAAAGTGACATTCCAATACTTTAATTATCCAATTATAATGTGTTTTAATATAACCGAAATATTCGAAATATATTAAATTATGTAGTGTGTACTTTGAATATGTTAAATTAAAACTTGTGTTCAATTATTTGTGTAATTATTTATGCAATTTGTATTAAATTATTTGCGTGATTTGAATGTTTAGTGCACTAGTTTGTAGAATTTTTGTCAAAGTGGCATTCAAACACTTTAATTATCCAATTATAATTTTTTTTAATATAACCGAAATATCTGAAACCCGATCCGATATCTGATAATATCCGATTTACAAATATCTGAAAAACCCGATTTGAAATATCAAAGGGTCGGGCCTAGTATTTAGCTTAAAAAACCCGAACGGGTTAAGGGTACGCAGACCCGACCCGCCCGAACCCGACTCGTGCTCAGCCCTAATCTCCATGTGGCATCTCCCAAGGGTTCGTTCCCTTCCCTCCCTTGTTGCCATGTGGCATCTCCTAAGGATTCGTGTGGATTAAGTGATATATTTGTATATGAGTTTGTCTCTATGTGGCATCTTCAATAATGGAGACAACCTCATATACACATATCACTTTAATACGTTTGTGCGATGATTATATGGGATGAACAAATTAAATTGCACTCAAGAATGAAAGCAAAAGAATAACATGGATCCGGAGGGAGAAACAGGTTGGGTGAAGACCATTCTTCTAAAACTCGCTAGACGCTAATCGGACAGTTGAGGGGCCGGTGCCTGGAGCCTAGCGCCTAAGTGTTCGATTAGGCCAATTTTTTGATCGACTACACCGATTTTTTCGGTCGACTATTCAGATTAGTCCTCTAAAGTTAGGGCTGACTAGGCCGATTAGTCGATCTGACTAGATCGATTTTTAGATCAGTGGCGAAGACAGAGTGAACGGGGAGAGAGAGGAATGAAAAAGGAAGAAAAAATTAAGAAAAAAGAAAAAAATAGTGTCACTGCCGTCAAAAGCATTTTACCGGTTGTTTACCCGGTAAAAAGAGCGATTCGAGCGTGTTTTAAAGTTCAAATGCTTAATTGGGTAATATTTGAGTTAGTGGGCTTAATTGACATTTTCATAATAATAGAGTTTATTTGATCATTCTTCCATTAAAAATTTATGGGTAATTCTAAATGCAGCCACATAATTGCAACTCACAGCCCATAATTAAAATTAATTAATTAAATAGAAATGTAATGCCTATTATATCCCCGATCACTTTTCCATACCAACGTCTTCTTTGATCTAGTTCGACGCTTCGAGCCTTCTAGTCTTCTAGCATCACCCTTTTGCAACTTCACTGGTTCAACTGTCCGTCAACTGGCTTCTCATCTTCATCGAATTGGAGGGTGGATTGTCTTTCATTCTATTTGGACCTCTGTTGCAGAATTGGTCCAAAATTCTGCTGCCAATGAGAGGGCTAATTCGTTCATCCATCATTTCGGATCTGCTTTTCATTGCCTTATCAGTTCTTAGAAGTAATTTGTTCTTGTGAAGCTTAAACACCATGTCAGTGTTATTTATCATTCACTAGTAATTGAGTCACTTATTTTGTCATTTTCAAAATGCCTAGGTGATGAATCACTGAGAGTGCATCAAATGCCCATTTTTAGAGCACCGTATCAGTATTATATTTTAAAATCCAGTCACTAAATCAGAGTGCATCTTTGATTAATCGTTGCTATCTTTAATTCAATATATATACATGTGTGTATTCAAATCAGAGATCATGAGAGTAGTTAGCTCTTTCTTCTCCTGGAGTAACACCGCCGGCCACCGCCATAGCAGCCACCGGCGCTGCCATAGCTTCAGTCACGTCCATCGCCGCCACCTCCATATCCGGCGTCACAGCCTTTGCGGTGATCACCTATGCATCCTCCGAGGCCGCGTCTTTTTGTGCCTCCCACCACCTCCGACACAACGTCTTCTTTGTGCCTCCTACCACCGTAGCCTCCACCTCCTCTGCAAGATTGGGCCTTATTTAGCCTTCACCATCTATATATGGTCATATGGACTACTGTATTAAGAACATAACTTCCGGTCTAGGCCTAGGCCTGTGTAAGGATATGTTTAGCAAGTAGAAATAAAAATACTTTTACTAAGGGCAAGTTTGTAAAATCAATCATTTTGTTAAAAATAAATTAAAAAGGGAGGCTGTCCTTAGTAAAAACCGGTGTGCATTTAGAATTACCCAAATTTATAGTCCTCGTGCATTCAATTAATTTAATTGGTTTTTTTAGAACAGATAACGTAATTATCACAACTGAGGTCCGGATACAAAATCGTCATAACAAAGGCTACACTGTGATGAGACTCGGAGCTGGAATCGCACTTACTAGCGGCCCATCTCGCTAACCCCGGAATTTGGTAGACTTCATACACAACAACGCTGTTCCTGCTACTAGAAGGGGAATGAAATAACAAAACAGAGTTCAAAACTAATAAAAAACAGAAAAATAACATAAGTCAGGGGTTCCGATTAAAAACTATCAATTGCCTTCAATTGATAGTATAAGTACAATTGCAAAAATTAGGAGTACCAAGTATAATCAAAAGACTAGGAGACACATTCAAGTTAGATTAAAAACTATAAGGAAATTTGTGTCTCAAGGGGTGTTTGTTGTTGATTTTGTTGGATCCAAAGATAATACAGTAGACCCTTTAACAAAAGGACTTGATTTAAATCAAGTGATAAAATCAAAGTTGGGAATGAGACTGAAACCCAAGAACTATTCATCTACGGTAGCAACCTAACCTATCTGAGTGGAGATCCCATAAAGTAGGTTCAATGTGGTATAAACAAACCGTAGAGTGAATTGTGCATCTCATTAAAACATTTTTTTAATGAGTTCTATTCCTTGATAAGCCTTAGAGATGCTGAAATTGCTAAGTTAGTAAGAGTTTAAGACTCTGAATGGGATCAAGCTTTAAAAGCAGAGTGTTAGCAATGCACTCTTGGAGATGTCCAACTATGAGAATGTTATTGTGTGGCCGCAATAAGAGAATAAGGGTTAATTCTCGATGACATTCTTGAGACAGGATCGGGACGCATGGCCGTAAAGCGTCAACCCTATAGATCGTTGTCATTGCCGTTAGTGTGTTGCTTTTATCCCACGCCAACACATTCAAGGTTCGAGTTCAAGAACTATGTTCACTCAGTTCCTGTGGGGGTTAGGGGTAAAAGCTTAGAACTTGGTTCAAACCGGAAGGTACCATATTTGAAAGCACACTATGTCCATTAGAGTTTAGTCTACAACTATGAATTTGTGGGGGATTGTTGGAAATATGATGAAATAAGTTATTTTCTTAAGGTCTCTTGTTTTCGAGTCCTAAGAAAATATGTATAAAATACGATTAGATGTGTCTTATTATACATCAGAAGAACAATTTACATGGTTGGATTTATTTCATCTAATGATTAGAATCCATAGTTGTAAATTTTGAAAAGTTGATGTAACAAGAAAGTGAATTTAAGTGTCTGTGTTAATAATAAATAGCCTTTTATTTTATTGTATTTTTTTTGGGTTCAAAATATTATGTGATAAGGGACATTATTGTTTAAGTATCACATTAAGATTTATTAATATTATTCTACACCTACAGACTCACTTGAGTGACGGTTCGAATAATATGTTTAGATAAAAGGCATTTGTTTACCGGACATAAATTCTTCATTGAAATCACAATCTTTTCATATTTTGCTAACGTATATTAGAGATGGAGCTTTATGGGACCAAATGAATAATTTGAATAAGTGATATTCAAAATTGTTGGCCAAGTAAATGGACCAAACGGATTTTGTAATCTGATTTCAAATTGTTTGCCTGGTCAAGATGGTTATTAAGGCTATCCGAATTACTTGGATCGTGCCAGATTATTAACACCTAGCTTCAGTTACATTCTCTGATATTTAAAATCTGATTTCCAAATTAAAAAGAAAAACCCATGTAACTGAAATACATAGTACTCCGTATATACTTTGAGTGCTAAAGAACACTTTGAGAGTTCTCCTTTTACTGAACGTACGAACAAAAACCAAAAGCTTCCCTTCTTTCTTATAAGTGGAGGAATATTATCACCTTCACGGATTCCTCTTTCTTCCTTGATAATTTTGCACTCATCTCTTCTATTGGCAAATTTGGCATTTTGGCGACGGTCGAGGGTTTCAGTCAAGATAGCTACAAGCCTGAAACGTGGTAGGATTATCCTGGGAGCGAGCTAGCCAGACCCATCTGAATAGCTATCGGGATACGGGGGCTATCTTTCTTCAGGGCCAGTCCGTTTTAACGGGCGATCCTACGATAAGTTTTTCTTATTTTTTCTCTTTATTCTTTTTCCATTTATTCTAATTATCATTATTATTTTGTTTCTTGCATTTGGCGGTTTGTCTGGTGATTTGTTTAAACTCGGGATTTTTATATGGTTAAACTTGCAATTATAATACTATTTTTCTAACACCATTTTCCAAGGCAGCCCAAGAAACTGAAACACCAAGATAAGGTATCATTTCTCACAACGATTAGAAAGGATATGCTCACTTTTTGCCACTTGAAACAAGAAAAAAACGTACACATTTTCGATATTCTATAAATAAGTTGATAAAAGTTCAGACTGAGTAATTGGAAACATATGTGAAGGTTCAGTGCATGTCAGTCCCTATCTGTTGGGAATTTACATGCATGCCAATGTCTGAGCAAATATTGAGCACCATTAATTATAAGTGTATATATATATATTTATAAACAGTACAAGTAAAAAGAAACTCTTGAGAGAAGTGTTGTGAAGGTCCCCACGACTCTTCAAGCCGCTTGAGATTTCAGGCGCTTAACAGACTGAAGAATTGGCTCTTTGACCTGTAAATACAGATGATGTGAATAAATGAGTTATTAACGGGATAACATTCTGACTTTCAGGCAGTAAAGGTCTAATCTGGAACTTAAAAAGTACTATAGAAAGAAAATTGACTAGAAAATGAGAATGAAAGAAAATTTGGACGAAAACAAAAAGATCTACTCAATTAGTTTGTTATAGAAATCTGTTCGAACTCATTTGTTAAATTCTTCATGTATATGAGTATCAATATTCTAATTTTATGTCAAACTTCAAAGAAAAGAATAATCACGTTTCATCTCTATTTTGTATTTTGCAAGGTACTCCCTCCGTCCCAGAAAATTCTTCCTAGTTTGACTTGGATCGGAGTTTAAGAAAGTGGGAATAAAGTGGAAATGTGTGGTTGTAGTTGTGTAAGAAAAAGGTGAAATGAATGTGAGCCACACAAATAATCAAAAAGGTGAAGTTGGAAGAATTTTCTGGGACGTCCCAAAAAGGAAAGTTGGAAGAATTTTCTGGGACGGAGGGAGTAAAACCTAAGATAGAAAACAACTAAGCTTTACACTTTTTTCACTTGTCTGTTATTTTCCAACATCTAAACATACCTTGAAATAATAGCATACCCCCCCACCCACCCACCCACCCCCCGGTGACAAGTAGAAGCATATATACCGTGCTTGCTTTCCTAGAACGTTTGCCCTGGCTAGACCGGCTGCAGATAATATTGTCAGAATCGTCACAGTTGTTGATGGAGTCTTTGTTATTAGATCTTCCGTTTTCATCATGTCCAGGTACAAAACTCTCTCTAGAAGCCACTGGCTGTAGGGTAGTCATCACTCATCAGTGAAAAAAAAATGTGAACGTCACATAGAGGCAGTGAAATAACTTGACAAACCTCAACCCTGCTTGTGGGAGTGCTACCAAGATCCTTCCTCTTAGACACGGTTTGATCGGTCCTAATGGACTCATTCTGGTATGCATCAGATTTCCCCTTTGTTCTGGTGACATCTGACCCAATTGAGTGGAGACCACCGCATGTGGACAAGTCCTTAAGGTTGTTAACTGTGCAATTAATGTACTATGGTGTTAGTGGGTTATGAAATGATATGGCTGAATTCCTAAAACTCAATTTTTAATTTTTTTTACCTGATTCATGGTTTTCCACTTCCTAAGAATAAACATCAATTAAAAGCATCATCAAATCACGAGAGAAAATTATACTATCAAAAAAGGGGAGACAGTGGCCTATGAGTGGATAGTTAATTACCATAAAATCCTTTTCTAAAGCTTTCTTTACTTCACTAAGCTTCTTTTCAGTCAGATCTGAGTGGATCACACGCTTCCCTGAACGGGGGAAGGGGGGTACAATATGAAGAATGAAAATATACCCTTCCTCAAAAAGACACTGCAAAATGTAATTCCACTATTCCTACCTAATTTGCGATTGCTTTTAGCTTCAATAAAGCCATCTTGGGTCATCTTATCTATTAATTTGCGAACTGTAGGTTGACTGGCTTGCCCTTCAAGTTTACTCTGAAGCTTTGAAACAGATACATAGTTCATGGGAAGTGCATGGTATAAAGCCTGAAATTAAAATGCCACACAATCAACTAAAAAATCAGTGGAAAAAATGTTGAAGTGTTGTACGAATGAAATTCCTGGGATGTGTAGAAATGAGAACTGCTTCAAATTGAAAATACACTAGACAAAATTGCCAGCTCAGATTTGAATGAGAAAAAATAGCACCTTCATATACATGTAATCTTGATTACTGCCCTTTTTTGCATTGTTGCCTTTTGGCCCAAACTGACAGTCCATTTCTTCTTTCACGGCATCGAATTTCTGCAGTTCAGAATTTGTCCCAAACAAAATGTCTATGATTATTAAGGAGTGCTAGTATATCAGAGATAGATTGAGTCTGGAACGGGTAAAGAAAATACATGTAAATTATGAAGCACCAAGGGATAAAAAGAAATTAAAATATACATTCTGCTTGTTAATGGTAAAAGTATCTGTATCAGTCTTTGACACAACGCCTTCCGTGACAAGCTTTGCCATAAGTTCTGAAAAAAAGCATAAATGCATTAAGTATCGAACTCAAATTGATAAAGAAGGTTCCTTTATTATTATTGTAAAGCTTAACCAGGATGTTCTTCAGGTACCTTCTATCAAAGCCTGCAAATAATTGAAAAGGTTAATGAAAAGTAAGCAGGTTGCAGACTTGCATTAGATTGACTTTAAATAATAAAATAGGAACTTTCCAGTAACAAATATACATAAAAGTATATTAGAGTATTTACCACTGAAATGTCAGGAAAACTGGAGAAAACATCAGTCAGTTCAACTTTGGCAAGGTGGTGAGCATTGATCCAATCCCTGACCCGCCCAATTTGGTGCTCATCCTCTGCTGGGTCCTGTGTATCATCTGAACATCCTAAAAAGCACACATAAATTTTTATTTCTTGTATCTTTCAAAGTGGGAACCCTTCATGATCTATCACATGGTTTTCATGTAGAAAAAAGATTACCTTCATCAACTAGAGGAGCATTTTGTTCCTTCTCTCCTTTCTCTGATCATAAGAAAGAAGTGTGTTACGTGGAGTGATGCAAGACAGAATATTTTGAAAAATAAAAAGTATTTTCTGGAGAGCCAAGTTTAGGGATCAGAGATATGTAATATGTTACCTCTAGGGGCAACTACATATTGATCATCATCAGATTGACTGGACTGAAATACATAATTAAATATGAGAATGCTTTTAGCACATCAAGAAAATCATACTCCGTATGTAAATAATAAATCAGGTTTTAAATTGATATGATGACTCTATTGAGAAGAATTTAACCTCACTATCAATGTCGCTATCATCTCTCTGGGCAGAGTCAGCAGCTAAGCTCACATTATCACTATGATTATCATCATTATCATCTTCACAGGGGTCAAGAACACTCTTCACCTGTCCAAATAATCATTATAAGGAAAAATCATTTAACATCAAATGCTCCTCAAATTACCTCTGTAGTGCAACCTAACCTTTACCTTGAGAGCAAGTACAAAATGTTTACTGTTCACATTTCCAACATCCATTTTGAGAGGACTTTTAGTCCATGGATTAAGAGCTTCCTCTTCTTTGTAGCCTCTGAAGAAAGGGGGCTCGTAATCAGCCGGCTGCATTAGCATCAAATTATGTCGTCAATACCATATAGTGACATTGTGGGATGTAAGATGTATGAGTAAGCTAATCATGCTTTCTGGTACGACACATTGAACACAATTAATCAACTCTTTACTCTTTAGTAACAGAATTTTAAAGTGCAAATTTCTGAATGCAAAAGCAGAAAAGTAAAAACAAAAACTCAGTCAAAGAGCTTTGAATTGCAGGACCATATCCCCATATACATTAAAAACATTGATTTATAAACAAAAATCTAAAAAAAAAAACGCATATTCCAGAGTGTACTATCTGCAGCCCATAATAGATGATGCAGTAAATAGTAATGGTATGGGAAGGCAATTCAGGCACTTGAAAAGTTACATTACAGGTTTTATGAACAATCAGAACTTACCAAATCTTTCATGATGAAACTTCAATATAAAGATTTAATAGGCTAGTATTAACTATTAAAATTAAACCCATTAAAATATGACACATACCGTGATATCGTCATAGTAAAGGAGCTTCATCAATATAGTTCTCTGAGATATAAAAGATGAAAAGAGGAAATATGTATCAAGTTTAGGGTCAAAAGTTAAAAAATCCATGTACAGGTGTTAGTTTAGAAGCTAACACACAGTACACACCTCTTCTGGCATTTGATCCAACGTTCTCATCAGTTGAACCAGGGTACGAACCATCTTACAAGCAGAATTCCTAAGATACCAACAATTAAAATGAGATAAGCATGAGATCAACAGATAAACAAGAACAAATGATATATACATACATATACACATATAAAGATGTGTGTATATATAACTACCTCATCTGGTTGGCGGTTACCTCAGCATCAGAGTTACATTTAAACGTCCCGCGCTTCTTTGTTCCAGAACGATTCACATTCATCATAACTTCTTGGCTATCAGAACTTGAGTAGCTGAAGGAGACTGCAGAAATAAATGTTAGATTAAATAGTGGTCAAACCAGTAAAATCTTTTCAAGAAATTTGCTTAGCATCTTTTTAATGTTCCGGAATCCGTTTATTCATGACATATACCAACCATAAAACAAATTCAGACCCTGAAAACTCTATCAAAGCAATAAACTCTAAAAGCCCTGGTATCTGGTAACTCTTTCTTTTCATAAACTCAGACCGACCTCTTTCATATCTAAAATCATGAGATAGTTCCATCCAATATTCAAAATCTAGTTTAACTCTTTTACAGCAAATAATAATATCTTGAAATCTTACAAGCATATTCCTCAATCATGGGCCCATCTATAGCTTCACATACTGAGAACAATAGTGTTCTCAAGTATTTCTTCTGCAATGCATCGTAAACTCCTACAAACATAAACCAACACCATGAATAACAAGACAAAGAAGCCAACCCCACAAATGAGAGTATTACAGATAAACTGGGATAAACCATGCCTTTCTCCATCCAGTCAAGCAGTCTACGTGACTCAGCATCCATTGGCATGAGCTTCTTAATCTTCATTTCTGTTTCAAATGATGCAAAAAAGGACTCAGAAACCAATGCCATTCTGCTAATTTATCAATGTTGTTCAACAACTTACCCAATGCTGGAACAGACTTATCACTGAAATACTTCTCAGGAAAAAGGCCACGGATGTAGCTGATATTAAATATTGCAATCCGCAGCAGATTCCTTGTCTATTGTACAAAATATTGCAGAAAACACTCAGCGGGGGAGTTCTCATGTAATTATAATGCATGTGCACTTATCAGAGACTGAGACAGACATTAATGATATAGATTCAACTTTCTCAAAGAATTAAAACAAGTGTATGAAGCTCACTCCTCAAAATCTTCAGGAAGCCATCAATATCCCTTCAACTAAAATCATTTTTGCTTTCAAATACTACATAAGTACATAGAACTCATCAACACTATTGGCGAATTCCAACAACAGAGTACACTTCTCTTTTTAGAACACATAGGAGTACATACTACATAGCATTTTAAGAGTTCTGAGTTATCATGCTTACAGAAACAAGCCAACACCAGTGCAAATGCAACAAACCCTTTGCAATGAACAACCAGAAAAATATTCGGAGCCTATCACGGAACTAGCAGAATGTGGATACCTTTGAAATTTCAATCAAAACGAAGTGGAGATGAATATCATCTAAGACCTCAGTTCATATAAAAACAATCATTCACAAGCTTACCCAGATCATTCAAAACAATTTAGTAAGTATACATATGCAAGATGTATACTCAGCATTTTCAGATTTTTTAGAACACATAGGAGTACAGACTACATATCATTTTCAGAGTTCTGAGTGATCATGCTTACAGCAACAAGCCAGCATCCGGGCAAATACAACAAACACTTTTCAATGAACAACCACAAAAAAAATGGAGCCTATTCACAAAACTAGCAGAACGTGAATACCTTTGAAATTTCAATTGAAACGAAGTGGAGATGAATATCATCTAAGACCTCAGTTCATATAAAAACAATCATTCACAAGCCTACCCAGATTATCCGAAACAATTTAGTAAATATACATATGCGAGATGAGAGTGCTTACACGATTGGTAAATAAGCAAATGCAGTCAGCCATAGAGATTAATAAAATGTTAGATCCGATATAATGATATACCACGCAATGATAATCCAAAAGGATGTATAAACGAGGTGATTCAAAAAAATAATCTAAAATAGGCTAGTCCAGTTCACTTCCATGCGATGCTCTACTTCTATGTCAAAAAATGATAAAATGTGGTGCTGAAATTGAAAAGCAGAATGAGATTTACGAGAAGCAGCGAGTCCTGCTCTGTTATTTCAGTTTCCTTCACCTTCTGCGAGACCACCTGAACGATTTGAGTGAGCCGAAATTCCAAATTAGATAGCTGGAAAAACGATAACAATAAAGCTATCCATGGATGAATTTCGGATTTCTCACCATTTTCAGAGAACTTTCCAGAGATAGAACGAAACAATTAGAGTATTCAAAGAAAGAGAAGAGAGAGATAAATTCTGAACGGAATTTGAAATGAAATCTCTCGCTGACAGCTGAAGTGCGAAACTAACTGGCGAGCTGCTTTATAAAGGAGTGCAAAATGCAGAAATACTCACCGTGACTCATCCGTGCCAGTTTGCTACCAAAATATCGCGCGCAAATCATATTCGTTTGCTACTGCTTTGCTTTTAATTTAATTTAATACAAACCCCCTTGCACATTTAGTAAAATAGAGTCAATTAAGGCCTTTTTTATGAATATTATCAAAATGTTTACAAATAACAAAAAAAATGATTTGTTTTGAACTTTTCCAAATTACCAAATATATGACTTATCATACGGAGCAGGGCCGGTCAAAGAGCATTTTCAATGGTTAGCTAATTATCTTCATAGTTTGACTAGCCACATAAGCATTTGTAGCAAAATTGAAATATACTCCAATGTCTAGCTATAACTATTTTCTCTTCATTTATTATTTATAATGCTATATTTAATAATTCTCTTTCTCAAACTAGTAGTTCATTTAGATTAATTAGTTTTCTCAAGCAAAAGAAAGAGCAATGTTCCAATGGTAGACTAGTAGCTTTTAAATGGAAATACTCTACGGGCATTCTCCCTAGATAATCATTTAGGGCCCCAAAATTTTAGGGGCCTCCAATTTTAAAAATAAGTCTATTAAGAATATATATATGTGTATTTAATATAAATGGTAAAGTTTGAATTAGATATCAATTCCCTGTAAACACTCGGACAAGTATGACAAGTAGTGATGGCGGATAGTGGCGTCTGGCAAGCCCCAAATAGACTTCAATTTTAGATCTTCAATTTTACTTCTAACAATTTGATTTAGTTCATTTTGTTAGTGAATTACTTTTGTACATCGTTGAGTTTAGTTTTTTTTTTCAATTCTTAGTCGGCTAGGAAGTAGGGTCTAGGTATACAAAGTATATAATTGTATTACAAATTTTGAGCAAAGTAAATAGAAAATAATAACTCAATAAAGGCAATACAAGTATAAAGTATTGATCCATAAATCTATTGATTTACTTTAACAACTCAATTACTCATTTAGGTGTGTAAAACAATAATTTCCTTATAATAAATACTTTGTCAATGTATTAAAACAAAGATTCTATTGATTATCTATTGATTAGATACTCATTGTATTAAATACTCATTTAGATAAGCTAAATACTCATTTAGCTTATCTATTGATTAGAAATACCAATTGTAAGTTTCTTCATTACTTCGATTCTAATATTCTACTCTAAATCCACAACTTTCATCATTTCTTCGCTCGACACCTTTTCCATTATTTACCTTTCCTTTTATGTTTCTTTCACACTTCTCATGAGCAATGCTTCTTTACATCGCTTAACCCGCGGATACACGATCAACCCGAACCGAAAATATGGATGAAAAATGGATGACGGGGTGGATCGGGTGTGGATGAAGGCTCATCCAACACATCACCCGACCCGTAACCCATTCCATCCACCCACCCGTTGACCCACATATAAGTATATAGTATATGATATATATTATATCTATTTAATAATATATAATAATAATAATAATAGTAATAATAATAATAGTTTGTTAGCACTGATCTCCTTAATGTTTTAAGAATCTACTTTCTAAAGGTGTTTTAAGAAGCTAATAGTCAACACTGGGAGGGCTTAGGTTCTTGGTCCCGGGTGGCCAAACATTTGTATGCTGATTTAACTAAGAACATTTTTTTTTATCGTCAAAATGGCTTTAGATTAATAAAATAGCATTCAGCAGGGGTACAGGATAACAAAAGAACCACATGTAACCATCCGCCCTTGGCCGAGACTCTGAGTTAATCACCTTTGACAAAGCAATATAACTCGCTAGACCTAAATTGGGCAACATACAGCCAATGATGATTACAGTAGACCTCTCATTCCCCAAACCTAATGCAAAAGTCTTACAGCATAAAATAAAATAACAACAAAACACAAACGTCTTAATCTGAAAATTAAAATGCAGAAAAGATAAATAAGCAAACTTCAAATCGCGTCGATCAACCCTTGCCATCGGTACCACACCAATTGATTCTCCATTGACGATCAAAATCTGGAATACAAGAAGCCCGTTCATTCCTCCTTGTCCCGCTCTCATAGCAAAACTGTCACTAGTTGTTTTTTCCTCCGCTGCCCAGCTGTTTGAAGCCTCCATCCGCCTTCCCGCTTCACCGAAGCAGATAACAGATCTCATCCGAAAACCAGGCCTTCGTCGCACACAACAAAGAGCAACTCGAACAAGAAAAAGCGCAAGATTGATGCCCCTGCACTTGTCGAAAGCACCCAAGAAAACAGTTTGCACCACCTCCGTTTCCGTACCAACTTTTCTGCCAAAGCTGAACCGAAACGAATTGGGAAGGGAAAAGCTACACTAGGCGGCTAAGGAGCCTAACCCTAGAGAGAGACGTCCGCTAAGTCAAGAGTTCTAATAAATCGAAATTTTTTTATTTAACTAAGAACATTTGATACTTAGTACGTAGTATTACTTATCTACGATTTATTGCATTGGCAGGATAAAAATAATAACACTCCGTGCAACGCAGTATTATACATGCAGGATGACACCACCACCATCATCGCCCCAGTGCCACAGGCCTGCAAAATAGGGATGACAATTTAACTCGACCCGACGGATACTCGCATTGTACCGAACTGGTCAAAATGGAGAAAATTGTGTTGACTGGGTAACGGGTACGGGGCGTCGGGGCGTGGAATACCCAATTTATGTAAACGGGTAAACTGGCGGGTACAGTTTTATACTTACCTGATCCGTTACCCGCCCTGGCGCCCTCTAAGTTGTAACGCCCCGTTTAGTTCGGGTATGGTTACCAGCACCATTACCCGACCCGTAATATCATCTTATACGGAGTATGTTTTAATACGGAGAAGATTATATATTTACTAGTAATATATTATGTAAATACTGTATATATCATGGAAATGTGTTCAAGATACGGCTTCCTTTACAGAAGCAAAACAACCATGATTCTACTTCTCTAGCTCAAGCTGAAGAGTTTTGTTCAACTTCGGGCCGAATTGATTTACATGTACAACCCAAAGTCCCAAATGGCCAAATGTGAATTGACGTCTACTGTCGGCGTCCCACGAGATACCATTGACAAGATTTCACTATCTGCTCCAAAATCCAAACTAAGTGACAGAGACGCCTATGCAAAGAGAAGAAATGTAGTACAACTGTGCAAGGATTTAATAGAGAAATTGATTCCCTCTAGATTGAGCGACACTCTTGATTGCAGTGATGATGAAGATTGGTTATTCAAGGGAACGTGTGATGAGAGTGAGATGAGATGTGCGAAGAAGATGAAGTCTATGAAGCCAATGACGAGCTCCTATGAGTTGCACTGCAGTGCAACGGCTTTGAGAGCCCCTTGCGCCCAGTTTTTGCAGGATGTGGGAATATATGCGTTGCCATTCACCGTTCCTTTTTGAGACGTGTATGAAAACGTTAGTCCTGTAATGAATGCTATACTGACAGCAAAGATTTTTTTTGCCACTGGTTGAGGTGTATATTTATTTATTTATTGGGTTTTGATGCTGCTGCTAAGTACGTGTTTTAGGCCCCTCTCACAAAATAGCATTTCTAAAATACTACCTCCGTCCCATTTATATTGGGACGGAAGAGGGTGACACGGTTATTAAGTAAAGTGGATTTGTGTGGTTGATATTAATTGATAAAGTAAGAATAAAGTAAGAATGATTTGGAACCACATAATCTTTGTCAAATATGGTATGAGACAATTTAAGTGGGACTTTCCGAAAAGGTAAAACGGGACAATATAAATGGGACGGAGGGAGTAGTTAGGATTTGAACAAATTAACTGTAGTTTCTGATAAAAAAAAAAGGTATATATCATATCATTTGTAAAATATACGAAGTATCACTTGTGCGGGAAGATATTAGGTCGTGTAGTTGCTATAATTTTCTATGTAATAAATTATTTTAGTTTCTCTTTCACTTTAGTTTTGATTAGTTTGTGTAGTTGTTGTAATTTTTCTATGTAAATGATATAAGAGTATAAAAGTTACTAAGTGGTGCTCTGTTTTTCTTTGTGTACATGTGTAATACCGTAACTGTTATAATGACTTTGTAATTATATTTTAACTTCATTGTTGTGATAAGATTTGATTTGCGGTGCTTATTGGAAAAAAATGTCCATGGATAATTAAGTTATTTATTGGTAGTGATATTGTTTTAGAAAAGCAAAATTACATTTAAATAATGTGGTTACCCGCGGGGAAAACCGTTCCAACCGGGTACAGTTCTGGTAAAAAAAATTACCTGGCGGGGAATGGGGTGGATACAAGGATTATAAATCAAATAATGGGGTGGGTACGGCCGTACGGGTAATGGTATACCCGACCCATTTCCATCCCTACCGTAAAGGTTCCCACCTACGATGGGGTAAGGGGGTTGGATGTACGCAGTCTTGCCCCTGCACTAAAGAACAGAGAGACGGTTTCCAAACTTTTTTTTTAAATCACCAATAAGATTTTTTTTTTCAAGTATTAAACACTTTTACTATTAAACACTTTTCATATCACTTTTAAAATTTATTCTTTTGAAGTAGAAGTAATCGCAAACGTTCCTTCATTCCTTAAATGCTTACATAATATTGTTGTATCATACTTCATATAAAAGAATCTAAAACTCCTCCATCCCAAAATTAATCAATAGTATTAAGGTGAACCTTATTATCAAATTTCTAAATTGAGAATGATAGATAATTTTGAGATACATTAAAGAGAAAATTGTGCACATTAAAGAAAAAATTGGCAAACCCCTCTCTGATAAATAATCAGGCCCAATGCAAAATCGCCTTCAGGAATAAATTAAACAACATGAAAATCATTGTCATAATATAACACAAGGGATTTTGCGCATAGTTAATTATAACACATTAGTGGTCTTCAAAAAAAATTAAATCACAAATGGCTAATGCGCATAGTTTACATATTACGAAGGGGTCTGATGCACTAAATCCAAACGAAAAGTGCAAATATATTTTAGGAGAATATGATTGTGAAATTCATCATAAATCTATTAAAACAAGTATAAAGTATTGATCCATAAATCTATTGATTTACTTTAACAACTCAATTACTCATTTAGGTGTGTAAAATAATAATTTCCTTATAATAAATACTGGGTCAATGTATTATAACAACTGCATTATAAGTATAAAATATTGATCGTTAAATCTATTGACCTGCTCAAACAACTCAACTATTCATTTATGCATGTGTGCAAAATTTTTATCTAATTGAATTGTGATATGTGAGTTTGATTAAAATACTAAATATTTATAATCGTAGTAACTTATTTATGATGAGCACTAGATTTTTGTTTATGAAGCATTTACTTAATTATTACTCCCTACTTCCCCTAAGATTGTCTCATCTTTCTTTTTTCAGTTCATCCTATTAAGATTGATTCATACCATATTTGATAAAGTTTGTGTGGTTTTAAAACATTCTTACATTAATCTTTATAAATTCAATATATATATAAACCACATAAACACACTTTTTTTTATCAACCATGCCTCATGCCTCAATGTTAGTAGGACGGAGATAGTATTATTTTGAATGAAATTATAGGTTTTGTGATGACGGAAAAATGAAAACATCATTCGTGGTGTAGAAAGAGAAGAAAAAAGTAACAAAGTACTTGATTATAAAATCATTTGACGGCTCTATGGATCTGTATGTATTTAAGAAACCAAACTTCTATATGACAGTCTAGGGTATCAAAATTGCTCTAGACGGCCCCGATACGGAGTATCATTTAAGTCATTATTTAATATTACATTTACTATTCTAATATTTTATTTTTAAAATTAATAATTAATCAATGTGCTCTAATCACCCTTATGATCCAGCCACCATCAGTGTCACCGCCAGTCCACCACCATCACCGCCGCCATCACCATCGCCGCCACGGCGCCCATCGTCCAGTGACTTCATGTCCATGTCTTCTCCAATGACTCAATTCTCAAGGGCCGTTTAGTGACTCCGTCGACCCTTTATCCAGTGACTTGCTCTACCGTCGGCATCTCCATGTCCCAATGACTCCACCCTATTGATCGCTCCTGCAGTGACCCGACCTTTTGTCCAGTGACTTGCTCTATCGGCCTTCTTCGTGTCCCAGCAGTGACTCCACTCTAGTGACCGCCTTTGCATTAACCCTCAGTGACTAATCGTCCCTGGCCGACAGTGACTCCACCCATCAGTGAGTGTCGCCCCGTTTCTATCATCAGCCACAACCTCCTTCTCTAGCCCGCACCGCCACTCCCATGTTGCCATATCGCACCCCTACCCCTTGAAAGCAGTGCCATCGCAATTTACGAAATCCCTACCACCCATTGCCGATGTCGACCGCCGTTGTCTCATTTTCCGTCGTCGTCAATGTTTGTCGCCTCCATAGCTGCCAATCTCTGTTCCAATTTGTTTTGCAAAATTTCCTATTTTGGTTGTCCCAAAATGGTTTTCCACTTTCTATTTTAAGCATGTAAACAAGGATAAAGTGACAAATTTACCCCTACTTTTACTTTTTTCCCATCAACTTAAAGACATCTACTTTTAGGATGATGGATAAAAGTGTAAAAAGCAAGCATCGTTTATTGTCATTCCTTAATTCTTATGCCGGTCAAAGTTTGCAAGTCAATTCGGGACCAAGGAAGCATATTCCTAGACTTTCATTAGCACAAATAGACATTAGACTCTCATTCACTTTTTAGCACAGACAATTTCCATTAATGATTAGCTATGCAATGACCATTGGTAAAAGCCATGGACAAGTTATTAGCCCTGTCGTCATGTTTTACGCATGGACAGTTACTTGGCGATCTCGTGAGCAACAAATCCATATGGTTTGTAGTTTGTGATATGTGATAAAGACGAGATAGTCAATTAAGTCTGCGTTGAACATTGTGTACAAAAGAAGTTTATAATAATTCGTAGTGTTTGTTCACAATTTAATGGGCATACATACACAACTATTTTATGGTATGATGGTTTGTATTTAACTTTGAATTTTTTTTTTGATTTCCTATGAAATATGATGTCTTTATTTATTTGATTTAATATATTAACTGATTCATTATCAAGTTTTTTATTTTAATTCATCAAAACTTTTTATATACGTACTTTAATCTGGTGGCCTCCTAGGGAGGGCTAACTATTTAGTTGAAAATGACTAAGGATGTTTTTTTGGACCATAATTTGTTGGTCTGGTCTGATCTGGTCTGGTATATTTAAATCTGATCTGATCTGATGTAGTATGATCTGAACTGGTTTGGTCGGGTAAATGTCTAGCCTTTGTGTATTTTATAACTGTCCAAGTCTGGTCTGGTCTGATCTGGTTTGCTTAAGTCTAATCTAGTCTGGTCTGGTCTGTTTAAGTTTGGTCCAGTATGGTCTGGTTTGTTTAAGTCTGGTCTGGTTTGGAATAATCTAATCTAGTCTAGTATGTTCTGATTTGATCTGGTCTGGTTTGTTTGAGTCTGATCTAGTCTGATCTGGTCTGGTCTGAGACGGAAAACCATCTAAAAGAAAACATCTGATAGTTTATCATAAGGTTGGACAAAATGGTTTGGTTTGATCGAGTCAAACTCAACCAAATCGAAATTTGGTGGTTTGATTTGGTTTGGTTTTACTTAAATAAACTATTTGGTAGGAATTTGTTCAAACCGAATGGTTTGGTTTGATTTAAAATCGAAAAACTGTAAACCGAATCGAACACCAAACAACTTGTAACATATATACAAATACTTTGTATTTTTCTTGACTCTTCATCTTTAGCATATATCACTTTAACTTTTATATATTTTATATATTCATTATGACAAAGTTAGCTAATACGACATATTTGTATTTGTTATGTTTTATACTCTACTTATATGAAAAGATATTTAGCAATAACAATAGCAAATTGCATTTTCGTTTGAATATAATTTTGAATATTACAAGATTTGCACCACTGACTCATTTAGTTTTCTTTGAATAAATACTAATCAACTATAATTTTATTTTTTGTGATAAGTGAATCTTTTTCTAGTGATTGAAAAGATGTTATAAGATTTAATTTATACTTAGTAATATTTTATTATTTATTTTTCTATCTTTTATTTTCCTTGTACATTTCATTTAAATAATAAATAAAAGAAGATGATTTGGACTACTACTTTCATTTTCTAATTCTAAATTATTGAACTTGATCAAATAAAATACTTGTAGTCATAAACATAAGAAACCGAACAAATCGAACTAAATTGAACCTAATAATTTTTACTTGGTATACCGAACTTCAAACCGAGCCAAACAGAACCGAGACCAAATCGAAACACAAATGATTTTATTTTAAGACAAATTCTCTCAAACCGTATAAACCGAAACCGAAGCGAATCAAAGAAAAGCTAAACCTAATTGTGCACCCTTATTTTATCACCAGCATTACTACATACTCCGATTCACATGCGTAAAAAGCCTTTAACCAGGAATTCATTTATTCATGTCCACATTCGGTAATGAAGCCTCTAAACTATGTTTTACCTAAACCCCCTGTACCCTCTTCTATCAACTTCATTTCTCCCCCAAATCCCTAAACCTCTTGGCCTAAGAAGCATAGTTACAGCCCCTTCCACCCCCAAGACCTCAAAATCTCTACTAATCCAATCCCGACTGTCCCCCCAAAATGCGGGAAAGGGACGAGATATCAGATCCTTCGCCGGCAGGAGCAAAAAGAAGCCTGGAATGCCCTCCAAGGGGCGGATCGAAGGGAACGCAGAACTCCGGCGTGAGGCCAAGAGGAACGCCCGCCAGAAGAGCAGGAAACTGGCGGAGAACTTGTTCTACAGGCTGAAGAATCCGCACGGCAGCCACATGGATAATTTCTCAGAGGAGGAGCTTCAGATGATCGGGTTGGGGTACGATAGGATGGTGAGGTTCATGGAGAAGGATGACCCGAATCTGAAGCACCCTTATGATTGGTACAAGTATGGTGAGTTCGGGCCGTATTCCTGGCGAGGGGTGGTGTTAGGGGAGCCTATTCGTGGACAGATGACAGATGAATGTGTCACGATGATAGGAGAAGTGCGGGACCAGGAAGAGTGGGATGAGATTGAGCAGTTTGATATGATTAATGATTTTAACAAAGCAATGAAAGCTATGGAAAAAGAGGCCGCCAGTTTCAAGTACTATTGGGTTTTTGTTAGGCATCCAAGGTGGACAGTCTCTGATCTGCCATGGGAACAGTGGACTTTAGTGTCTGAGGTTGCGGTTGAATCCCGTGGAAATGAAAGAATTGATAAATGGAGTTTGATGGGGAGGCTTGGGAATGGGTCAAGAAGGTCAATAACTCGATGTGCGGCTTGGATGAGGCCTGACATAGTATATGTTAAGAGACCAGTATACCAGTGCAGGTTCGAGCCACAGGACGAGTTCTTCAAGGCATTGACCCCATTGCTTGATCCGGAGACTGAACGTGACTTCTTGTTTGAGTTGGAGAAGGACGATGGTACAATAGAAGTATGCACTTATTTTGCTGGACTGTGTAAGATTGTGAAGGTGAATCCAAAGGCATTCGTGGATGACGTGGTTAAGGCTTACGATAAGTTGACTGATGCGAAAAAATCCAAGTGTTTGGGGTTCTTGCTCCAGAACCATCCGGTGCATTTGCTGCATCCTTACACTAAGGAATGGAAGGAGAAGTTGGAGGAGATGGAGATGGGGTGTGATGCACCAGATGATCATGATGAAGAAGAAAAAGATAATGAGATTGTGGATTGGATTGAAGATTATGAAGGCGAAGATGATGACAAAGATGAAGGCGATGATGATGATAAAGATGAAGATGGTGTGATTCTAGATGACGGTGAAGGGGATGATGATGATGAGGAGGAGGAGGAGGACTGTAGTGAAGAAGAGAGTCCTGACTATTGGGAGGCTGAGTTTAAGAAGGCGATAAGTGGCAATGAAGAAATGGAGAACTTTGCAAAGAAATGTTTGGAGAAATCTGACAATTACTTTAATGAACAGATGAGGGAGAATACTAAAAAAGAGGTGGTGGTGGAGGGTAGAGGAAATGGAGATGGGGACGCCTTGGGGGTGAACGATGATGGTGACGAGCTAGCATTGAGAGGTGTTAGGGCAAAGGTTAGTCCACAAGAATGGAAGTATGTTGGGATTGGTCCGTGGAGGAAGAAGGTGAAAGAGAGTAGAATCCCTCCTGAGCTTTTCCTGCGATCAGCTGTCAGACACTTCACATACAGGAATCTGGTTAAGGAAATTGTTCTGATGAGACATGCAATACTAGAAGGTGAAATTGGTAGAAAGAAATAAAAAGATGGTTTGGCTTCCTCTCTGCTCTTGTGTGCCACCAAGAGAGAAAACATATCGTTTGCACAACTCAGTAAATTGTGTGTGTCTAAGATGTATTGTCAATTGTCATCATTCTATCTATCCACTTCTGATTACTAGAATCTGAGGTGAAAATTTTTCATAATTGAATCTTGATAGCATAACGTTTTATTGACCTCTTCTTTCAAAGCAGTGTTTGAAATAGGTGATTTTCACTAGTCATTATGTCCGCCCTGAAAATTTAAAGTCTGCCTAGGACCGCCTAGCTATGTAATAACCTTGTTTCATAGTAATCGTGATGGTAAGTTTTAAGCATGGTTCAAGAGTATAATGAGCACAATACAATCAAAATGATAAATGATATTGTGGCATGGAAATTATGGAATGTTTAGTTACCATATTACTCCTTAGGTATAAATTGTCAATTAATATTCTTAATTACGGAGTAAAAGGTTTGTACTGCGGTGGCATGGTATGGGATGGTAAGTGAATTAGTGAAACACAATACTCCTTTTGTATAAATTGTCAATTTATTTTGTAAATTAAGTTTATTTGTAGAATAAATTATCTTTAACTTTGGTAAATAGAGAAGGAAAGTACTCTTTATGTTTATGAAAATAATCGTATATCTCTATAATGCTTTGACCCAGAAAGAGCCTTATTTCAAGAATTACAACAAAGTTTTCATTTCAATTACTATATGTTTTAGAGAGAGAATATCCCAAATACTGAACAAATGGCATATAATGAGAATAAAATTCTCATTAATAATCATAATTAGTGTTGGATCTCCTATATTAATCTCAAATATGAATTAACCCTAATACTTCGTATAATTTAAATTATATCAGGTAAATTCTACAAACAAACCATTTACCCGAATGATTCATTTGAGCTAATCTGGCCACATTACTTGTTCTGTTTGGGCTTCATAACTTTTTCATTTTCCCTTATTTTCTTTTCTTTTGTTTTACTTTTTTCCCCCTTTTTTCATTTTATCCCCTCTGCTCCTTTGTTGTCTCCTCTTCTTTTCTTCCCCTTTTTCTGGACCGTGTCTCCTCGCAATTTATACCATGCGACCGGCGCACCATGAGGATGGTGTGCCCGGTCGCAAAACAATACAAAAATCGCGATCGTCCGCCCTCCCCAACCACGTCCGCCTAAACCAGCAACACTCTCCTCACCCCTGGCCACCTGCCACCGCCATCTGGCCGCCCAACAATGACCTTCACAGCCCCCAGCCCCTCTCCCATCCTTAGCCTGCAGAATTGTTGCCCAACACCCTCCACGACCACAACCCCCTATGGCCCTATTCAGCCCATCAGACCACCACAATCCCCAGCTGCAACACCCAGTTTCAGCTCCAGACCACGCCTCATTTATATATATATATATATATATATATATATATATATATATGTATATAGGTTCAAATAAAAATATCATCTAGGGAGAGAAATGAGAAAGAATCACAACCGTTGGATCATCTTGTATTATTATTTTCGACCAAGGTTAATTGAGTAACTTTAACTTCTCTTTTAATGCGAGCACGTTAATTGGCTTATTCATGTCATTAAGTACGTATGATTTTCCTTATAGAATTCTTACACTTTTAATTTCTATACGTAGCTTATCCTCCATCTTAGATCCATCTTAGAATTTCCTTAAATTCGATTAAAACTTAATATTACAATTAAATTTAATCACATTCGGCTCGTTTTTTTGTTTTTCTTTATCTATTCAGACTTAATTATTTTAACAATCAAACTATGCAATTTTAATAAATTAATTTTGCATAACGTCACATAAGATTATGATGATTATTTATAATAATTTACTTTTACAATATTAATTCTACACACTTGTGTATAATTGTTCACACTTTTTTAAAATAAAATATAAATAAATATCATCAATAGAAATAATAAATAATTATTAAACGGTTCATTTCCATTGACTTGAAAATTTGTCCACCTGAATCGATTACAATGCAATATTTTTATAAGCTAAGTGCAAAATATAAAAAGTGCACCTATTTAGTGAACCAAAGTGAAAAATGGTCATTATATAATGCAGTATTGCAGTGCAAAGTGTATAATAGTGCACCTAATAAAAATTTAAAAGCATAGCATAGAGTATGCATTTTGTTTTATGATACATTTAATATGAAAACACATGAAAACTGGTGCATGATGTTTCAAGTATGAGTGCACAGACATAAATATTAAAACACTACTATTAAAACTCTACTGTATAACGTATGAAAAATGCACACTCATTAAAATAATCATCCTACACTTTACCTTATTTATTTTTCTTGTTAAAGTTTTCAAATTGATTTTTCATAAGTATCAAAGTGCACAGATTGAGTTTTTATAGTGCAACTTTATGTTTTACACAATGCACAAGTGAATTACATAAATAATGTTCAAAATTGCACAAATGCACGAGAAATGTGCAAAGCGATTCAATAAAAAGTCCCGTTCAAAAAGGTGCAAGATATTCTAATAACAAGTGCATGAGAGATTCTAGTTGAAAATTCGATACATTTATAGGTTATGTATTTTCAATAAAATATTAAAAATAAATAAATGCACTCTTTATTGATATCACTCGTGCACTTGATAAATTCACTTGTGCACTTCTCCTCCCACTCTTTAAAAATAAATAAATCCACTCAGGTGCAAATATTGATTTTTTTATAGTGCAACTTTATGTTTTACACGGTGCACAAGTGAATTATATAAATATAATGTTTAAAAGTGCACAAATGCACGAGAATGATGCAAAGCGATTCAAAGAAAAGTGCCCTTACAAAAAGTGCAAAATAATCTAATAAAAAGTGCATGAGATATTCAAGTAGAAAATTTGGTAAATTTATACATTATGCACTTTTAATAAATTATCAAAAATCAAATAAGTTCACTCTATAAAACATGAAAAATAAATAATGATGCTGATACATTTATATCATATAGCACTTTTATGTAATTATGTTGCACTCGTCTCACAAATTTGTACATTTTAAAAGTCATATTTGTACATGTAAAAAAAGTCATATATGTGAACATTTGTACTCTCTAATAAGCTTTTAATAGAAACTACTTTAATTAAAGGTTTGTTGCATTTAATGAGTAGAATAATATGGAAAGTGAATACTTTAAAACAACCGTATATAGCATCAACTAAAATTTGGTGGTGTTTTGCTTTTACTCTAATGCCCCTACGTGACTATTCAAATGGATTGAATTAAATACTTTCCTTTTCCTATCCCAAATTAATAGGTAATCGTGAATTAATTTAGTCCATCCGATTGAGATTATTAAAGGTCAGATTTCATTCTTATTTCTTTCCTGAGCATCCTTTCTCACCTGAACCGCTATATATATATATGTGTGTGTGTGTGTGGAGTTACTTCTCTGTAAAAACGTTTTACATTTCAACCGTCTAAAGTTACATATCCCAAGTTACATCTAATTTGTTCCCCCAAGTTACATTTCAATAAAAAACAGTTTACATTTCAATGAATTACATGTGAATGAGTGCAATTTACATTTTGATTAAGTTGAAGTTACATCTCGAATCACATTTCATACAACCATGGGTGCATGGTGCTCACCACGGTATACCAACCGGTGTCTCCTATTGTCCTCGGCTTCTTTTTTCTCTATGTATTACTCCGTAAATCAGAGCTCCATGTCTTCTTCCTACACATTTCTTTTGCCTCTAAATTTCATTGCATGGATTTAGATTTTCAGCCATTTCAAATCAAATTCGGATTTCCAAGATTGGATGGGAGAGACCTTGTTGTACGGCTTGTACCCTTCATGACGATTTGGATCTTCAGGTCTTGCATTACAAAAAAAAACTTACCTAACACTGCCCAACAATTTATGTATGTTTTTTCTTAGTTTTACTTCTGTAAATACTTCTGGGAGAAAAAAATAGTTTTGTAACTGAGAAAGAAAATCGATTTCAATACATATACACTACGTGTATATGTATTGAAGTAACGGCTCATGCCTGCAGGCTGCAGGTAGATTGAAGTAATGCTGAAGCTGCAAAAGCTATACAAGGTTATTTGGGATTGCAAATTGACCACAGCATGACTATTAACCTTTTTCTCTTTCTTCCATTCCTTTTGTACTGGTTTTACAAATTGCAAACATTTTGGGATCAATTTGGTAATGAATTATTTTAGAATTATTCATACATTAGTCATTTTCATTTTCATTTACCCCAGTGCCGCAAAGGCTCCCACCTATGGTGGGGTAAGGGGGGGTCGGATGTACGCAGTCTTACCCCTGTACAAAAGTACAGAGAGACTGTTTCCGGATAACCCATAGTGAAAATCACGTCCAAAATTGCATAGACTGACTGGTGCTTCATAACAAAGAAGCGCAGACAATTTAGTGAGCCATTTTGCTTTATTCCATCATACTCGCAAGCCAAAAAATAATGAATCTTTGGCTCCACTGCATATGATGGAAAAATTATTCCTACATTAGTAAAAACTGAAATTATTAATGTGATTTTTTCTTTAAAATAGAACATACTATTCTTGATGGAGAGGGGGTGATCATAGCAAATATAACTATGTTCCATTAAGGATGTTTTTATTTGGACAAGTTTTAATCCCAAATCAAAACACGTCGGACTTAAATAGACTAGACTAAACTTAAAGAGACCAGACTAGACCAAACTAAATCAGACTTCGACAATTACAAAATACACATATGTTAGACATCTACCAAACTAGACCAATTAAGATCAAATCAGACTTAAACAGACTAAAATAGACCAAATTAGAAAATTTCAGTCCAATTAAAGCATCATAAAAAGCTCTTCATTAGCTCATTGTCAAAACAAGATCAATAGATTATGACACAACAGATGGTGCCATGCGATGCTAATGAGAAAATCACAGTTGCTGGTTGCCATAAAAGCAGCTCTCAGCATGTTAAATAAAAGCAACTTTTTCAGACATTTCTAGACAGGAAAAAATTCCTCAGGAACGTAAAACTTCAGTCCAATGGCCTGCAGTCCAATCCAAGAAGAAACAAGCTTAGTATATCATGACATAGTTAATATCAGGATAATGTTAGTGTTCAAAAAAATGTAGACGTATGAACTGATTATACTCCTTGAAGCACATCAAATGTTGGGTTACCTTGGCAAATTCAATGTCTGCGCTACTATGATCATTCTTTCTACCAGCAGCATCGCCAACATAAAAAGATCTAGAAATGAAAGTGATAATTGTGTTGGATCATTGACATCATGGGGGGTAAAGCAATGTATTTTCTTAAGACCGAACAAACAAAACAGGACGGAGATTAACTTATCCATGTCAATTGGAAGTCCAGAATTAAAATGCTGCTTAAGAAGACTCCACATCCCAATCTTTGGTTTGCGAAAGGGATCCGCTGTGTTAGCACTTGAGCCACAAGCAATAAAGACCTTCATTTCACAATATATGGAGAACAGGACTTCATGAGTGAGTTACTAAAAGCAGCATTTTTTAGATAAGGGACGAGGCGGGCAAACCCACAAACAACGACAGCTACTTGAATAACAAAATGGTGATAGGGTGAATTCATGAAAGGTGAGCATAAACCACCTGAATTGGGACCTTCACGAGTTTAATAAAGCCTTCAAGTCGACCAATTTTAGAGTCCACAGCTGTCTGCCTTTTATTCTTCCAGCGGTCTATATTGGATTCATTCGTAAAGATTACCTTTTTTGCAACCACCAAGTCAGTTTGCAAATCAGGTAATTGCTTGAGATCATATATGCCTCCAAATAACAATGCAAAGATATTATCATTCTAATATATTATTATCAATTTCGACATGAAATATGCAGAACGTAAACCAATGTTCTAAAAGGCGCTAGGCGCTAGTCGGGCGCTAGCCCAGCGCCTAGCGCCTAGGTGGGCGCCTAGTCGGAGACATATAAATTGCATTTTTATCTATGTTTTTGCATAAATATGATAAATAATATTGTATTTTGTGTGTATAAAATACATATATATATACATATACATTAACAAACATGAAAGATAGAATTATCACATTTAATCATACGTAGTATATGATAACTAATCACTTAACTTCATTATGTTATAAATATAAATAATGATAAAATTTAGGTATATATACAAACATATATAATTTTATCTTAATTTACAACTTCATTTCTTTATATCCATGGCTAAAGTTAAAGTACGTATATCGCTTGAAAAATTTAAATTAAAAAGTAAAGTAATGTTAGGCGAATCTAGATGGCCTAGGCGACCGATTAGGCGCTCTAGGCGGGCAACTAGGCGCTATAGGCGGCCGACTAATTCAACTAGATAGCAAATCAATTAGTCGGAGCGTCTAGACAAAAATCGGGGCGTCTGGCCACCGCCTAGCGCCTAGGCGGGGACTAGTCGGGCACCTAGAACGTACAGTAACAAGGCACTACTTAGTATAGTTACTACAGTATGAAATAAAAACACTAACCAGCTTATAGCCATCATTGTACAAGCTCTGAAGTTTCTCTGGTATTGAAGGATACATAAGAGACCAAGCCTCTGCACCAATTCTACATATAAAAGGGAAAGGTTAAAAGCTACTCCCTCCGTCCCAGGGAGAAGTTCCCGGGTTGACTTTCACACATATTAAAGAAATAAAGTTACTGGGGGGCAAATTTTACTGTTTGGCACTGTTTCGACACTGTTTGGCACTGTTTCGACACTGTTTTGCACTGTTTTGCACTGTTTGGCACTGTTTTGATGTAGAATAACTTTCCATTTAGGGAAATGGGAACTTCTTGTTGGGACTGCCAAAAAAGGAAATTGGGAACTTCTCCCTGGGACGGAGGTAGTATAATGCAATAATTGAATTCCTCAACCACTAATCAGGTTCTCTTATGACTAAAAGGAGGATTTGCTAATATAGTTGTATAAATAATTGAACATAGAATACTAGAGGTAATGGTGGTGTGTTGCCCTGTAAACAGTACCTTTTTACGAATGTCTTGGCAAGACAACCATCAAAATCAAATGCAGCAATCTTTTCTGAGTCAATAGTTCCCTCATCCTGTAGACGAAGATAGTGCGATTAATTAGGATTTCATTATAGCTTCAGAGAACACAAGGGATTCAACCCAAAGCTTTAAGCAAACCCAACTACCACAAACAGAACAGAAACAATCAAATCAGACCAAAACACAAACATCCACACCATAAGTATTCAATCAGAATATTCTAGGAAAGGACATTAGAAATAAAAGGCAGCCTGGTGCACATTGGCCCCTGCAAGGCGGGGATGCAAGAAAGAGACCTCAAGGGTGTGTATAGGGGGGCAAGCCTTCCCTGACCATTTTGACAAGAGACTGCACTCAACTCTCAAGACTTGAACTTGTGACCTCTCAGTCACACACTCACACAACATGGTGACCCGCGCCAATGAAGTTTCCTTGTGGCTCAAGGAAATTAGAATATCGGATGAAAAAACTCAGACCATATCGTCCATATCAGACGAGAAAGGTTTAGATCAGGTCACACTTTTCAGCCAAAGAAAGCAAATCCTTAGCCTGGTGGTACATAAACCACTTTATAGGGTTGTGGATTGGGTTCACACCCAATACACTGTAGCAAAAAAATAGATTAAGTAAAAGTAGATTTCCTTTAAACTCAAATTTCATGATATTCATATGTCAAGGAGTGTGCTGCAATGTACTAATTGTCAACACATTAAGTAACACGTGCTTAGTTCTAAGCCTATAATTTATAAGCGCAAATTAGCTTTATCCAGTTATACTGTATCTCTACATTTGGCGGGCCACCGTATATACAGATAAAATCAATTGAACACGCACCCGTTCAAGATATATTGCTGTCTGAAATGCCTTCCACTTAGGTAATAGTTTGGCACCCTGATAGGAGAATTTATTAGTAAAAACACCGCTTCAAAGAAAAGTAAATCATGTTGCTTTACACATAGGGTGAGGGGTATAAAGAGCTTTAAAATAAGTATGGATTCCAGCTTGCTTTTGGCATACTTGTAAGAAAGTGAAATTGTGTGGTTAAGAGTTATTTTGAATGGAGAGAGAAGATATAACTCACACATTTTTTTCCTTAAAAGGAAATGCTAATGTAACTTTAAAATTGACAAAATAGGGAGCCCAGATGCTAATTTAGGGACAAAGGGAGAACTAGAACTGTAATGTAATCCTGTTTTACAGTACAATGAGGATAGAAATTATGGGGAACTGGAGGATACATTCATTGACCATCACATTGCAGAGAAAGCATACCTTATAATGACTCTTCACATCAGTAATAGAGAACGCCATCTCCAGCTCTAGTTCTTTGACAGAGACAGATGACTAAATAAATTTGGAATCAAGTGAGAAATACATTTCAAATCCTCTTCAATTGAATTAGTGTCAAAAAATGCCCAGTAACATGGACCATTGAAATTTGATCTATGATTGATCATTGGAATACTTGAAGATACAATTTTCCACAACTTAATACCACGGTGGTGAAATGAGTAGATGAGATTATTAGAACCTTTCAGGAAAAATTCAAAAAAAGTTCTTTGTGCTACATATTGCATGCCACGTTAAATGTCCCTTTCCACTTTTCATTTTTAGTAGCCTCAACATTTTAGAGAGTTCAAATCCAAACATGACTCAAAACACAAGTAAAGTAGGAGGAAAATATGATGTTTATGATTTACCTTTTCCTTTTTTTTATCTTATCTTCTTCTGACTCGGTGCATTCTTTTATATCAGTTTCATTGAACCAAATGGCAAGCAGATATTAAAGCAATCCAAAATCAAGATACAACTGAATCCAAAATCCAAATACAACCTTCTCTAGAGAAGGTGAAAACTATAGATATCTACCTTTTTCCTTTTTATCCTATCTTCTTCAGCGTCAGTGTCCTCTTTTCCATCAGTTTCCTGAACCTATTGGCAAGCAGAAAATTTATACAACCCATCAACAAATCAAGACCAAGCTATTATAACACATCAACAAATCACACGCACAGCCATCTGTATTTCAACGTCAGGTATTTTCCAATACCAATACATGACTGTTTTATGACTTTATCCTAGATGTAAGCAGGAGAGAGTTAATATTTGCAATCACCTGTGTACCCATTATTTTTCTACTTTTTGTCTACACTTTCTGTTTGAGGTAAGGGTCAGATTGGTACTCGAAATTGCATAAAAAGGGTCAAATAAGTCCTTAATATAGGAGGCTTTGTCTGGCCGTCGCCATTTGGGGTGGTTCCCTGTGGAATTTTTTGACGACATTTTTTAGCATCTTATTTGAAAATTTCAGCTAAAAATTCAACCGGGAAGGCATTCAAATGAATTTTTGAAGATAATTGCGTAGTTAAAAGCGCAGTTATCTTCAAGAATTCATTTGAATGTCTTCCCGATTGAAGTTTTAGCTGAAATTTGATATGAGTAAACTGGACTTAATGAATAAGATGCTCAAAAAAAATCATCAAAAAATTCCACCGGGAACCGCCTCAAATGACTACGGCCAGACAGTAAGGACTTATTTGACCCTTTTTATGCAACTTCGAGTATCAATCTGACCCTTACCTCCTTTCTGTTTTGAATGAAGCCTAAAGTGTTGAATATTTGTTTTAAGTTCTAAGGAGATCATATGGAGGTTTAACTATGCAAATTATTATTGTACTATTCATAGAGACTTCAAGGAACCCAATTATCAAACTAAAATGAAACTGAATGTGATAAACTACTAACTGCCCACGAAAATAGAAACTATAGGAATGTAAAGGGAAAAATTAGGAACCATGAAACCCTATTCAAGCATTAGACCTCTCCAGTGTGTTGGAACTTGGACTAGGGAGCATGATCATTGACAATGACATTATAGAGAAATAATAGCTTGCAATGACCCTTCACATCAGTAATAGAGAACGCTATCTGCAGCTCTAGCCCCTTGAAAGAGACATGTGACTAAGCAGTATCGGAATCAAGTCAGAATACACTTCAAATCCTCTGGAACTCAAAATTTGTTAAATAGCACATAAAATGCTTGAGAACATGATAGAGACATGGACTTTTGGGCTTAATATTTTAATAAAATGAAATAGCGGGCTGGGCCAAACAAGTAGTAGATTCCTCTTTGGGAAAGAATAAATAGAAGGAATGGGATAGGGAGATAGGTAGACTGGGATTTGGGAAGTCTTGGGATCTGGGAGAGAAAGAGGCCCTCTCGAATTGGCCTCCCTTTGTATTCCGCTTACTTTCTACAATATCAACGATATTTTACTTCAAAATTTCTGTGTACCTATCAGAACATGGACCATTGCAATTTGATCAGTGATCGGTCATTGGAGTAATTCAGGATACAACTTTGAACACAATAATACCGCGATACATGTGCAAGGATTTTAAAATAAGAAGATGAGATTAAGAGAACCTTTTGAGCAACATTCTAAGAAATTATTTATGTCTCATATTGCATGCCACATTAAAAAGATCGCCTCCTAACTTTAAATTATCAGAGAACTCAAATTCAAACTCGACAATGTGTTCACTCAAAACAAAACTGAAGCAAGTGGAAAGGTGATGTCTCAATGTCTCATCTACTTTAGCCTATTTTGTCTTAACTTCTCCTGAGTGGGTACATTCCTTTCCATCAGTTTTATGAACCATTTGAGAAGCAGATATTACAAGCAATCCAAAATCCAAGAATCAAATACAACCTTCACTAGAGAAGGCAAAAAGTGTGGACATCTACCTTTGCCTTTTTTATCTTGTCTTCTTCTGGCTCAGTGTTTTCCTCTACATCAGTTTCCTGAATCTAGTAGGAAGAAGAAATTAAATACAACCTGGATACAATCCAGTGTTATTCAGCTGCAATAACCTAAAAGCTAGAATTTATACTCACATCTGCAATCTTTCTCTTTTCCTTCTTATTCTTTTCACTCTCATCTTTGTCAGAAACCTGTAAGGTTTAAGATCAATATTAAGCTACTGTAATGCAAAAAAACAACAAAAAAACACTGGCATATGTATATGAATGCATGTATTTCCACAGAAAGATGTGACTGTTTATCCCAGATGTAACAGCAGACAAGCTAGTAGCCTATTACTGGTATTCACCTGTGTGCCCATTATTGTTCTGCTTTTCTTGTCTAAACTTTCTGCTTCAGATGAAACCTCAAATTTTAAAGAATTGTTCTATGGAGATTATATAAAGGTTTAACTCTGCAATTGGTTCTTGTACAATTTATAGCGACTTCAAGGGAATCCAATCCTCAAACTAAAATGAAAATGAAATTCAATCAGCCAATAAGAAGAATTGAAAATAGCCAAAATACTGTGTTGAATTCATCACGTTTCAAATCCCCTTGAAAGGTGAAAGGGTATTAACTGACTTGAAAATTAGAAATTATAAGAATGAAAAAGGGAAGTGTTGGGGTCATGAAACCCTGTTCAAGACTTGGACCACTCAGGTGAGTGGGACGGTTGATTTAAAAATACTATCCCATGACGAGGCATGACTGATCTAATTTCTTTTTTCTAGAAAACAGTGATTGTTCTTTGTCTTCTCTATTTCAAGCAAACCATAAACAACAAACATTGTATCTCTTGAAATGGAATAAGGGGAACTGATAAAATGCTAGCGGCATTGTTTAAAACATACCTCCGTTTTATCCTCCAATGCTTCACTGATCAATTTCTTTAACCTCTCTTTATCACTGTCCTGTGCAAAACAGAAGGAAAAAAAACTTTCAGGAATGGTGGATAAGTTCTGTTTCAATTGATAAATCTTGAAATATAATGATAAAACGGACAACAGCCGTGAAACATTGTCTACTAATGCATATACAAACGCTACACTCTAATTCCACTTACTCATTGAAGTACAAAAATATACCTTAAGAGATGAGAATCCAGAGATGAGTTCCGCTGAGGGAAGAAGGTCGGGGCTCACTGTAAAGCATTCGAAATGATGCCACTTAGTTATGTCGTACCCTCGCGGGTCTTTAGTTACAAGTGCCAGGCGGAGAGAGCTCGCTGCGATCGCATTCGAGCATTTCTTGCAGGACGCCCTCCCGGACTTGGCATACGCTGCCAGGATTTTCGTATGCGGGGCCATTGAGGAAACTGAGTGCAGTAGAGGCGGAGAACTAGGGTTCAGACGAAATTTGGAAGAGGATAGGATCGAAGGGCCTTTCTGCTCTAACAAAGCTAGTGACCGACGGACATTATTAGAGTGCCGAGAGAAATGGGGTTTCCCGCCAATTAAACGGAGGTATAGGCGGCACTGTGGTGGAGCAGTAATAACTTGCATGTTCCAAAGTAGTACTTCATTACAGAAATGAAACGAGGTAGATTCTGGGTCTGTTTGCAACAGCTTCTGTTTTTAAAAAAGTGCTTTTTTTAATGAAATGGGGAGAAGTGATTAAATAAAAGTTGATAGTGTTTGAGAAAAAAGTGATTTTGAAAAGTAAAGGTGGGTAGTGTTTGATAAAATAAGTGCTTTTTGTGTAATAGAAAAAGTAAAAGCACTTTTGACGCGGAAGCCGAGAAAAATAAAAGTTGTAGTGTTTGGGAAAATAAGTATTTTTTTAAAGTCAAAAGCTGAGAAGTGCTTTTTGAAAGGAGTTGCAAACCAACCCTCTATGGTCTATCTCGTCTAAATAAGTAAATTAGGAAACCCAACATAATATTTCAAAAAAAAAAGGAAACCCAACATAAAAGAAACTGAAATTGTTCTAAATAGGACTAATGAGTTCCTAAAAAGCATAAATAAGACTACTACTTTTTAAATTCCCTAATAGCATCTCCACTCATGATCTTAAAATAAATGGTTTTTCTATGACACATCATATTTATTAAATAAATTTTAAATAATCTCAAATCTTAAAATTCTCCATCAACCATGATATTCAAATAATTAGTTTTTCTAGATCATGCATTAAATGAAATTTAACTACAACCTAAAATAATCCGGGATTCAAATCTTGATACCGGATTATCTTTTTCAATAATCTCTCTAAATAATCTCTCACTCGCAATGATAATCTTTAAAATAATCTTACACATCATCTAATTAAACTCTAAATATTCTAAACAATGGGGATGCCCTAAATAGGACTAAACATTGACTTTCTACCCTAAATACCTCTAAGCGTATTAATTCATAATGAAATGCTTTAATTCATAATAAAATCATAAAAAAACGTAAAAAAATGTAAAAAAAATTATAAAAAATTTATAAAACATTTATAAAATAAAAAATTTAATTTTATTTTTTTTAATTTTTTTAAAAAAATAATAAAAAATAGTAAAAACCCATAAAAAATGAAAAAAATTATGGATACCTTTTCCACCGCCTCCCAGCACCACCACCTCCGATTGGTGAATTTTCTTCCACTTTTGGTAAAAATTTGCCATCTTTTTCTGAAAATGCGAAAAAGATGGCATAATTACTCTTCAATATGCCAACATTTTCATTGAATATGCCATCATTATGGCATTATTTAAAATGTTGGCATATTTTTCTCCGGTGATGGGAGCTGGTGGTGCTGGGGGGTGGCAGGGGTGGTAATGTTCTTTTTTTAATTTTACGATTTTTTTATTTTTTTTTTTAATTTTTTAAAAAAATTATAATTTTTTTAAAAAATATTTTATTAATTTTCGATTATTTGTTTTTACGATTTTTAGTATATTTTTCAATTTTTATTATTTTTTATGATTTTATTATTAATTAAAACATTTCACAAGTTACAAAAGGTATATTTGTCCAAACACACATAAATAGTCCTATTAAGGGAATTTAAAAAATGTAGTCCTATTTGTGCAATTTTGCCACTTTTTAGTCCTCTTTAGAGAATTGACTCTAAAAGAAAGCAAAAAAAATGAGAAATTAGCCCTAAACTAAAAACGTGTCTTCTAAAATAGAATAATCATGTTTTTATATTCAAAATAGAACTAATTACTGCTGGTAATACCAAATTTAAAACATAACAGTATTTTCCAAATTTGACGCTAATCACCGCTATTTTGAAAATAAAAATATGACAACCCTAATTTGTAATTTTAAACTTTTTACTCCTCTTTTGAGAAATTTATCACTACTTTTCTTAATAAACCACCAAAATTAATACCAAATAAAAAAGTCAACAATAAAAAGGGAAAGTGTAGGGAACTTTTAAACATGGCTTGTATATGGGTGGTAATAGATTTTTTCAAGAGAGATTTACCTTAATATGACCAAAACATGACTTTTTCCAAAATAGAAGCAATTAGTTTAAACATCCTTAAATATGATTTTTTATTAGTGATTGGACTAAAATACCCCCACTGCTGCCCATGTATTGTTGCCTGCCGCCGACCACCTACTACCGCCGCCGGAGCTCTGGCGACGACCGCCGGAAAAATTTCAAGATTTTTTCTGGATTTTTCCAGTATTTCTGCCGCCGCCAGAATCTGCTGCCGCCGCCACCACGGAGAAGAAGGAGAAGGAGAAGGTCGGAGCTTACTGTGGGGGGCAATTAATTGGGTTAATTAATTGTCGGAGTTCGCCACCGCCATCAGAATCTGCCGCCGACCGACTGCTGGAGTTCTGCCGCCACCGACGGACTGCCTTGGTTGTACAAGGAAACTAGGGGACAATTATTTATATCAATTAATTAATTAAAAGAATTAGGGGTAACAAAGGGAAGGTTGGTCCTATTTGGGAAAAAAAACATGCATGTGATCCTATTTTGGAAAAAGGATTGAGTTTTGGTTCTATATTGGACATTTTTTTCTTTTTTCAATTCGGATCGGATCAGGCCAGCAAAGTAAAAACTTCCTAAGTCGTATGGAGTATTTAAAAAGGGTCTATAAAAGGGTCTATAAAAGCATCTCCAATATAATGCTTGGAGTCAATTATATTGATGTGGCAAAAATATGAGTTTGGGATGTTTTCTTTTGGACTATTTTCAGTCCCAGACTAGACCGAACCCGACCAGATCAGACCAGACCAGATCAGGTCAGACCAAACTTCCGTGGTTATAAAATACACAGAGATCAGACGTTTACCAAACCAGATCAGACCAGACTAGTTCAGACCAGACGTGTTCAGACCAGACCATACCAGCAAATTTCAGTCCAAAAGAAAACATCTTTAGTCTATTTAGAGAAAAGAGTTATGTCTAAAAACATTATATTTGTGAAAAAATATTTGTACCCTATATCTGTGTTATTACATTGTAGGTATAAGTGATTCTACATTGATGTTAAAAGTTTGTACTCTACTTTTCACATTGACTTATGTATTCATACTCAGTCAAAACATCATCTCTTCCGTTAAATGATTTTTATACCACCAGACAATGTGAATTCCTATATTTTCCAATGAAGCCTTTTATCCTCCCGCAACCTCTAATGCTGTAAATTATATGGTACAACCAGTTTTACCATGCACATGTTATATCCGGATATTTTAACATATACTTAATGACTATATAGTTAAAATTGAATGAGTATTAGTATTAAACATTGTTCTAAAAATCGGCCTAGTCGGACCGATTAATCGGCCTAGTCGGCCGTAACCGTAGAGCACTAATCGGCCTAGTCGGCCAAAAAATCGGTCTAGGCGCCCAAAAAATCGGCCTAGTCGGATGCCTAGGCACTAGGTGCCCCTCAACCGCCCGACTAGCGCCTAGCGAATTTTAGAACGATGGTATTAAATTATAAAATTAGTACATAAACAGTGTTTATGATAATATAGTTTAGTGAATAAGTTGATTTGTAGCATATTATTACGTGTAAATCATGTGATACTTAATTGCACGATTCTAATTATCATTTGTGTTATCAATACAGTGATTTAATACCAATGCTCATTTTTTATGATGTGATAGACAATATGTGTGACATAAAATACACGGTTGTATGATGAGCATCGTACAACCGTGTGTACGGTATAGGTTTTCCTCTAGTACTTTCATCATGCTAGCAACGTGTTCCATAGACAAGGTAAACTATTTAGGTCTAGTAAATTGTTTATTTAGTTTTTCAATGATGTATTTGGGATATTTTTAGTTGAATTGAACTTTTATAGTATTAAGATATGAAGTTTCATCCTAAAAAGTCAACCTAATAGGAGGAGTATGTAGCCTCCAGATCTTGATATAATGTTTAATTGTTTATGAGGTTCGGTGTGGGACGACAACATCCCCGACCTCCTCGTGACCAGACACTTCGTCTGGATCGGGACGTCATTCATTTTTTATAGGTTCATCGTTGTCATTTTTAAAATTGTGTCATCATTTTTCATAGGATACACACCATAGATCGATTTGGCTTTGATATCATATTGATATTTCGAGTTTCATCCTAAAATGCCAACCTATTGGGAGGAGTAATCCAGATCAATATAGTGTTTGATTGTTTAAGAAATATCCGGTGTGGGACAACAACATCTAGTCTGGTCTGATGTGTTTTGGTCTGGTATGTTAGATGAATGATTTTGTGTATTTTATAACTATTTAATTCTGACCTGGTCGAATATTACTAAACATATCTACACTTTTTGCATCTGAGATGGGATTTTAACAATGGAAGTCTATTTGATGATATGGAAGTATAATAGATTGGTTTGACCTGATCTGGTCTGATTTGATCTAATCTAGTAAATGTTTAATTATTGTATATTGTATAATTACGAAAATCTGATTTAATCTGATCTGATTTATTTTGATCTTGTCTGGTCCAATCTAAGACTCAAAAGTGTACAAAATATAACCTCCTAAAAACATAAGAAGGTTTCGAAAGAAACATTTTTTTGGTGCGAAGGGCCGAAGGATACAATTTTCTGGAGAATGGAAAATGAAAATGTGAAGCTAATTGTGCACAGTAGTTTCTATTCCATGAGCTGGTGATTTCTTCTCCATCGCCGTTTTCCTCTGAACTCGTCTTAGAGGTGCTGTTTCGAGCTTCAATGGATCCATACCAAGAAGACCGTCTCAGGGAAGAAGTGATCTACCTCCACTCTCTCTGGCATCAAGGCCCACCAAGACCCCAAAACCCTATCGCGTACCAGACTTCCCTTCGACCCATAAATCCTACCCAATTCAAGAGAAGGGGGAACCCAACTCCAGCGAGACGCGGCAAATTCGAGACTGAATCTTCAGATTCCGGCATTGAATGGCCCTGCAAGCTCAAAACAGATAAGCCGCCGGAAACTGATGCTGGTTGGCCCAAGCTATTGGTCCCGTCAAGTTCTGAGCGCCGCTCGTTAACAACCGAAGAGCAGGCCCAATTGGCCTCCAATCAGGCACAAAAAGCTGCGTTGAAGGCTGTAAGTGATTTCCTCTGTAATGAAGACAGCTCTGATGACGAAGAAGCAGAGGATGAATACATAGATGATGTTCAGGAAGGAGACATTGATAATACAGCAAAGGGAGAAGTGCGCGAAAGCTTAGATTTTTTTGTGAAATTGTTTGAGAATGATGGTGCTTTGAGGGAATACTACGAGAAGAACTATGCGGGTGGGGAATTCAGCTGCCTAGTGTGTTTTGCGGCCGGGAAGAGAAGTGTGAAGAAGTACAAGGACTGTCTGGCTTTAGTCCAACATTCTATTTCTGTAACCAAGACCAAGCGTAGGCAGGCTCATCGTGCATTCGGGCAGTCAGTTTGTAAGATTCTAGGATGGGACATCAATCGTTTGCCACCTAGTATTGCTTCATCACAACTAGAAAATAAACTAGGTCTTTCTTCCGACAGCCCTGTTGAGGGTCAGGTAATTGCTTTACTTTATAGTCTATTACCAATAGCTAAATAATCTGAAGGTGCCAAATAACCAGTTAGATTTCAAATTCGTAGGCTTTACATATGTATATGATGGGCATTTTTGTTAAAAACTTGCTAAGTGTTCAGGTGATATATTATTTTGCTTTACAACCATTCATGTGTTTGATACAAGTCTTATCATGTGGCAGCATAATGATAATGCAGAGTCTGTCTCTAACAATAGAGGTGATGGTGGTGGTGAACTCATAATTAATGAAACCTTAGAATCTAATGATGGTGGATCTTCACTGCTTGAGGTTGGTTATGTACTTTTGTCACATTGCTACTGGTTGTGGTGAACATTTTATAGTTCAATGTTCCATAAGTGGTTATAGGTTTTCTGTGAGATCATATTTCTTTGTGTTGTATTATTATATTGCAGGGTAGCATTGACGACTGTCTTAGAGACGACTTCAATCTCCAAGAATTTATTATGGACATTGTGTATGGTAGTAATGGGGAAGTATCCCCTCAAAACAAGTCCCTTAACAGTGACAACCCACAAGATGACACTGATAGCAGATCTCCATTTTTAGTGGTTAGTTACGTCTACCATTTTGTTCTTTCACTTACTCAGTGTGCTGTACATGATTCTAGGTTAAATGTCTTTTTTCTAGTAGATCTAGCCATCTAGGGCTACATGCTGGAGTCTTGTGCTATTGTATTTGCTTCGATGTTCTGTTTGGGCGTTGTTTCTTCTCATGTATTTTTTTTTGAAATTCTCATGCTGTGTGTTGAGAAGAAAAATTGTTATTAATAGATATCATGCTTTGAGTACAAAGATCTCCCACATATATAGGTACAAAGTTTAGGAGTACATGCTTAGGAGTAAATGCAAAAGTTAGCTCAATTAAACAAGGAATGGTGGATAAGAAAGGACTAGATAATATCCAATTAATCTAAGGAAGGGAAAGAATTAAGAGATAGCAGTGGATGCAGCTACGGTTGCTGGATAGGCTGGTGGAAGCCTGGAAGGGTGTGATGGAGCCACAAAGGTATGAAACAGTTTACTTGTGAGATGCATGAATGAGTTTGATATATGTCGTTACCTTTATGTTTTTTATTTATTTAAGCCACACTTACACCGACAATGTATACATTTTGGTTGTTTTTAATACCACTGAGTGATAGGTTCTTTCATTTTATAGAGGTTTTGTTTGTTGGTTATGTGTTTATCCTGCATATGTATTTATTGATCTGTTGGGCTCATAGTTGTACAGTGAATTTTATTAGTTGAAACAGTATTATTTAAGTTGCTTGCAAAATATTAGCATAATTGTTTATCAATTGAAATGAAATGATTTGAATTTGCTTGAAAACATTAGCATAACTTTCTGCACCTTGACAAGATCTGCTCATCATACATGCAGGAACCTGCAAAGGAGGAGGAGGCTGGTGTGCATAAAAATGATTAGGATGATGCGGTTTCAAATCTGAATATATGCTGCAATCGTCCTAGCGGGATCAGAAGCATCTGCCTTACTGGGTAGAATGCCTTCTGCTGTAATCTTAACCTGAATATGCTGCAATATTACTTGACACTTGTCAGACCTCTGTTTAGCAAGAGTGTAATCTTAGACTTCTCATCTAGTTACATGTTCATTGTTGACAAAGTAGAAGAATCCTTACCCACAATTTTGCTATGAATTGTTAATAAAGTAGAAGAATCCCTAACCAAAAGTTTTGTCATTCAGTCTTTGAATACATTCCACTCTAGGGCGTACATTATTTTCGTCAATCCCATATTTGATCCGTGTCTTTGACTCGGTCCACTTTTGGTATGTGATTATATTGTTTTTGCTCATTAGTGGTTCTTCCGGCCAAATTTTTTGGCAACATGAGGGACTTTACCCGTTTGGACAGGTGGGCAAGAATCGATAGTCAAGTACTAAAAATGGGCGATTCCAAAGACGTGGATCAACTTTGAGATTGATATAATACTGTAGGACCAAAAGTGAAATTATTACGTAGTATGTCTTTGAAGCTTCTTAGAAAAACAATTTGCATTGGAACACAAAAGATCAAACCCTTATATAAGCAATACGAAACTCTTTCTTTCCCAACCAATTTGTAATAATTTGAGTTGAGGACATGAGGGTACACTTACATGACCCATGTAGCCTGGTCGGAATGTAGATATAAATAGAGATGATGAGATGGGAGCCTTTTGGATGCTTCTGAGACTGGTATTATGCTCTACTGCAGCAGAGCAAATGCAGGCACACATGAAGGAGAGATTTTGTTGGTTAAAAAAACTATTCCCTCACGAGTGAATTTGTTACGTAAGAAGGCTGTTAATGTATATTGTTTGTATGTAGCTGTATGGGCTGGCCCAATGCCCTCTAGGATTTGTAGATACGTCTCGTGTAAGATATATCAATACTCCTTTGTAACCTTATTGTTACTGAAATATACTGTCATTGTTGTTGCCCGAAGGCCCCGAATAACTTCATTTGTTATCAGACGCAAGTGGTACTCAACTATTCATGATACACTGCAAATTATTTTTTCTTGAAAAAATGACCATCACTACTACTATTCTCAACTACACAGTCTCCGATAATGAAGAAACCTCCGACAACTATGGCCAAGGGTCCACCCAGTGGTAGTTGGGATTGAGGTCCCTCTCCCTCTACAAGGATGGGCCGAATGGCAATAACCGATGGTCCACTCTCCCCCCCCCCCCCCCATGCACGGCTGCAACTCAGTCTTTCATGTACTACCGACGACCTCGACCATCTACCCGCGGACTTGTCCAAATGCCCCACCACAGCAATGCAACAATGAAGGATCCTCACCCGCCCGCCTCGGCGAAAGTGAACACCCTCATCACCCCTAGTACGTAGTTGTGGCTGACAAGTACAACACCCCCTCTCCTCTCTTCCCCGTGATAAAAGCGGCGGTGGTGACCCATCGACGTTTTAGTTTTAGAAGACCATAAGGTTGGGTCAAATTATCAAGTTGGGCCAATGGTATATATATGATCCAGAATTGCCATTTGGCTGGCCACAATTCTTACAACATGCAGCTTCAACTCAAATAGGAACTAAGTACTAAAACTATAGACTTCAGACAAAAAAAACTATAGACTTATAGATTACACTGTCAAATGATGATACTACTATTTTTATAATCACCATTATTAACTAACAGGTTAAAATACCCCAAAGTAAATTATGTGTGCCAAACTCCGATGATATAATCATCTTTAGCAGCAGCATCTTTATCTGATGACCTAGCCTCTTTATCACAACTAATTAAGTCACCTTATCTCCAAATCATCTTTATTTGATGACTAAAACACCTCCAAAAGCCGTATCCTTGAAAACACAACCATCACTTCCAAGGAGGATGAGACCAACACACAAGATATATGCTCCCAAAAAGTCATTGCCAAGACAACACAACCATCACGTCCATAGAGGAGATATATATATATGATGTATAAATCTCAAAAGGCATTACCACAGTAATGCACAACATACTAGAGGGTAACCCTCAGTCGCACATGGTACAAGATAGGAAAGCGGTCGACGGTACACATCAATAATCGATACTCTTACCGCTTTGCCCCTCAGGGAGATGGTTGAGGTTTTAATCTAAATGGTACTGTCACAACGGCAAAAATGGAGCCAAGGATGGCTAGGTGCCTGGGCCGAGGGGCATGGAGACCTCACGTCCCAAAACTTCACCACCAAGCTACTAGCAAAGGTCAAAATTGAACTTTAGCCGCTCGCGACCAAAAGCATACACTACCTTCCAAGGGCACACAAATTGACCAATGCCAACACAGAAAAAAATAATAAAAAATAGAGGGGAGACGGGGACATGACTCATCGTTGTCTTCATCCAAAGGTTTATAAGTTTCTTGCACTTGGATATGAGCCCTCTCCTAGCACAGATTCTTGTGCTAAAAAGGTTTATTTTAACTACTTTTCATATAATTCTTTCTTCGATTTATTCATAGCATTTGTTTTAAATATAACCTTTTATAATTAATTGAATTCAGTCGCCTCATCCATAATTAACTTCACCAATTTTAGAAGATTTTATCAATTTTGTCAGTTTCAATATTACCAAATAAGTTCTTATCAGAGAAAGAGAGAGGGACAACATATGATCAAGTCTTCACATCTACGCTCTCTCTTTACCTTGTCATCTAATCTAACTCAAGAAGAATCATATAATTGTTGACCACTTTAATCCTCCCCTGTCTAGATCGTCCTCTCCCCCCAACATCTCTCCTCTCCCCACCTCTTAAAGTTGATCACGTAGATAACTAAAATAGATCACACAGACAACTATTTTTTGTGAGCAACACAACCCTTTTGTGTGATAAAAATTAAAAACTATATGAACACAAACAACTAAACATGAGCACACAAACACTTATTGTTTTTTAATAACACAAATATTGTATGTGTGGTAAATTTTATCTGAAAAAATCCATATTTTGATAGCATAAGACTATTATATACACACATTCAATTATTATTTGTGCATACAGCACTGCGCAAAGACTGGTTAATTTGCACGTTCACATTGGTTTGTGCGCCTGTCAGACGACTGTCAATGTACTTTTGGCGCACAAGTTAATGCCCATAGACATAAACACGAGTTGTTTGTGCACAAACGACTCTTACTGGTGCCTACATGTAGGTCCTTAATTATTCACAACAATTGTTTGTAATTGACAAATGTGTACAGAAGGTGTAACTCCATGTGTACATCAAACATTATACGGAGTATTATACATCAAACATTATACTCCCTCCGTATTTTAGTGTTCCTTACGTTAGTTTTGTGCACGAGAATTAAGGGGGAATAGTAGGAGTAATGAATAATATAGAAAAAGTAGGAGAGAAGCGGAAAAGTAGAAAAGAGAGGATAAAAAGTAGAAAAAGTAAGGGTAATTGAGTATTTTTAAAGGAAAAACTTACTAAAAAGGAAAAGTGTATGAAACTTTTAAATTCATCCCAAAATGGAAAGTGTATGAAACTTTAGAATACAGAGAGAGTATTATACATCTTCAATAGTGCTACTTTCATTGTACTTTTTGTTTCATTGTCTCACTTCTGAAATCGGCTTTCCTAATATGCCAACACTTATCTGGCCAGCTGTACTATTTGCAATTACATACTCTCATCTTTTAAACGTGAGTGTTTCATTATCAACTCTATTACATTATAGTATAGTAATTCCTTAATTTGGTTAAAACAGTTTTTCGTTAAAAACGATTAGGAAATGTTTAAAAAAAAATAGCATGGCCCATTAATCCCTTCATAAACGGTTCAGAAAATATATAAATGCCTCCTTAGCTTCTGCATGTCCCATGTCCAAGTATCCAGCTTGTATAGTTCTAATTTAATTCAATTAACTACTAAAAATCATCACAATTACTTGTTAATAGTTAATACTACGTACAACCCATGTTTTTTATTATCAAAACATGTCTCTATTCATATCAAAAGATTCAGTATCATTACATCAAGCAAAGAGAAAATAAAACTGACACCAACTAAAACTCCAACAACTACGACTGTAACCCTATGGTGAGGCTTTGAAACGGTCACCCCTGAGAGAGCAACACGAATCGCTAACCATGTAGTGGGCTTGACACAGCCAAACCTGTTCCCATAGATCCAACCATACCCAATGACATAAAGAGATACTACAAACTCAAACAAATTGTCAAAACCAACAACAAAGATGAACACAAGAAAACAAATGACAAACAAATAAAAATTACTAGGAAAACTTTCACAGACTCTAGCATCTCGTACAACCCATGGTGATGGTTCAGGCGGAGGTCGGACCGTCGCTCGATTGATAACCTCTTTCAGTGGTGTACCCGCCGTACGACCCAAATCCAAGCCATCGAATGGAGCGTTCAGCCTCTCCACACTAATCATGTCCCGATCATCCCTACGTGTCTCTCGCTTCTTCCACCATCTTCTCGCTGCCACGATCATCCATCCCGAGCTACGTCCAAACCACGGCAATCCGGCACAGTGTTGCGTCGATTGAAAGAAAACGCCGCACCAGGGCGGCGAAGTAAAAACCCTACGCGAGAGATCTAGCTAGGGAAACACTGACCAAACTTCGATCAAGAAAGATCGAAATCGGAAATTACCTAGCGGCGGCTCTGCCCTAGGAGCTCTCTACGGCAAACCCTCGTTCCTTATCACTTCGTATATGGAAATCCTAAAGAACAATTCAAAAAGTACAAACATCTTATTCAGAACTTCGGAACATCGGAATTGTACGTACAACCCATGTTTTAAAAATTCTTGTTATAGGATCCGCACTAGAAAAATTATAAACCAAGTTTAGATAATTAACCTTGAATGTATTTAGAAATAATGGCATGAATATTACAACTAGAATTATTAAAGACAAGAATATAATTGGAATCCGGATTGGACAAAAATCTTAGTGAAAATGTGTGGACTGACTTTAATACCCTGGGCCCTAATCCCATTCCGTCGTTTTCTTTCTCGCCCGCTGCCATCATCACAGCATCGCTTCTTCTTCCTTCATCTGCATCCATCATCCCAACATCACTTCTTCTTCGTTAATCCGCAGCCATCAGCACACCATCACCTCCTCCACGCCGCCTCCATCTTCATGCCATCGTCTCCACGTCGTATGGACATCGCAAATATGTCTATGGTTTAATTTCTTCTCTCTTCTTCGGCGAATCATCTCAAAACTTGCGAATCTGCGATGGCGGCGAAGCGATTGTGGAGATCTGAAGATGGCAAGCAAGGATTACATTATCTATTACGAAGGCAAATGATGAGGGCGATTACAAATTGGGCTAGGGTTCACATCTGCCGCTGCCGTTGTAGGGCTAGCGTAGTAGTGTGTGAAGGCTGCGACGGGGTGTGGGGGTGGATCTGCGGTGGTTCAGGGACCGGTTCTACTCTGAACAGGTGGGAATCTGGGGAGGGATGCGGTGAGGGGGTGGGTAAGCGATGGGGCTGGGAATTGGGAGAGAGGGTTTAGGAGGGGTGGAGGAGCACGACAGCGGTGGGTGGGGGTAGACAGGGGCAAGCGTTGGAAGTGGGAGAGGGGTTGGGTCCGGTGTTGGAGAGGGGCTGGCCGATGTGGACGGTCGTGGTTTCCTATGGTCACTGTCTAATTGGGTAAATGTGGCAGAAGTATCTTTGTCCGGTGTCCAGCTAGCGGCGGTGGCGACCACTGGCAGACGGCGGTGGACGGAGGTAGCAGGGGCCAACACTAGAAGTGGGGCTGAGGGATGGGGACTGGGGTAGCTAGGTGGTGGTCGGGTTCGCGGTTATTGTTGAAAAGGAACTGGCGGTGGTGCCTAGCGGTTTTGGCCGGTGGTGGTTTCCAGTGGTAAAACTGGTTGGAAAAATATGGTAGAAGTAACTGTATCAGAGTTACTACGAAAGTGTCGTTATAGAGGTGTCACTGCGGACATGTCACTGTCACCGGTGAACGTTACCGGCTGGTGGCGACAGCGGTGGTCAATGGCCGGTGGCGACGGCGGTGGTCAATGGCCGGTGGCGACGGCGGTGGTCAATGGCCGGTGGCGACGGCAGTGGTCAATGGCCGGTGACGACGGCGGTGGTCAATGACCGGCAGCGGAGGCTGTGGTCACTGTGGCGGTTGTCACTATAACGGGTGTCACTATGGCTAGTTTGTAACTATACGGGTAAATTAGTAAGCTTAAGCCTTATTGGTCACTATGGCGGTGGTCATTAGACGGTGGTCACCGAGCGTTGGTAACTATGCCATTGGTCACTACTTGACAGAGTCACTGTGATAATTGTCACTTTGGTCACTGTAAATATTGGTCACTTTGGTCACTGAGCACTTTTGGTCACTTTGGTCACTGTAGCAAGCTAGGTGGTCCTGGGTTCATTAAGAGTGTAATGGTCCTATTAGTAAATTTTAGTCTCTTTTTTTAAAATTAAAACATAAGTACTCATTTTAGTCCACCGATAGTTTTTACGTAATATTGTAGTCTTAACCCCATGTATTTATAGTGTCTTAAATAATGCCTTGCTTGTTGTGTTTTAATGAGGATTTAAACGTAGGTACATAAATTTTCACTTTAATTTTCTATCGCAAGATGAACTGATATACCCACATTGACATGGAGTATAACACAAATAAAGTGCACATGGAAATTGGACTATTATATGTCATTCTAAAAAATATGAGTTATTTGATTATATTAAGCATATCAATTTTTCCCATTTGAAAGTGTGAATAAGTCATATTTTAGAATAAAGCAATGATGATCTTAGGATGTTTTTACTTGCATTGTTTTCACTCACAGATCAAGCAAGACCAAACTAGATTTGCATAGTTATAAAATACACAGAGACCAGACATTTATCATACCATATTAGACCAGTTCAGACCAAACCAGATCAGACCGGAAAATTTCAGTCCAAGTAAAAACATCCTTATTTTTACACTTTATCTATATTTTATTCCTTCATTATGAATTTTCTATCTACGGTAATACCCTATTATTTTGGGTCCATTTATAAACTGTTTTTCATCCTTAGCTTATAGCTTTATGATGTAGTCTTTTTATTAATTCTTCTTTAATAAGCTTAGTTAAAAAAAATTAGAAGTTTTTTACAAGAATATTACTAAAATAAAATGTATTTACATAAATATGACTATTCATTACAACAATGTAGTATTGTGGTAACTTAAGTTCAAAACTTGAACATGAATTACCAGGGGCGTAGACAGGGGGTGGCCATCCCTGGCCATGGCCCAGCCCAAATTTTAAAAATGTCTAAATTTTTAGGGTAAAAAATTCCGAGTAATTTTTTTTTCAAAAATATTCTTTGTACCGGCCCAGTCCGGCCCAGTGTCCTGGCTCCGCCCCTGTGAATTACTATGATTTCATTACTATTCTAGTAATTAGTCATGTTTTTAATTTGTAAATCATCTTTATTTTGATCGTATTTATGTAATTATTTCAAAAATTATTTGGCATATAGATCTCTCCACGATGGGCTATCCACATCATTTTTTTAAATAAAAAAAAAATTCAAAAAACATCAACTAAACGCTATATATATGTATGTAATTTTCTCCTTTAAAAAATATACGGAGTAGTATGATTAGTATCTTCAATTTTTTATCTCTGTTTTTTATATCAACTTAATATTAAATTTAACTATTGAAATGTGCCATCAATTTATTAATTAAACATCAAAATGTTTTACTGTAATCACCAAATTCATTGTCACATACTCAATTTCCAATTTCCAAATCGGGAGCTACAAGCTATGTGGATGCATGAATTATTCGATCAAATAACTTCATTTATTGGAACAACGCAAGCTTATCCACAATGGATTATGGTATTTGATTATATTGATTTTTTTATTCATATGTATCATTAGAATACAAAATTGTACTGTTCAAAATTTTCAGTCGGCTCTCCATTGAAGACAAAATATAGTACTCGTGTTGCTAAATTTGGTCCAATTTGATTGCTGATATACTAATGATGGTCTAATGATTTGTTTACGGCATCCCACACATGCTGGTCTACTATTGACTAGTCATGTCCACGCTGGCACGCTGTTCTACTGGCCACGTTACACACCTGCCCCGGCTGCCCGGTTGTTTACGCCTTCACGCCCTCTCTCCAACCATTCTCCGACTCCGATTTAGGTGAGAAAGAAGAAAAAGTAACATCGCATCCTATGATTGAGGCTTCTGCACAAGAGTGAGAATGAACAGAAGTTGCACAACCACAAATAAATTATTTTATGGGAAAGTGACAACATCTTTTAGACAACAAAATACAAAAAATAAGGACAAAATCTAATAGGACCAACAGAGTATGTAGTATTAGATGGACATTTTTTTGTCCTTTTTCTATGAAAATAGATTAATAGAATGACTAAATATGGAGAATTTCAAAGACGAATATCAAAAGTGAATCTCACACAATAGTGAAATAGTTAAATACTACCTCCGTTCCTTTAAGTTTGGGACAAAGGGGTGTGGTGTGTTTTTTTAAGAAAAGTAGAATTGTGTGGTTCATATTGAATTGATAAATTGTGAATAAAGTAAGAATGAATTCTAACCACTCAAATGTTACCAAATATGGTACGAGACAAACTTAATGGGACGGACGAAAAAAGTAAAACGGGACAAAGTTAGGGGAACGGAGGGAGTATATTTTTAATTAGAATGCTTTCGATCACATATCGGGCCAAACCTGATCAAATTAGACTTCGACAATTGTAAATATATACTCCAGTTCAAATCATACCCGATTAGACATTCAATTCTCTTCAAATCATACTGAATTGAATAAATCGGATCAGACTTGATTAGACATTCTATTCAAATCAGATCGAAAATCTTACATTTTCAATTAAAAACATTCTAAAAGTACAGTGAAGAAGCTCAGAACCGAGTACTAAACGCATCACTTATATACTACGTATAGTCAAATGACATAAAGTGTCAAAAACGTTTTGATAAAGTATATGAACGGAGGTGGAGTTATGGGAAAGGGGGGGTAGGTTTCCCGCTTTCGGAACTTCATTATGATTCATTATGAGCTTTAATAGAAAAGATCAACTATCACGTCATGAGAAGATATAAATTTTCTACGGAGTATAACATTTTTATGCACTTTTAGCAATTTATTTGGTACATTACCGCGATAGCAAAATCTTCATTTATAATACCAAGCCGGTCCAGGCACATAGGTGATAGAACTATCGTTGATAAACCTTTAATCACATATAGACATTCATAATTCACATGGGATAGGTTTGGTACAAGTAGATGAAACAATATTTTTATGAACTTGTTAGTTAGTGACTGAAAAGCTCTTAAAAGAAAAAAGGTATTAGTTTTTGATAAAAACTTGACTATTTGATTAGTTATGTTTGATATACAAAATGTTATGACTAATTATTGTTAAAAGTATTCAGATTTTTTTTAAATGTTACTCACTGCAGCATCTCAAAAAAAGATCTTTTATTTTTAAAAAGCTCTTAAAAATTGACATGCCGAATATACAATTAGAAGCTTGTAAAGACTTTTTGAATAATACAAAAGCCATAAGGTAGGGACTTATATTTGTTAAGCATGCACATAGTTAATAATTAAATAAACAAAATTCTCTAAATAGAAGTGACATTAAAAATGGACTCATACATTCATATTTTGGTAATTAAAGTTTTTAATGCTTGGCTTTCTTAGGATGTTTTCTTTTGGACTGTTTTCAGTCCCAGACCAGACCAGACCAGACCAGACTTAAACAGACCAGACCAGACCAGACTTCCGTAGTTATAAAATACACAGAGACCAGACGTTTACCAGAGCAGACCAGTTCAGACCAGACCAGACTTAAACAGACCAGACCAGATCAGACTAGCAAATTTCAGTCCAAAAGAAAACATCCTTAATCTTAGTCTGAAACATAAGAAAATAATAAACCCGTTGAATATATCTTGAGAGAGAAAAAGTGGATGTGTCCCTATTTTTGGGTTTTCTTCCACCATTCTTGTGAGGTTTTCTTTTTTGGCAGCCCCACAGACCCTATATTGAGGAGATCGCGAACAAGGTCAGGGTAGGTGGGTCACGGCTGGGTGGGGATGGGGTAGACTCGACGAAAGATAGTTTGGAAAAGCTGACCAGACATTGCGATGGTTGGGAGAACAAAACTAAGGATGATGAAATGGTGTTTGATGAGGAGGATGCTGAGGACCGCATGGAGCAGTCGTTTTCGGGGCTCATCCCCCTCTCAAAACGCCATCATGAAATACAAGAGTCTAGGTTTTGGAAGAAGATTAATGAACTCTGTTTTAATTCTATTTTATTTTGGTTGTGTTTTTCTTTCGAATTGCATGTTGTATTAGGGGTGTTCTTATTTCCTATAAGTAAGATTCTAGAATTTAAGTCAGGTGATGAGAAGTCTGATTTGCTTGTCATTGGCTCAGTTAAGCCCATTACAGGATCAACGATTCTTGTTGCTTCTACGAATGTGATAGATTCTAAGTCTGATTTAAAGGCGGACAACATGCAGAAGGTTTTTTGTCGTTCTGTTTCCTATTTTATACCGAGTGTAGGTATAGTCAGCCAAGTGACGAACTTTTTGTTGATTTATTATAATTGTTGGTTTTACCATAAAAAATGCTTTACTTTAATTTCTTAGGACTAAATACATCTTTAAAACAAGGGCTTAAGAGCATCTCCAATGATATAATGTGCACGGTACACACGTGGCATTAGAGATAGCCACATAAATATTAGTAAATAAATTCTTTCTCTCCTTATTTTAATGATTTTACACAGATTTAGTAAGTTTTTCTCCACAATGTCTAGGAGACCGTCTAAATGTTGACATTGCAGTTGACATTGCAGGGAAAAACTTACCAAAATTGTATAAAATCATTCAAATAAGGAGAGAGATAATTTATTTGCTAATATTTATGTGGCTATCACTCATGCCACATGTGCACCGTGCACATTTTAGCATTGAAGATGCTCTAATGATGGAAGTAAGGAAACAGTAACGGAATGGTGTGAAAATACATTAATTGTTTCATACTAACATTCTTTAGTTTTCTAGCCTTGCCCTCACATATGGGATTACGATACGAGCAAAGAAAGACATGTTTAGGAAAATATTTTAGGCCTTTTCCGACGAATATTCTTAAATTAAATTCAAAAAAGTAATATACTCTGAAATACACTATAAAATTCTCTAGCCTTGCTCTCATTACTTCTTTGTGACTTATCATCTATCAATGACTTGTCATTCTGAAATACACTATAATGACTCTTGTTCAGTTACTCATACACAGTGACTAGTCATATTTTTGTTCAAAAGACATAACTAATCGTTTTTTTGCCTCGGGAAACTCTATTGGTAATATAACATCATTTTCAATATTTTATTTTACACCTTCCTTTGATTAATGTCACGTTTTAATTAAAAAGGACAATGGTGTAATTCGACATTCTTTTTCTTAACTTGACCCTCCTTACATTTGCCCTGACCCTTTACATCATGGACTGATGGAATTGAAGTGCTCGTGTGGTCCACCCGGACCACCCTATAACCTATTAATAAGCAAATTAAATATGCCAATTGGCAATTCAAATTCAAAATATACAAGGATGACGACGGTATTAATAGTCAATCTAGGTTATACGATAGTATATACGAGTATAACATTTTTTCTTTATCATTAATTGACCATCAATCTAGGAAGTGTGTCTTGTCCGCCTACTCCTAAACTACCATCAGGGTTAAATGAGGTGGTAGAGTTCAATAGATTTATTTTGCTTTGTTAGTTTTCTTCATGTTTCGTTTTTATCTGGATCTGTACTCTGTTTTGGTTGTGCTGTGTTTTTACAGCAAAAAAAAACTCTTGAACTTAGGACATATGATGAGAAGTCTGGTTTGCAATAAGTCATTGGCTCAGTTAAGTCCAAAGCGGGATCAGCAAATTCTATTGCTTCTACGAAGGTGATTAATTCTAAGTTTGGTTTAAGTTTAGGGCGGAGGACAAATAGAAGACTTTTTGTCATTTTATAACCTGCTTATGTTCTGCTGTGATAATTTAAGCCAGTTTCGTTTAAAAAAACTTTTAAAAATTGGCAGACCAAACATACAACTAAAAGTTTTTAAAGACTTTTTGAATAGTACAAAAACTAAAAGGTATGGTCTTATTTCTGCTAAGCATGCACATAGTTAATAATTAAACAAACAAAATTCTCTAAATAGAAATGACATTAAAAAATGGACTCATACTATTTCCTCCGATCCTATACTATTTCCTCCTCCGTAGTAAGGAAACAGTGACTGAATGGTGTGAAAATACATTATTTCCTTTATAATTTTTTTTTACTTTTTTCTTTTTTTAGTACTCGAGGAGGTCTGGGGGAGGGGGGCTGGGGTCTGGAGTAATCTGGACTGAAACTCCATTTAGTTTCGAACACTTATGTGTCTAGCGGGTTTCGAACTCGAAACTTCCCACTAGACACAGTAACCTCACAATCAGTTAGGTTGGAATGTTTGATTATTTCCTTCTTAAGTATTGCCATGTTTCAACTTTCAAGTAAAAAAATAAAGATGTACTTTAACATTCATCAATTAATTCTCTAGCCTTGCCCTCACATATGGGATTACGATATGAGCAGAGAAAGACATGTTTAGGATTTTCGAAAAATATTCTTAAAATGGATTGAAAAGATAAAAATGTGACTTATTTTAAAAAATTCAATAAAGTAACATAAACAGTGATTAGTTTCTTATGACTCATCATTTACCAATGACTTATTAGATTGAGGGGGTGTTTGGCAAATGGTTGTTGGCCGATAGCTGATTATGTTGGCTGATTGATAACAACAGATTCTGTTGGCTGTTTTGATCAGCCGATAGTATTAGCATTTTTAAAATGATGTTTGGTTAAATGGCTGTTTACAATTAGCTGATAACTTCTTAAATGACTTTTAAGGACATCATTTAATTTTTTATTTACTACGTACTTTTACATACGTATTATAAATTTTGTTAGTTATTTGCATTTTAAAAATATCATAATTTTCTTTCTTTTCAAAAGGAAAATTATTGACATGACTAGCCCCATAGCCGTATTTATAATTTACAAAAAGAAATTGTCAAAGCAACTATTCTTTTACGCATTATTTTTAATGTATTAGGGCAACCCAATAACAGGAGCCGCTGGTATAAATAGGAGCAAAGCAATTGAAAAAAAAAAAAGAAAAAAAAAAAGAAACAAATGTAGCAGCCATGATGAATTGACGTAGAAGGTAGGGGTAGATTAGGAAAATTGGGCAAAAAAGTGAATCGGCCAATCCTAAAAGCTAAGTTTTGTAGCTTTTTAAATTTTGGCTATTTAGACAAAAAGCCAAATAAAAAAGCCATGTAACCAAACACTCATATTAGCTGATTCATCTGGTCAAAAGGCTAAATGTTGTTCAAAACAATCAAAAAATGGCTGATAGGCCATTAACCAAACACCCCCTGAAATATATTATAGTGACTCTTATTGAGTTACTCGTACACAGTGACTAATCATATTTGTCTAAAAAATACAACTGATCATATTTTTGTCTGAAGACACTCTATTAGTAGTAATATAACGTCACTTTTTCAATATTTTACTTCACACCGTACCTTCCTTTGATTAATGTCACCTTTTAAATAAAAAAGATAATGGTGTAATTTGACAATCCTTTTCTTAACTTGACCCTCCCCACCAGGGCCAGCCTTGACATATAAAAGACCTAATGCAAAATTGAATATGAGGTCCTGAACAGCTTGAAGTATAAAACACTCTATTAATACTTCCAACATTTTTTAAATAATAGGCTCCTTAGTTTGTTTGTGGGTTTTAAGAAGAGACTAGTAGGTGTAGTATAGAGATGTAAGATAAATGAAAAAGTAGAAACGAGAATATATTAAAAAAGTAAAGTAATAACAAAGTATGACAAAGAGAATACGTAGTATATTACAAGTTCATTCCAAACTGTACGAGAACTTTGTGCTAATTACTGTAACTAGGCCTTGTGAAATAAAGAAATTACACAATTGTATTAACAATTGCATTTTAATTACGTATAAATATTGCAATTTAATGTTTGTATTTAAAAAAGTACTAAGATAGGAACTTTTAATCAAATAAATAAAGAAGTATTATATTACTAGTATATAGACTATATTTAAAATTTTGGGCCTTCTCAAATCGAGTGGGAAGTAGCACTTCCTGCTCCCCACATTTGCATGCCCTAACCCTATATATCATTGTCGTCTCTTGTATAGGGATGGAATTGAAGTGCTCGTGTGGTCCACCCTCTAACCTATTAATAAAGAAATTAAATGTGCCAATTGGCAATTCAAATTCAATATATACAAGGATCGGACGACAACGGTATTAATAGTCAATCTAGGTTATATATAACCAATGAGCATAATTACAAGTTAATTGTTTTAATTGAAAGTAACAAAACTTTTGAGATAATAAAAAATGAAAAAGTTAGCAAAATCTAATAGGACAGAGGAAGCAGTGATATTACACTTCCTCGCATACACATTTTCCATATTTGATGTTTTTAATCCTTCTACTATGCAAATGGAATGACTAAATATGGAGAATTTCAAAAACGAATGCAAAAAATGTCTCTCAAACAATAGTGAAAGAATTAAAAAATAATTTTAAATGGATTGGTTTTGATCCTAGACTAGGCAAGACCAAAACAAACAAGATCAAACCAGACTTTGACAATCGTAAAATATATATATATATATATATATATATATATATATATATATATATATATATATATATAGCACAAACATCTACCAAACATGATCACACCCGTTCACATATCATACCAAACACGAATTAACATAGACCAAATCAAACTAGACCAAAAAATTACATTTTAATTAAAAACATTGTTATAAAAGTGAAAATATTAAAACGTGAATACCAAATGCGTCACTAAATCACTTATATATAGTTAAAAGACAGAAAGTGACAAAAACCCTTTATTAACTATAAACAAACTCATCCAAAAAAAAACTATAAACAAACTTACTCTAATAAAAAACTATAAACAAACTTATAAGCCACAAAAAGATAGACACTTCATCCTATATGATTCATCACACACATTATGTGCTTTTTTAAAAGGTAACTTATGATCACTTCATTAAAAGATAACAATTTTTCTACGGAGTGCGGAGCATAATAACATTTTTTATGTACCTGATTTTCCACGGAGTATAACATTTTTTATGTAATTTTAACAATTTATTTGGTACATTGCCACGAAAGCAAAATCTTCATTTATAATACCACTTGCCGGTCCAGGCACATACGAATTTAATTTGTTGAAAAACGTTTAATCCCAGTATAGACATTCATAATTCACATAATTAATGCTTTGTTTTCATGACTAAGGATGTTTTCTTTTGGGCTGAAATGTGTTGGTTTGGTCTGTTCTAGTCTGAGCTGGTTTGATATGGCCTGAACGGGTCTGGTCTGATCTGGTAAATGTCTGATCTATGTGTATTTTATAACTATGAAAGTATGATATAGTCTGATCTGATCCGATCTTTTCTCATACTTAAAACAGTCCAAAAGAAAATACCATAAATACGTCGTCTTATAAGTTATAACTCCTCTAATCAAACAGTGCTTAATGATAGAAGTAGGGAAAAAGTAACGGGAATGGCGTGAAAATACATTATTTTCTTCATAATTATATAATTGCCACGTTTCGATTTAAAAAAAGATGTACTTTAACATTATTCTTTAATTCTCTAACCTTGCCCTAACATAAGGGATTATGATAAGAGCAGAGAAAGACATGCATGTTGAGGGTGTGAAAATATTTTAGCTTTAGGCCTTTTTCAATGATCGAGTATTACTACATTAAATTAAAAGATAAAAGTATAACCTATTTAAAAAAATCCAGAAATTGACATATACTCACTAATCAGTTCTCTGTGACTCATCATCTATCAGTGACAAGTCATTTTGAAATACACTATAATGACTCTTATTCAACAACTAATACACGGTGACCAATTATATTTTGTCCAAAAAACATAAACATATAGTCATATTTTGATCAAGCAAAATAATATTAGTAATATATATATATATATATATACATGTCATTTTTTCAATATTTTATTTTATTTCTTCCTTTGATCAATGTCATGTTTTAATTAATTAAAAAGGAGAATGGTGTAATATGACATTCTTTTTCGTAACTTTACCCTCCTCACATTTGCCCTAACAATATACGGAGTAAATCATTGTCCATATTGTAAAGGGATGGAATTGAAGTGCTCGTGTGGTCCATCCTATAACCTATTATTAAATGTGCCAATTGGCAATTTAAATTCAATATAATATACAAGGATCGGAAGACGACGCACGGTATTAATAGTCAATCTAGGTTATATATATGTATAACCATTTTTCTTTATCGTTAATTGACCATCAACTTATAGATAACGATAACGCTGTCATGACTTGCATGGAAATTGCCAACTTCATGCCTATATAAAGGGGCTAAGATAGGGGAACTTATATAGAACCAAAAACGAATTGAAAAGCCGCAAATTCCATAAAAGAACACAACTAACCTAAACAAAAATCATACGAGATCGAAATGGCAATAATCAGAGCATTTCTAGTCCTTTTGACTTTGGCGGAGGTCACCCTAGCCTTACGCCCTGTCCCAACCCAAAATATTTCTTCTCCATTAACCCGCAAAAGCTTCCCTCCCGGTTTCCTATTTGGAGCTAGTGGATCTGCTTATCAGGTTCGAAATTTTCACTTTTATAATTTAAAATGTCCCAGCTAATTAATTGTATGTTGCCTTTAATATAAATCATAAAAGATCAGAATATACTTATATTATTTCACGGTTTTATAATTCATTTAACTGAATGTCCCTAGCCTTAGCTTACGCCGGCTAACAAGAATTCACCTATCATAAGGTGAATATCTTAAACTACAAGCTAATAAGTAGTATTCTATCAACATTAATTAATACTTACTCATAATGACGTAATCGAATAGTTACTGTTGCCAATTTCTTCACTTTAGAGATGTACCCTGTCGGTTAAAAAAACATGTTTATATATAGTACGTACTAGTTTTAGAATATATGGAGCAATTATAATTAAAACATGGGAAAGTTCCCGAAATAGGACTAAAAGAGTTTGAAAATTCCAAAATAGGACTGACATGTTTTTATTCTCAAAATAGGAGTAATTACTGTCAAGTTTCGAAAATACTGCCATGTTTGAAGTCTGGTACTGCCAAAACATGTCAGTAATTAGTCCTATTTTGGGAATAAAAACATGGTAGTCCTATTTTGGAATTTTCTAACTCTTTTAGTCCTATTTTGGGTAATATCTCTTAAAACATAATCATGAAAATAATTAAAACATAATCATGAAAAGCTTTTAGTGGCAAGGACTCAAGGTTTTATATTAAACTTCAGAAAACCTATTTTTGGTTTACCTTCAAAAAGTGTAGTGACATTTATAGATAATTATATTATTAATGACGTTTTTATAAGAGATGCACTTACACGACGCGACAAAGTTTTGCATGCATGCATGATGCATCATGCATATGTATAGATTGCTAAGTGATACACTGATACATAATGCATCAATGTATTATGTATGTAGGTGTATACTTCTAAACAAATTGTTTCAAATAGGACTTTAAAACATAGACAAATTAAATTGCTTCAAATAAGTACGAAGTACAATTTTAAAAATATAACATAATCACTCATATATATCGGTACACTTTGTTTTAGTCATATTTAAAGAATTTTCTTTAACAGAAAAAGTACATCATGTATGTATTTGTTTGTCAAAATAATGAAATATGCCTTACATCTATTTTTCTCTTAATATGATGGCATATGGAGTATGTATTTTAGAAATTGTCATGAGTTTTAGTTCTAGACATATATATTTTCTTCCGTTTTTAGAATGTATATGTGTTGGAACAATAATTAGGAAGGCCAGAGAATGAAAGATCAAACGAACGGTTAAATTTCTTTACAATTGATACGAATATACTATACGTAGTATATGAACTACTTTGTGATCCAAAATTTTAACTCACCTCTCATCTCATAAATTCAACACATAGAATTGAAGCTTAATTAATTTGCTGCAAATTGTCAAAATATAAAATTTATAATAAATTTATTACTTGATAGATTCATAAATATTTAGTTATTATTTGTTTGATTATTGGCATCATTTTCTTATATAGTTCGAAGGGGCAGCAAGCGAAGATGGCAGGCGGCCGAGTATGTGGGACACATACTCTAAAGACCATCCTGGTTAGCTTACGAATTTATCATTTCTGCAAATTCATTGAAACTTTTTTACCAAGAGTTAAAAACTAAAGTAATGCTTGAAGTAGAGAAATGCTATTTCCACCAATCTCTCGTAGTTATCACTACCATTGTGTCCCCGCTAGCTCTTTTTATTGAATTCGAATAACGTGCTTTTTCATCACTATATATGGTACCTTTTTATGTTAGCTGCATGCTAGTATGCTATTCTACCTCATAAAAAAGTGAGGGTGTCGTACCCATAATAGATACTTCCTTCATATCGTATTAGTTGCAATATTGAAATTTATACACTATTTATATACTTTACTTTAGCTATATTTTATTTATTAATGTATGTGAATTATATTTTTTGAAAAATATTGTTTTGATTTCATCTCTATACAAAGTTCCATAACCTAACATTCATTTTTTTTACTAATAGAGAATTAAAAAGAACAAAAGAAGTATGATTGGTCCACATCATCATTTCATTATTTATTGCAGAGTATATTTTAATTATTTAATTGCAATAAGGGAAAAATCGCATATATGGTCCCTCAGTTATCCACGAATTTAAAATCTCAAACCTGTATTTTTGAGATTGTGAATGTCACCTCCTTTTGAGGAGTGAAATATGCAATGTGGACGAGGGTACATTTCACTACTTAAAGGACCACATTTACACCAATTTGGACAATTGAGGGGTGACATTTACAATATCAGAAATGCAGGTCTGAGATTTTGATTTCGTGGATAACTGAGGGACCATATATGCGATTTTCCCTTGCAATAATTTGATTGGTCCATCTAGGAAAGATACAACACCTTAAAAGGGTGCAAGGGTGCTAGCTGCAGAATATAATGTGTCTTTATTATTAACTTGTTCTAAGCCTATGGCATGTCACTACGTGATTCAATGCTATAGTGGACCAAGCTATGAAGCTATCTCTAGCGCACTAACACATTTATGACAAAAAACTAATTAACTTAAAATGAAAACTTTAATTTGATGAAATCATTTAAGAATAAAGATATAGAAGAAGAATTGGAAGTAAGGGCGATATCATTCAATACTTAAACGCTGAAGTATATATGAAAGTTTTCCTTTATTACTTGATTTTTTATTTTATTTCTAACCGTTGGAAGTGTTATGCTACATACATCTGCTTATAGAGAGAATTCTGGATCATACAACTGGTGACGTTGCAATAGACTTTTATCATCGATACAAGGTATCATCGACATTTTCGAACTCATTCCAATTCTTTGAATTAATTAAGCATCTTTTCCTACGGAGTATTATTTATTCTTTTCAGTACTAATCGAAAAGTTTAAAGAGTCCTGAATGTAAAATCATTATCCTACCAAATAAATCAACTAACATATAAGTTCATGTACTACTCTCTTATTAATTAACTTTGAAGGTAAAAGCCAAAGTTTAAAATGGTAGAATAGTATTATCCGATTGTGATTTTTCTTATTTGACACACACATATATTTCATTGATAATATATTGAACTTGTATTGTAATTACCCAATGATATAGACTTCGTAATTCAAATCCCGTTACATATACATACCTTATCGATCACGTCTTAGCAGGGACGGATCCAGGATTCTGAGTCAAGGGGGGCGAAAATTTTCGCTAGTGTAGGGGGTGAATTTTTTTTGTTAGTGTAGCGGGGGTGAAAATTTTCCCCTAGTGTAGCGGGGCGAAATTTTTTCGTTGCTGTAAAGCTATGCGTCTATTTTTATTCAAAAAATTACATTAATACATGCACATCTCGAGCGGCATTTAAATCTATTACATTCTAAATTTAGACGATGACAAAAACATCAACCAATACATTTTTAATAACTTCTACATTGTTTAACCTCATGAATCGGTTATTGAATTGTAATTTTTGTCCACCAATGGGGGTGTTCGTGAGTCATGACTCATGAGAAGTTTTCTTAATATTACAATAGTAGTATACTAGTATGTATGAGATTGTTATTTTTAGAATAATATGCACCACACACACACACACATATGGTGCATATTATATTTTAATATTTTTATTAATTCTATAATAATTTAAAGTTTATTATCCATGCAATAAATTATTTTTAGAAAGCAAAAAGTAAATGAATTATGTAATCTAATGTCTATAAATATTTATATTTTGGATTCATTTCACGTGATCTAAAAGTTGTGTAATTAGTGTGTCTGGTATTTAATATTGTTTAATATATGTTTTACAAAATCTAGTACTTGTTATCTAATAAAGATAATTAAACATTACAAAACTATGAATTCTTATATAATAAGTATCCTAAATCTTAAATAACGAGTTACTCTATTGTTTATTTGTTTAAGTTATGTAAATTATTTTAGATGTTTCTTCTTTTAAATCTCCAATTAAGTATTACATTATGTAAGACTATATACTAATTTTGAAAATTAAAAAAGTTAAGGGGGGCGAATCTAATTAAATTATGAAAGTTTTATGAAAATATTACATATATGGTAAAAAAAATTGAATGTCCAAGGGGGGCGGTCGCCCCCCGCGCCCCCCCCTAAATCCATCCCTGCGTCTTAGCACAATGGAAATATTTTATTTTACTCCTTATACATAAAATCATTAGTAATCTCATTCGAGAATTACATGGAACCATTGCAGGAAGATATAGAATTGATGAAATATGAAGGAATGGATGCTTTCAGATTTTCGATCTCTTGGTCTCGAGTTTTACCATGTAAGAAGCTCTACCCTTGATTTAATTTTTATACGTAGTAGTTAACTGTCTACTTTGATGTACCGATCTTGTTATTATATTTCGGACGAGATCTTAAAGAAATTACTCCAAATAGGACTAAAACGTAAACATAGTGCATAAATAGAAGTATTTATGTTTTATATTTAAAATAAGACTTATTTGATCCTAGTAAAAGTATACGTGCAGCCCCTCCAAATAAGATTAAATGAGTCTTATTTTATGAAGAAAATAAATGTTATCTTATCAATTTGATTTGTTTTAGTCCAAGTTTTTCATCTTCTTAATTCGTATAATGAATTGAATCTTCCACAAAAATAAATGGTTAAGCTGACAATTAATAGTGTATTATAAGGACTTATGTGTAGATACTCTTAATATTTATTATTATAAATATGATGTTAGGGATCCCTGGTGGGTAAGTCATTCTTTACTCTCAATTACTCTCAATTATTTCTAAATCTTGAAATGAAATTATAAATTCATAAAATGATTTGAATTTTTCAGTCACTAAATATTACATGTGTTCTATCGTTAAATAATATCATCATATAGTGTGAGAGCCTCAAATCACCATACTTAAATTTGTGAGTTCACAGATGGAAAACTGAGTAAGGGAATCAATCAGCATGGTATTACTTTCTACAAGAATCTCATTGATGAAATCATTGCAAAAGGTAAGCTCTCTCTCAATTAAAGTCTCAACGCCTCCGAAAGTAAAATATAATCCATATCTTCTATCAGTCAAGATTTTGAATGTGTAGGTTACATTTCTATGTTCATGCAGAAGCCATATGTGAAATCCTCCATTCCATTTGAGGCAATAGTGTTTTCTTTCACGCATTCTAACCACAACTATGTATAACCAACTATAATAAATGGATAAAATTTCTTAAAAATCATGAGTAATTTAATCTCCCATATTTGAAGAATTGTACAAATAAAGGAAAAATTATAATGCTACATAATAATCAATTTCGTGATGCTCCAACACTTTATCATTAATATAAAATTAAATACGCAAGTGGTTTACAATTTATAAGCAATTATAAAATATATACATAATATAACAATTAATTAAATAAATTCCTTTAACTTTTATTAATAAATTTGAGAAGTGTTCCCGGGTGCTCCCACCTCGTTTATTCCGGGACCCAGAAAAAATTAGATAAATAAGATGGAGCATATTACATGAATACAGAAAAACACAAAGACATGGTGGGGCCGACAGAGTCAACTTGCTAATATAAAATGAAGCAGTTGATATTATACATTTTTTTTCTAAAGTATAAAAAATATGTAGATAACACTTTTGGCCTTTAGGGTGCTGCTCAATTGGCAAAAACATACCGAGTAACTGTTTGTAAATATGCGCTATGTTTTAGCTCTATATATAAAGATTTTATCCAGATCCCACAGAAAATTAAACCTAAAAATCTGGCTTTTGGAGGACAAATTAGAGGTATGACTATATATATATATTTGTTTGAAAGTTTGATACACACACAAAAAGAGTTCCCAGGCCACACCAATCACAGATTTCAATATTTATTCAAATATAACTCCCATTTACTAATAAAGTCAAAAAGATCTTTCTTAATGGGCGTTGACTTGATCAATTTTGTAAATCTAACAGGTATTGTGCCTATGGTCACTATTTTTCATTGGGACGTTCCTCAAGCATTGGAAGATGAATATCAAGGATTTCTCAGCCCTCACATTGTGTAAGTGTATTACACTATTTCAACTAAGTTTTTATCTTTTCTTTAGTTTCAATTAAATTCCGTGACTGCTAAATGAGTGTTCTTTGGCATACTACGTATTAAACAGGAAAATATTAAATAAAAAACATGGTTACAATAAAAAGTGTTCACAAAAATGTGGGTTTTTAAGTAATTGCAGTTATACTAATTTATATTCATACTAATTTTAGTCATATTTTTATCCTATGTTTATTTCACACTCCCTTAGATTAAAGTACATTTAATATGTAGTGCCTTTAACTTAATAGTTGAATATGTGTCGTTTTATACGTAATATTATAGTGAGTAATTTAGACGGAGTACTACGTACGTATAATTATCACTTTTGCTTGTTTATGCATGCTAGCTAGTCAGTGGCGGATCTATGTTCCAAACTATGGGTGTTCATTTATTTTCTATAATTAAAATTTGAAAAGGCAATACATAATTAAATTAAATTTATACATGTATACTAGCTTTTTTTTTTCAAATCTAGGTGTTCATATGAACACCTTTGCACCTATACAGCTCCGCCACTGTAGCTAGTACGTAGCTAGATATTGTGATAGTTTAAACTAATGAGTTAGAATAATGTAATTAATATAATCCACACTTGCATTTGTATATGCAGGGATGACTTTAGGGATTTCGCAGATCTTTGCTTTAGAGAATTCGGTGAAAAGGTAAAGCTATTTGCCACCATTAACGAGCCATGGACTTTCTCATCCAAGGGCTACGATTCAGGCGATTTCGCCCCCGGTCGTTGTTCACCGTTCATGAACCCAACCGCGGGCTGCCTTGGAGGCGATTCCGCGACTGAACCCTACATTGTTGGCCATCACATAATTCTTGCTCATGCGGCTGCGGCTAAGGTTTACAGGGAGAAATACCAAGTAAGTGCTACTATACTATACTATACAAACTATATATAGTCATTTGTGGTTATCTATATGTGTGTGAGATCAATTGTTCCACTGCACGATTTAACGAGAGAAATGAAAATGGATCCCGGGTATTTGATTTAAGATTTTTGTACTAAGTTATCTGATCGAAATAGAAATGTGCACCTCCATGGTTCTAAAACACAATGCCATTTTTAAATTCATTGTTCGTTTTTTACATTACGAGTTTTACATTGTCCAAAATATAAATGTGTGTCGTTCAATTCGTTATGAATAAACATATGCATCATTTAGCATTTTTTACATTATTCACGGAAACAACCTTTTTTCAAGGGAACGTAATGTCCTACGGAGTACTAGATGGGCAATTTGAAGTGAGCTACATTTCAATTTTGTTAATTACTAAAACAAATGCCATACAAGCAAACTGGTTATATATTTTGAAATGCATGGATGGGATGAAGTATATTCAATTATGTTTATTACCTACATATTAATTTTAAACAAATAACTGTATAGGCAACACAAAAAGGGAAAGTAGGAATTGTACTGGTGTCTCACTGGTTTGAACCCTACTCCTCTACGCCAGAAGACAAAAAAGCAGCGCAACAAGCTATTGATTTCATGTTTGGATGGTGAGAATTATATAGTGTCCTTACAAATTAATCTAATTATTTCTACGTGATACTAGCAAAATAGAAAGATATACAATAAGTAATTGTATATCTATTATGATTCGTGATTTCATCATAAAAGTTCAAACTTAAAAGAACAGTAATTCAGAATCTCAATATATCACTTTATTACTTCATATTTTACGAGTTCTAGCGTATCTTATATTGTCTTTAATTTGGTTAAATTCATGGTTTATATAAAGGACATTGCATCCATTAACTTACGGTGATTATCCAAAGAGCATGAGGACACTGGTTGGAGACCGGTTACCAAAGTTCACATCCGACCAATCAGAGATGGCCAAAGGATCATTGGACTTTCTCGGACTGAATTACTACACTGCAAGATATGCTAAATATATTTCGTCTCCTAACAAAGTTAATATCAGCTACACCTATGATTCCCTAGCCAACCTCACATGTATGTTTCTTGGCCATTTTTTTAATTTAAAAAATAGAGTATATATTGTATTCTACTTATTTATCCCAATATTATATATTCATTTTAATTTTTTTTTACTTCTTTTTTACAGCGGAGAAGAATGGAAAACTCATTGGTGCAGCGGTGTGTTACGCGAACAATCAATCCTTAATTATATTTCTTCCAACATTAAATTAATATGATGAGCAATATTTTTGAATAATGTGATCCTATCAGTTAGCTTAATTAATTTAATAAGGAAAATTTTGGGTCCAAAATTAAGTCACAATGCAAGAATGCATGCACACTTGTAGTTAATTTTTATATTTTTATAACTTTTTCTCTTATTTGCAGACGGGATCAACAGAATTTTTCGTCGTCCCAAGTGGACTTCAAAAGCTGCTTCTGTACACAAAGAACAATTATAAAAACCCTATCATATATATTACTGAGTGTGGTATGTGCAATTATATTACCATATTACACATGTTCAAAATAACTAAATGGATTGAAAATTTGTTGATTATATATACTCAGACTACATATATCTTAGTCCCCTCACGATGAACCAAACTTAAATAAGAAAAAAATATTATTTGATCAATATTCATAAAAATGTCATATGTCTTCTAAAACTAGAGTCAGACTTGATCACGTAAACCTATTCGGAAATAAAGAAGCTTGATCGAAGACTGCATTACTAAGTGTCATAAAAACAAAATGAATTCCTTAAACGAGACCATTATATTGATGAAACGTGTGAATTGAATTGAATGAATATATGTTTGGAATACATTAAATTGATGAAGTGTGTGAATAAAAATGCTAACATTGTCCTCTTAAACTGAATTTCCCAGAAAAATTCCACCAACTTACTTTCAACAATTCAACATGAAAAATATAAGAAATTAGTTTTTAAAAATGGTAAATATCGCTGGCTGGCAAGCAAAAAGAGCTTTCGATCAGCTCCAAAATAGCGAATGAATAAGAGTGCAACGTCAAACAATTTTATATTAAACATGGTTCACACAGTAATAATTTGAAAATGTGGTGTAAAATCCAATATTACCCAAAAATGGGATGTTAAGTTATATTACGTAGTATTAAAAATGATTGTATTATAAAGTTATATTTTGTTTAAAATTGTATTCCTGTACGGGCAGGGGTCTACTCTCATAGTCATAGGGAGTAAATTTAAATTAACATTGGATAAAAGATTACTTACTTTACTTTCATTGACTATTTATTTCATTATTTAAATTACCACAAATATCAGGAATGTCAAGCTTGGGTGTCACTTCAATCGTCAAGGAAGGAGTTAATGATACTGAACGGGTTGATTTTTACAATAGTCACATTTTAGCGGTCAAGCATGCCATTGGGTATGTAAAATATACATAGTATATCTAATCAATATTATACAGTAATCATATTAATTATTATTGTTATTTATTATTTATTAATAATATAATTATATTATTATATTATTATTAACGTGTTATCATTGTTGCGAGCAGATTGGGGGCGAAGGTGGAAGGGTTCTTTGCATGGTCATTTTTTGATAATTATGAATGGAGTTCAGGGTTCACGAGTAGGTTTGGTCTCAACTTCATAGACTATGAAAATGGCTTAAAGAGATTTCCCAAAAAGTCAGCTCTATGGATGAAGAAGTTCCTTCAGCAAGATATTTAATTATTATATATGTGTGCATAATATATATAGTTAATTTACGAGTAATATTATATTATTGGTTTTCTCAAAATTCGAAGAATAAAGCTGGGAATGCACTCCGGATGAAGTCATGATCGAAGACGTGATGTTGTTCCATCTCATCTTCCCTTGTATCATCTACCAATTCAATAATGTGTGCCCAATTAACCACAAAATTGTACTCAAATTCATTCAATTAATGTGTTTTACATTCTTTTATAAATAAAAAATAATAGTGATGCCACTACTTAATTTGCGTCGTGATTTTAATTTAGAATATGTTTCGTATCATATCACATTCAATTCCACAACGATGGTGATCAAATAGGCCAGGTAAAAATTATATCATATCATCAAATAATTAGTCTCCGGTTTATAAGTTTTCTGTTGTGCTTGCATTGTTTTAAGAAGCAAAATAAAATAAAATTAAGCATTAAGAATGCATCGATCTATGATCATATACTTATGTCCAGTTTGAATTTAATTAATTAAAAAAAAACATAAAATATAGCATAACTATATGAACAAATACTCAACGAATTCTCTTCTAATAATGAATTATTCTATTCTAGCTTCTTCTTTTAAATCAATATTTCAAAATCACATGCAATCTTGTTATTTAATTATAATAGACAGTTTCAAAATTATTTCATATGAATTTTTTTTAGTTATCATGATTATTTCAATGATTATTTTGTTATTATAATGAATTATTTTGTTATTTAATTATAATTCATTAATTTCAAAATAATAGTTCATTAATTTCATTATAATGAACAAATACACAACGAACATTTAATAATGAATTATTTTTTAATTATCATGATTATCAAAATTATTGCAATGATTGAACAAATTATTTCTTATAATTAATTTTTCATATGATTGCATATCAATCTTGTTATTCAAATAATCAAACATTTATCTTGTTAAATTATCAAATAATTTAATCTTCTTTTAGTAAATCTTGTTATTTCATTATTTCATACTAGTTACTATATTTAATATAGTAATACTAAAGCTAGTTTGAAATGTCTATTATAATGAAATAACAAGATTGCATATGATTTTAAAATATTGATTTAACAAATAATTCGTAATTTGTTATTAGTTTCAAAATAATTCACAATTTTTTAAATATTTGTTATTATAATGAAATAATTATTTCATTATAATTATTTGAAACATTATAAAATCATATGCAATCATATTAAATGTTTGATAATAGTAATCCCTATAAAAGTACAAAATTAATATTAACCTACATGTCATAAGAGTAATAATAATAGTAATAGTAATAATAATCATACAAATAATAATAGTAATAATAATAAAGTCTTAAATTACCTTCTGCATATCTGAGACCAATGTCAATCTTGAACCATCTTCCAAATCAAGCTCTTGTGCTAGCCAACATAAAAACCGCTTCCAATTATTTTTATTTTCTTTATCCACTACTGCCCAAGCTATTGGGACCATCTGGTCATTGCCATCAACACCAACGGCCGTTAGTTGACCTTTAGTAACTCCTTTTAAGAAACACCCATCAAGTCCTATTAAAGGTCTACATCCATTCAACCAATTCCTTTTGCAAGATTCAAAGCATATAAACATCCTTCTAAACACTCTTCTTCCATCTTTCAAAGCTTCTTTATCCAAATCAATCTCAACCTTTGTGCCCAGATTACTTCTTTTAAGTGAATCAGCATAAGCTGCGAGGTAGCTAAATTCTACTTTAAATGACCCATCCAACTCTTGAATAACAAGTCTTTTAGCCCTTTTACATTTGTCAATAGCAGTATACTTTGGGCATTGATCTTCAACTCCTTTTCAGCATTGATCTTCAACTCCTTTTCAGCATCATGTTTCATCATCTTAGCAGTATACTTCGGGCATTGATAAATTCTATCCTTAAAATACTTGGCTAGCCAGCTTGCAGAAGCAATAGATAAGGAATAATGCCTATAGCACTTATGTTCATTCACCAATGTCTTCACAGCTAAATCGGGATTTTTCCCATCTTTAGATATATATAGATTGAATGGACAATTTACTTCATTCATACATCTCGCCCTAATTCTTTGAGGTTCCTTTGGGTCAATTTTAAGTTGAACCCCCTTTGCAATAGAATAGTTAGCTATAGCACTTCTAGCTTCTTTTGCATTACCAAATGTCATTCCTAATCTGAAATGTATCTCGTCACTTTCTGCACCATAATTGTTCCTATTATGGAGTAATTCATTACCTTCTGTGAAGATTTCATTCAGCTCAAATTCTTCATCATCACTGACTTCTTGTAGCTCACCTTCATTATCATCTTCCATATCACTCACATAGCCCGTTGGAACATCATTATAGATGTAATCCAACCCATCTACAATTAGGTTGACATTTTCCATTCTGTGTGACAGGTCATCAAAAAAGTCATTAATCTTAAGTATTTGTAGGAAGAAAAAACGTGTGACTGCAGAAATATGCAAAAAAGTCAAAAGTAAAAAAAGTCATTAGTCTTAAATACCTCCAAAATGGAAAAAAGTCTTAAATACCTCCAGAATGCAAAAAAGTCAAAAGTCAAAAAAGTCATTAGTCTTATTATCTTTATTTTAACATGAAACTGGTATAATTGGTATTTATCATAGCAACTCTTATTTCATGACATGAGTTTCTCTATACATGTTGGTTTATACCGTCAATGTATTGATACTGTATACACTTCGAAACCAGTTTTGATTCCAGCTTAAAAGCATAGAATTCCTCAATAAAGTCACCATTAGAGTTTCTTACAAAAGTATTCTTATACCAAAAATTGAATGATTTAATATTCTCTAATAAAGAAGCCGCTGGAGTATAAAGCAATAGCATCATCTTTACATGATATGGTTCAAAAAAGCATTAAGGTCAGATTCTTTTGATAGCACAAAACACTGAAGTGGAATTTCTCTAATGTGTTCCTTAATTAATTAGTTTTCTAAAATAAATAAATAAATAAAACATGTGTGTTTTAAGGAGGAGGAGTATACAAATGAATTATGAGGTTTTCATCTGCTGATTTGTACAGAATAAGTACAAGAATAACAACTACACAAATTACTGTTTTACCTTCAACCCAATGTTAATCAGAGAGAGAGAGAGAAGCAGCTTCACCGGTAGGGTTAGTCGGGGGAAGAAGCAGACAGCTTCATCGATGGTAGACAGGTAGAGTTATAGAGGAGGAAGGAAAAGTTTGTAGAAAACTGAGGGAAGAGGCTTCGCACTTCTTTGATTGGGTTTTGGAAGATTCCCGCTCATTCGGATTAGGGTATGGGTTATCTAAGTTGGGTCAAAATTTTAAATAGATGACTGTCATCTATTTACACTCACCGTCAGACATGGGCATAGTTGCCCCTTCTTAAGGGAATATCAAGATTTATGCACAAAAAATAAGTCTATGGGCTTAAATGTTCTTTACTGGCAACTTGAGGGGGCTTTTTGCCCCTTTTCCCTATTTTCTGCGCTTTTGGGACGGATATTTCCGTCGCATGTCGGCGCCAACACCGCCAAGATATGCGAAATATCTAGAACGGGTGTGGCTCTGTTTTTGCGACGGATATGGCCGAGCCAAACTTCGAAGTATATAAACTGTCCTTTGTCGATTTCGTCTAAACCCTAGCCCATTTCTTCTTCCTCCCCTCTCCGCCTCTGCTTCTTCCGCTGAGTACGAACTCCGGCCACCACTTACCTAAATAGTCCGGCCACTATTTACTTACCCTCCATCTCCCACCACGAAGTCCGGTCACCACTGACTCTGCTTCCCCCTCTATCTTCCACGACTTACTCAGTCCTCCACATACTCCGGCCACATCATAGTCCGTCCAGCACGAGGCTTTCACTGACGACGCTTGGCTCCAAGGAAGCCGCCTCCCCCTCCTGCATGCCGTGTTTCTAGCCATCTCCGGCCACGACGACGTTTGTTTCTCCCTCACCGGCCATCGTCTTCGCTCTGCATCCAGGTTATGTCCCATAAATACTTCTTGTTTACGGTTTTTCATATAAATTTTATTTAAACGTATTGTTATTTTAAGTTTAATACAAAGTCGATATTTATAAAACATTATTTTAAAAAAAAATTAGTTTGTAAATGATTTGTTATAAACTATTTATGAAGTATTATCATCTATATAAATTTATGACAAAGGGATTTCTATAGTATTAAAGTGGGTTTTTTTTAATTTAGAAACAAAGTATAATTAGCAATAGAAATTATAACAGTTGTATTTATAATTACAAACAAAGTAATATATATTTTTGTTCATATATTTTTGTTTATATATTTTTTTTATTAGAAGAGAGCTATTATAATAAACTGAAAAATATGAAGGCCGCTAGTTATGAAGTATTTATAAATTTATATGAAAGAAGTGTTTATAAATTAATATTATGAACGAAGTATTATAAATATGATTGTGATATTTATATATATTATAAATTTGTATTATAAACGAGGTGATAATTATGAAGTATTGTAATCATCTTGTCCAATCAGTGGCGGAACTAGAACTTCTTGTGAGGGGGTGTTGAGAAAGTTTGTGTAAACTTGGATCGGCAACAACGTCATTGGGACGCAAACGCCCTTTTATTTGTTCGGTAGACGTTTTTGAAGATTTTCCACTCGGTATTACGAATTTAACATGCTTAACCTAACAAACTACACAAATTTGTCAATTCATATAATAATCATCCTTGATTTCTATTTAATAACTATATTCACTATTAAATTAATATGATTATTTAGTTAAAGAAAAGAGGAACACATTATACTTGAATAGTAAAATAAAATCGATCAAGCCACAAGCAAACTAGCATTACGCGCACTACCTGTGTACCTAATAAAATAAATACACTCCAACAGACAACAATTAACCAACCCACATTAGAAATTTACAGTTTAGAATTTATACATAAAATTGTATATATTGATGTAAAATACGGAGTCAAATTAAGAACAATTGAACAAAAGATAAATTACCTTTTCAAACTTTCAATTCTCAAAAGCGGCCAAACGACATCCTAGTTACTGCTAGCTTTAGCAATGACGGCTTGACAACAGCGAAGGCCCATGCGTCTAGAACAGCACCGGCGATCCGGTGCTTGAATTTCCATCTTCAACTTTTGGTCTGACTGAACGAACTTACGAATGAACGGTGAACAACCTAAGTAAGTTTCTGATATTTAATTCTATTCTATTACTCCGTAATTTGATAGGATGTCGTTTTGTGTTTCGCTTCTGTCGTTTTACTTTTTGTCTTCTTTCGACTTAATGGAACGTTGTCGTTTAAGTCTTCAACCAAATGCTTTCTAAATACGGAGTATTAAAAAACCTCCGCAATAGCAGAGCTGCGGACCACCATCGAGGAAGCCAGGGGCGCCGGACACGATGAAACTTCAGGGGCGCTGGATAACATAATACATATATATACCTAGACTATTCCGGCGAAGGGGTGGCGCCGGCACTCCCTCTCTCCCCCTGGTTCCGCCACTGCATACAGTATCATAAACTTCGTTTTTATTAACAAAGTATATAAATTCCAAACTCTTATATACCTCTGAGTGCCAAACTCAGAAATTAACTATAAATAATGTTAAACCAATAATTATAATAATTATGAAAGCTGTAAAACCGTATATACATGATGTAGAATTATAACTTGGTAATTAATCTGGCAGTTTGACAATCTGTGTATTACTTCCTTTTATAACTAGGTATAACAATCTGTTTATATTATTAAATCTTTACTTCTATTTTGTATGCATTTGGTTATAGCCTAACTGTTTCACTAGTCTCTTTTTATAAAATTGCTATGTGTTTCAATAGAATGTCTGCCCGTATAGGTTCATTCAGTTCCTTTACTTCCTCCCGTGGAGGTCGGGGAGGTAGAGGGAGCCCAATCATAAACCGCCTTGAGCAGAACTCTCCTCCAGCTGATTCACATTAGTTTGTCCGATCCCAACACCTTTCTGATGAACATACAAATGGTTCTGATTTTGCTACCCCCAATGATTATGTTCAGACAAAGATCTTCATTTCACCCTTTGAAATGAGAAGGTTTAGTAATACTGCCTAATGTAATTGGACATAGAATATTTCTACATATACATTATTTCTGTTTGGTTTTATGATGCAGCAACCCTACTGTCCTAAACAACATCATTTCAATCCTGACTAACAATTTACACGGTCCATGGCGTTCTTTTATGAATGCGGATGCTGATCAACGCAACCGTTGGTGGAAACTGTTTCAGGTATGTTATAGGTTCTTATTGTGTAAGCACTGTTATTTTAGATTGATTGTAAACAGTTTGGGAATTCTGATGTTGCTCGTTTTTGTTTTTGTTTTTTCAGAGGAAGTATGAGTGGGATGCCTGCTTTAATACCAAAATGAAAAAGAAGTTCAAGTCTCGGGCCTCTGAATGGTTGAGCAAGAACATTGGTAGGGCTAGGCGGGACAACAAGAAGCCTGACTGGATTGGTGATGGAGATTGGAAGTTGTTGCAAGAGTATTGGGCCTCTGATGCTTTTAAGAAGAAGAGCCAAGTTAGGAAGAAGAACCGAAACTCTAAAGCGGGAAAAGAATCACAGTATCGCGGTGGCAGGATACCGGTGACGAAGCATGTTGAAAGGCTGGTAAGTTTCTGTTATAATTTTGAATCATAATTCAATGATTATTGTTTTTACTTTTAATCATATTTTTTACTTATAAATCTGTAGACTAAGCAGTTGAATAGGGCTCCCTTGAAGATTGAAGTGTTCGATATGGTGTATGTCCCGAAGTCGGGTGACCCCCCACCACGTGTTGTTGAAACAAAGGTAAAGAAACATATACTTTTGTTATAAATTTTAGTTATTATGTTATTATAGAACAAATATATTTTAACAATAATTTTCTGTTTGTGCAGCAAAAGTATAGTGAAATGAAAGCGCTGGCTGAATCACAAGGGAAGTCTTATGATGAGGATGACTCCGAGCTGTTCTGTAAGGTGGTCCCGCTGTACAAAGGCAGGCGGTTCGGGACGGGATTTGAAGCCGAGTCGTTGGAAGACGTTGAATGCTCCAGTAGAATATCGGGGCCGACTCAGCAGGAAATAGATTCCCGCATCAAGGACCAGCTGGAGGCCCGATTTGTGAAGCAGGAGAAGCAATGGCAAAGCCAAATGGAGAAGATGACTTCCGTGTTTACGACGTACATGGAACAAGTCCGTAGCTTGAACCCTAATGTCCCGATGCCCGATTTCTCACCTTTTCGTACCCCGACCTCTACCCAAATGAATCTCCATGATACTCTTGAAGTGCGGGTGGAAGATATCTTTGTGTAATGAACAAACACTTTTAATTTTATTGCATGTTTTGGACATCTTCTGGCAATTTGTTTGCCATTTTAACATCTTATTCGACAGTGGTTTATCTGCCTGTACTTCTGTAATAATTTATCTTTTTCTTGTTATATATGCCTTTTAATTTTCTCTATATTGCATGTGATGTTCGTATGTCTATACTTCTGTTTTAATGTCATGCTGCTTATAACAATTTTAATTTAAAAAAAATGTACACCGTACATATGTACGGTATCCCGTACTGCCGTACATATGTACGGTGTACATTTTTTTTATAAATTAAAATTTGGCACGGATTTATCCGTATCAAGATTCCTCTCAAAATTAACTAAATTGCAGTGTCATTCTAGATAATTTGGCTCGAGAGTTTCCGTGCCAAAATACCCGGGTAAAAATTCGGGTGACCCGGTAGTTGCCGAGCCAATATCCGTGCCTAATGAAATCCGAGCTAAAATGGTTGTGAATTATCAAGTAGGTTAGCCCGGATTATTCCGTGTCTAAATCCGAGACAAGACTTGGCTCGGATGCAAATCGCCGCGCCAAACCATTTGGCACGAGCCAGGTGGGACGATTTTCGTTTCCGTGCCAAATCCGAGCCAACAGCGCTAGTCTGGGATTTCAATGAAGCTATTCGTGCCAAAATCCGACCCTCTGGCGATTTTTTTTGGTAGTGCGTACTACGTATTTAGATATGTAACAATTAGTTTTTAGATTCCAATGTAAATAGTTCTTGATGTATCCTCAATGACATCTGAATTGGAAATAATGACTACGTTGTTATTTTTGTAAGTTTGATGTGGTTTGCTTAGGTTTTTATTTAATTATATTAATTAATATGGAAATTATAACATTTAAGACATTAAAAATTTTAAAAATTGAAAAATTGCGGCGGTTCTTTTATTAATAACCGACACGCTTTTGAAAATTTTATTTTTTATTCAAATTTGGCAGCGGTTCTTATGCTATTACCCGCCACCCTTTTACTCCATGTTTATAGAATCCGCGGCGGTTCTTTCGTTAATAACCGACGCGTTTTATTTTTTTTTCAATTTTTTTAAATTTTAAATATGCGGCGGTTTTTACGGTTAATAACCGCCGCACGTTTTTTATTTGCAACACAGTCATGTGTGGCGGTTGAAACCGCCGCAAATGGACGTTAAAAACCGCCGCAAATTGACGATTTTCCACTAGTGATCTATATCTTTTCTAAGAAAACATTAGCAAATAAGTGTAAACCATTCCAGTGAGTTGGAAATGTTGATTTTGTTTATGATTTTGTTAATCCTGGCTTAATAATATTATTATTATAACACATTATAAGTGAATGGTTGTTAAATGAGATAAAAGTAAGGAATGAGTAATGGGTATACTAATAGTGTGGTAGATTGGTGTTGTGTGATTTTAAGTCTTCTTCTTCATTTTAAAAAAAGACATTGGATTGCTTCCTAGCTAATGAAAGTAAATAACGAGTTTGGGAAGTTTAGTTACTGCCAAGAGATGTATTGGAATGCAAGAGATAGAAGTTGTTTTCTCCAAGGAGTAAGTTTATTTTAAACTCACTCCTGGAGACAGAAGTTGTTTTTGTTTTGCCAAAACAAAAGGAAGTAGATTTGACAATTTGATTAAGAAATTAGCACCACTCTTTACATTTATTTGTGACATTTCGGGTTGGTTTGCAAATGTTTTAAAAAAAGCACTTCTCAACTTTTGCCTTTAAAAAACACGTATTTTACCAGACACTACCAACTTTTATTTTTCTCGACTTTCGTGTCAAAAGTGTTTTTACTTTTTCTATTACACAAAAAGCACTTATTTTATCAAACACTACCAACTTTTACTTTTCAAAATCATTTTTTTCTCAAACACTATCAACTTTTATTTAATCATTTTTCCCCACTTCATTAAAAAAACATTTTTTTAAAAGCAGAAGCTGTTGCAAACAGACCCTTCATATCTATCATTAGGAATTTTATCTGAAATTTCATCTAAAACCTTAGATTTAGACTTTCAGTTATAGCATAATCGATCCATCAAATCTCTGATGGCTACAAATCTCTGAATATTTTATATCATTATCATAAAATACAGGAATTTGGTGAGTGTCAAATCAAGGCAATTTAATAGACAGGGAGAATAAAAGCAATATGTGTTTATTGAAAGTAGTGAGCTAAGCTTTGTTTCTAATTAATTCCATTTCAAGTTGATAGTTGTGTCTCGATGTTCGTCATCAGTAAATGGTTGTTAACTCCATTGACGAGTTGTTTGCTATTAAACATGATATGTTTTGCTATTTCAATTTGTTAATTAATTTTATCCTTAACATGTTGACTTATTATTTAGTGTTTGTACTAATAGTATGCACTATTCTCAAAATCAAACTTGAATTACGATCAATTCATCTTTAACCTATCTCACTGCCTTTATTATTTAGAAATTTTGTTGGACTTTTGGTAAACCCAAAGATGTTTTCAATGGACTTTGTTGTACCAAACATGTGAAAGAATCTTGCACTACAAAGGCCATAAACTAAATGCAACTAAGTGTTTAACTTGAGTATTAACTAATACGGAGTATATGGTAAAGGTTAATGTCAAAGGATTTGTTGCGTTGTTTATTTGGGGCAATGAGTGTCAATAGTTGCCACACAAAACTGCGGGACAACTGGGTGAAAGTTTGAACTTGATATGAGGTTACGTAATAATTGCATGGTTCTTGCTATTATAATTTCATATGTGAAATAATTTCATATGAACGTTCACACATTTTATTTTTATTTTTTGTTAATAGAAAAAGCTCATGAAAAGGCCACACCAAAAGAAATTGATAGCTCGGTCGGCCTTCATCTTTTGTTTAGAGTTGATATTACTAATCAAATTTTACAAAACACGAGATTGAGAAATTGTTCTCTCTTCGGGTATTAGGTAAATGGACGATTGCAAGATTGAATTGAGAAAACTTGGTTGCAAGATTTTAATGTGTAAAGATTGGGAGCAAGTTCTATTTTATAGTCAGTTAAAAGTGTATGGTATACAAATTGCATACATGCAATTTCTCATAGCAGTAATCTTTTTAAAGATTGGACACAAGTTCTATTTTATAGACTATCACCGAAATTTTGGATTAGGTAATGTCCATAATTTGTATTTAAATAATAACACTTACTTCCAGTTCATATATTAATGGTACGTTGTATTAGACTATTTTGAATTTGGCAATATTTGAATACATAAAATGACGTTACAAATAACCTTTTATTTTGACATCCTGTGCAACGCACGGGTGAAAGACTAGTTTTCACTATAATTTTCTATCGCAAGATGAACTGATATACCCACATTGACATGGATCTAATTCATTGTATTTATTTGTATTTGTTTTGGTATGCTTGTGTTTATATCGATAAAGAAATCATTCAAAGAGTATAACACAAATAAAGTGCACATGGAAATTGGACTATTATATGTCATTCTAAAAAATATGAGTTATTTGGTTATATTAAGCATATCAATTTTTCCCATTTGACAGTGTGAATAAGTCATATTTTAGAATAAAACAATGATGATCTTAGGATGTTTTTACTTGCACTGTTTTCAGTCACAGATCAAATCGGACTAAACTAGACTTGCATAGTTATAAAATACACATAGACCAGACATTTACCATACCATATTAAACCACTTCAGACCAAACCAGATCAAACCAGCAAATTTCAGTCCAAGTAAAAACATCATTATTTTTACACTATCTATGAGCCCGTTTGGAGAACTCTGTTTTCGGCTTATCAGGCTTATCAGCCAGCTTTTTTACCAAACACGTAATTTTTACTTTCGCGCTGAATTGTGTAATAAGCCGAAAAAGTAAGGTTGGAGTTACTTTTCTGGCTGTATTGGCTGAAGTTACTGTAGAGGACCATTTTAGCTATTTTTACATATAATTTTTTCTTTAATTTATTAATAAAATATATTTTTAAAATATTTTTTTCTTAAATCAGCAGAATCAGCCAAAACAGCCACTCCAGCCAGAATATCATAAATTTCAGCAGAATCAGCCAAAACAGCCGATTTTGGTGCTACCAAACGGGCTCATATTTTATTCCTTCATTATGAATTTTGTATCTACGGTAATACCCTATTATTTTGGGTCCATTTATAAACTGTTTATTTTTTAATAAGCAGTTAAAAAAAGTAATGAGTTTTTTAACAAGAATATTACTAAAATAAAACTTATTTACATAAATATGACTATTCATTACTACAACGTAGTGTTATAGTAACTTAAGTTCAAAACTTGAACATGAATTATGTACTATGATTTCATTACTACTCTAGTAACTAGTCATGCTTTTGTAAATCATCTTTATTTTGGTCACATGTAATTATTTCAAAAGTTATTTGGCATATAGAGCTCTCCACAATGGGCTATCCACATCATTTTTTTAAATAAAAAAATTCAAGAAACATTAACTAAACGCTATATATATATATATATATATATATATATATATATATATATATATATATATATATATATATATATATATATATATATATATATATATATGAGTGCTCTTCTCATCAGGCCGGCCTGACGGGATGCTCCGTCCGGCCGAGCCCATTTGGGCACCTTCCCGGTGGAATTTTTTGATGAAATTTTTTGAGCATGTTCCTCATCAAGTCTAGTTTGTCCATACCAAATTTCAGCTCAAAATTCGATCGGGAAGGCATTCAAATCATTTTTTGAAGTTGACTGCAGTTTTATATGTATATTTTGACGCAGTCAACTTCAAAAAATGATTTGAATGCCTTCCCGATCGAATTTTGAGCTGAAATTTGGTATGGACAAACTAGACTTGATGAGGAACATGCTCAAAAAATTTCATCAAAAAATTCCACTGGGAAGGTGCCCAAACGGGCTCGGCCGGACAGAGCAGCCCGTCAGGCCGGCCTGACATGAACATTCCTCATGTATATATATATATATATATATATATATATATATATATATATAGAGAGAGAGAGAGAGAGAGAGAGAGAGAGAGAGAGAGAGAGAGAGAGAGGAATGATCCTGTCCAGCAGCCCTCGGTCCGAACGCCGTCCGAACATGGCCATTTGGGGCACTTCCCGGTGGAGGTTTTTGATGAAATTTTTTGAGCATGTTCCTGATCAAGTCTAGTTTGTCCATACCAAATTTCAGCTCAAAATTCGATCCGGAAGGCATTCAAATAATTTTTTGAAGTTGACTGCGTCAAAATATACATATAAAAATGCAGTCAACTTCAAAAAATGATTTGAATGCCTTCCCGATCGAATTTTGAGCTGAAATTTGGTATAGACAAACTAGACTTGATGAGGAACATGCTCAAAAAAATTCATCAAAAAAATCCACCGGGAACCGCTCCAAATGGCGGTGTTCGGACGGAGGCTCCCGTCCGAACGTTCGGACCTGAACATTCTTGTATGTGTGTGTATATATATATATATATATATGTAATTTTCTCCCTTAAAAAATATACGGAGTAGTACGATTAGTATCTTCAATTTTTTTGTTTCTGTTTTTTTTATATCAACTTAATACGAAGTATTAAATTTTACTATTGAAATGTGCCATCAATTTATTAATTAAACATAAAAATGTTTTACTGTAATCACCAAATTCATTGTCACATACTCAATTTCCAATTTCCAAATCGGGAGCTACAAGCTATGTGGATGCATGAATTATTCGATCAAATAGCTTCATTTATTGGAACAACGTAAGCTTATCCACAATGGATTATGGTATTTGATTATATTGATTTTTTATTCATATGTATCATTAGAATACAAAATTGTAGTGTTCAAAATTTTCAGTCGGCTCTCCATTGAAGACAAAATATAGTACTCGTGTTGCTAAATTTCGTCTAATTTGATTGAAAAAAATTATGTACCAGGAACCGCTAAGGAACCGTTATATATAATAAGTAAAATTATATATATTTCTTCTGAATATATATATTTTAATGTATATTTACTTATTTATTTTTATATTACATTCATCATCTTAGTTTAGTTATTTAACTATTTAAAACTATGATTCACTTCAACCAGTACTCTTTGGCTTCTTAGGCCCTCATTAGGTCCAAACTCCAATGGGTCTGAATTCTGGAAGGTCCAAACTATTTAAATTTATTATACAAATTTATCATATTTGTATTATAATTTCAAACGTTAAATGTCTTTTTGGCAAAAATATAGTCGTGATTTGTAAGAATTTTTTCAATGACTAGGAACCGTTAAATGACAAGAACCGAACCGTTAAAAACGGTTCGGTTCCTTATCGGTTCTATAAAATAATTTATAAGAACCGAACCATTAGTACAATTGCATATTTTCGAACCGGTCCCAGGCCTACTTATTCCTATTTAAGGATTTTTCCCCGAATGGTATTGAATCCGTTATTAGTACAAGCCTATAAACCAAATGTTATTGATGGAGCTCATAAAATCATCATGTTTACCTATTCTACTAGCAGGCTGGTGAAACCCCGATTGAGCGGAGTTCAAACCCCCTTTTAGAATATACATAAACAAAAAGTCTTCAAAGCTTGTTGCCTACCCCACATAACCATCCACGCAGTTTCCTTTCAAAATAATCCGTAGATAAAGAAAAAGTGGTCACATATTTTCGCTTTGAAGAAAAAGAATCACATGAAAGCCAATTCCAGATCAGCACTGTGTGTCATAGGCTCTTTTCTTGGGACTACCTTTGAACCATTGATGGTTGACTATAAAGTGTATAAAGACTATCAGGTCATTCCCATTGTATTCTACTTGAATTAAATTCTAAAGTAAAATGTCTAACAATATTTTGAAGATATTTTTACACCTTGATGATTCATGGGAGGCTAAATAGATCACAAAATCATTTTTTATATGCACTATTTTATATACATATACTGAAAATGAACTTAGGCCAGGTACACTTGACATTGTATGAAAGTTTTACCAATTCTAAACCCAGGAAGCACTGTAAAGGCCACCCGTGACTCCCTTTCCGGCAAGCCATCCCATGATAAGAATGGGTTGTCATTTACATTCTCCATATAAACATCAGAAAATCGAGTACCTTTGCTCACTTGGAATATTGAAACGTCATGTTCGAGAGAAGATGCCAAGTCATGCAAACTCCAGACATGCTTTGCCATTTCGACAAAACAAGTAAAGAAAGCCGTGTTTGGATACTCTCCGGACATCACCATTTTGCGTTGCACCACATTGCCAAAAAGTGACTCTTCAATGTCTGGGTGAATCAGGTCAAGGTATTTGTTGCAGCAATACCTCCTTTGAGATGTTGATGATGCTAGACACGATGCCTCGTTTGATGAGTAGTCGAAGTTCGGGTGATTGAACCCATCAAACATCTCTCTAGTGACAAAAGACTCAAAGGCATAACATATGTGGCTTGCTTTCACGAATGAAACAACATCGGGTTGAATTGAAAAGGCTGCAACATCTAAATCCCACCCTGCATATTTCATCTCTAAGGTCAAAACCCTAACGAAACTTCGAATTGATCTAACCGTCTCTGCAAGACATTTGATGAAATGGGAGGGACTCGGTTTGGCAGGAGAAGGAAATTCAAAGCTCTTCTCCAGTAAATTGTTGCTCTCTTTATTGGCTTCCTCTAATTTCTCCTTCAAGAACATGATTTCGGAACCCTTCAGCTTATCCTGAGCTTCTAGCTTCTTGGCCGTGGTTTTATAAGTTTTAAGAATGCACTTTAGCTCCTTAATTTCAGCCAAGAACAACGTATTCTCATGAGAAGAAAATGACAAAGAGCAATCGATCTGGATCTTGTAGTTGTTGTAGTAATAATATGATTGTTTCAATTGAGATAGTAATTGAAATTCAGTCACAACCATCTGGTCAGCAGCTTGAACCCCTTGAGGATCATAAGGCGATTGAGCAGATTGTAAATCTGCATAGGCAGCTTTTACAGCTGAGATGCAAGCAAACAGTTTGGCGACAAACGCTTCTTCAGCGATTCTCTCTCCTAGCTTTCCATCCCCCCCTTCCAAACCTTCAAGCAGATCATTGTTGCCACTATTAATAATACCATCGTTTTCAAGCGACTTCCTTTTCTTGTTCACTTGGTCGGCTCGAATGTGAAAAGCCTTGGCTAAAGCGCGAGACAATCTAGTCTTTCTTGGTGTAACAATGTTTTCTAAATTCATCTGAAGCACAATTACAACAAAATATAATGGAGATGATGATGCAAGGGCTATTGCAAATAGAAGATTGTGGAGGAAAATATTATTGAACCAACAGCTTTTATAGCTTATAAGGACCTAATACTCTCAATGAAAAAAATTCTTTGATCAAGGACATATTCAATCAATGGGCAATGGAAAATGTGATTTCTTTTAGTTTTATTCTACGTTATTCTCCTTCTTTTGAGTTCCAAAAGGTGGGTTCAAGCCAATGGAAAGAAAAAGTATGAACAGAGATTGTAGGGGATAAATGAAACTTGTTAGGAAAGCAAACTTCAGCATATATAAAATTAATGTTGATCATGCACCACCCCTTGACTTTTTCAAAAGTAACTTCAGATCTTAATATAAAACAAGCATTCCATTCAAACTCAGAGTAAAAAAACAGCAATTTTTTTTTTAACATTGCCTCACAGATTTCTATTGGTATAAAACTCTACTTTAGTCTGATAAATTATCTCCATTGGCCCAAGCCAACACAGATTTGTTGTTAGATCTCTCTAAACCAAAATAAATTTGATGTATATACAAAAAAAGTCTAAAGTTGAATGGTATAAATAAATCTTTCACTCTACATACTATAGATAATATGCCAAAAAGTGTGAATGCAGAAAAACAAAGGGATATCAGCTAACTAAGTGGTAATTGCATATTTAAAGTGGGAGAGCACATTGTACCCCTTTAGTGGACAAGGAAAGAATATCTAGGGTTCCTGTGCTCCATACCTCATAAAATGTCAATCGTCAAGGAGGCGCCAGTGAAAAGAGTAGAAGCAAGACCAGGAACGGTTGAATGAAGTCATGAAGGTATTATGGAAAGGGAAAGCAAAACAAGGATCTTGACTCTTGTAGGGATTGCCAACCTGCAAAAAGTTCAATAGGTTCCCCTTGATGAATGATGACCCTACATTTATTGGGAATATGACTCCTCCACTTCCAGTACACGACATAGACTGCCTCAAGATTCAATTTACATAGACAATTTCACAAGCAGGTGAGCTTCAACATTTTGGCCATGCCTTTTTATCATCTTTCTCTACACAATCTGGTCCCGCTTGGAAGCAAAAGAAAATATTCGTGTACTTTTAACTAGACTAGATTCTGTACCCGTGCGTTGCATGGGATGAATAAGTTATATTTTAACTATGTCATTAGATGATAGTGGGAACCTAATGAATAGTTCGAACAATTTGGTTTAAAATCTCTCGAAAGTTTGGGATAAGTTCTTGAGAGCACATGATTAGTTTGGCGAAATTAGGATCGCCATGTTCTAATTAAAAAAATTGTCATTGGATATGTGACGATTATGTCACATCAACTTGAGTCATGTTTTTATGAGTAATTGTAGGGGTGGACCTGGTCCCAGTCCTGGACAGACCGGTCCCGGTAATTGGTATGAGAAGCTCGGGTCTGGGTCGATTTCGGGGACCCGGGCAGTCTGGTTCCAGTCCCGATTCCGGTCCGGACTCGCTCTCATTTATTTTCTTCATTTCCCTCTGTTTCCAAGTCGAAAAGAAAAAAAATTGGTTGGATCGGGATTGAATCTGGGACCGCCCTATGTTGGTCCCCAAATTGGTGAGCCGGGACCGTGTAACATGCTTGGCCGGGCTATGAGTGATCCTGAGCCCAACCCGAATTTTCCGGACTCAGTTTTTGGACCGGGTCCATCCATAACTAATTGTATTAACTTTTTTTTTGAAAGAAAACTGATTATATTAACTAATAGTATTAACTTTAATCATGCTAAATTATGTTCAATTTTTATTCTTAAAAATATTAAAAATCTAATATCAATTTCATTTTTCTTTATCTTCCACATAAACTACGACTCAATATTTTTTATATTCTTTATCAATTCAAAAAAACATGTAATCTAAATAGAATAAGTATATTACCTTTCACGGATTTAATCGAGTGACACGATGGCGTACAGTTATCAAATTCCAGGAGTTATCACAAATGCATTACACTTACCAATTCCATCAATAACATTTATCACAATAGTATAAGGATTTTACTCTTTCCATTAATACCTTATGTCCTTATGTGTATGTGGTAACTTTTAATAACATAAATGATACTACACTAAGCTACACTTACCAAGTTTAAACATATTTTTGTCATTACATTTGTGTCATTCGATGTGCATTAATTAAGTTACAGATTTACCATATACGGTGCATGGGCGGGGAAAGCAAAGTCAACACCTTGTTACTTTATATTATTATAGATAGATACGGAGTATTTACCAACGTGTCGGAAGAAAATGGAATCGTCCAATGCATCATCTTGTCACGCTTCCATCGATCACCGTCCTCAATGGGCTAATCGGTTAACATTTCCGAGTGGTGGCGCCTTTATGAAGTAGTAGTGGCCTGTGGGCTCTAGATTTGCTTTATTGGTTCCAATAGAAATGAGAAATGTATGTAGAATTGTAGAGCTCTGCCACATACTATCTCGCACACGGTTATTAATGAAAATAGGTTTTTGTGGTTGATATTGAATTGATAAAGTAAGAATAAAATAAGAATGATTTAGAACCATACAAATTTTACCAAATAAAGTATGAAAGAGTCTTAGTGGGACGGACCGAAAAGGTAAAATGAAACAATCATAGCGGGACAGAGGAAGTACTTTTTTATACACTTTTGTCACATTTATGGGATTCTACAAAGATGTCTTTATATAAATAACTATGTGTGTATAGATAGACAAGTGTGTGAAATGTGTACATATAAAACATATACATCAAACATTTTTTATGTATGTATAGGCAAATGCATATAGCTCCTCCTAAGCTCCCTCCTAAGCTTGATTTATATCATGCTTGAGTGGGGAGGACGTGAGGAGGAAGACAAAACAGACAATTCTTAATTTTTTAAAAAGCATTGCCTTTCATTTTTAAGAGTTGAACGTAACTAGTGGTTTTGTAGGGATGGGCATAAAACCCGAATCAAATCGGTGCCAAACTGACATGTAATGGCACTAAATCGGATATCGGATATTCAAGCGGTTCTAAAGATTTTTATTCTAATCTAAAATTGTACTGTTTGAAATGGGTATGAGGCTGATTTTAGATTTTGATAATAAAAAATGGATTGTTCAAAAATAATAATTTTGAAATTTTTATAATTTGTCTGAACCAATAAATCTCTTATCCGGGCCAACAATTTCATAGGTCAAGTGTGTATTTATTCATCCCTCAAATAGCTAAATGTGTGTATTTATATAAAGTTTGTTGTAGTGTTATTCGTTCCTTTTGGATAGATTGTGTTATTGTTTGGTATATATCAAAAAGAATGTTTAGTTTAATGGCATGATCTAAATGTTTCTGATCTGAATTTGTTAAGTTCTGATCTGATCTGATCTAAATTTTATTATCTGATCAGATATAATTTTCTGATTTGATTTGATCTGAATCTTTATAATCTGACCAGATCTGATCTGAATCTTTATAATCTGGCCAGATCTGAATCTTTCTGATCCGATCTGAATCTTTCTAATCTGAATCCTTCTGATCTGATTTGAATATTTCAGATCGGAATATTTCTGATGGGAAATTCCCGAAATAGGACTAAAACAGTTTGAAAATTCCAAAATAGGACTACCATGTTTTTTATTCCCAAAATAGGAGTAATTATTGCCAAGTTTGGAAAATAGTGCTATGTTTGATGTCTGGTACTGCCAAAACATGACAGTAATTAGTCCTATTCTGAGAATAAAAACATGACAGTCCTATTTTGGAATTTTCAAACCTTTTTAGTCCTATTTTGAGTAATATTCTCTTTCGGATCTGATTTGTTTATCATCATCATCATCATCATAACTATAATTTTGATTACAATACTAGGTATAATTATAATTATATTATAAATATAACTATAGGTATATTATTTTTGCTACAATTATGATTGTTAAATTATTATAATTATTATGTTTAAAACGATTGATAGAATTATAATGATTATGATTAAAATTATTGATATCGTTATAATTATAATTATCATAATTCTAATTATAATTGTAATTATAATTATAAATTGTAGATATAATAATAAAATAATAATGATTATTATAATAATAATTATTGTTAAAATTTAAAATAATAATAAAAGTGATAAATCATGTATGGACTTTTCTGATCTGATCTAAATGTTTTTGATCGGATTTGAATCTTTCTGGTCTGATCTGGTTTGAATTTTTCTGACCTGGTCCGATCTGAATAAAATAAGAAGTAGCAATAAGTAACAAGAATAAAACGAACAGAACAACTTCTTAGTTTCTATATCAGATTGTGCAGACAGTTTTAGTCTTCATTGTATGTGATTGTAAGCCAGATAGCAAATGACCTTTTAAGTTAATATTGACGAGTTAACCACCCAAAAACACTTTTTGTTGTATCATATTTGTATAATATTGCAACTTAATTAATATATTTAAATCTTAACTTCCACTCATATACTCCCCCAAAATTGAAAAACATGTAATAGTGGAAGGGTGTTTAGTTTTCACATAAGCATGAAATTCAGCACAAGTATAAAGAAGATTAGAGTGTTGTTTCAGTAAGTAAACTCAACAGTAATGAGTGTAATCATTGCTAGAGAGATATAATATTTGGAGCTGCCCTTAATAGGAATCAACTAAATCAAAAAGTGCAAAAGAAGTGGAAGCACGTAGATTAGAAAGCAATATAGAACACTTTCCAAATTTACAATCACTACAATTTGATATATCATCAAAGGTTAATCACCGAGGAGACCTGAGGTACACATAAAATGTGGACGAAAGGCCGATACATGTTCAAGTCCATGATGCCACAAATAAAATTTAGAAGAAGCAATCAAATGAAAAATAAATAAGTTGGTATGCATATTTGATGCATGAATTCTAAGATGCAACTCTTTCACAATTCACAACATAGACACAGTTCCCTTCGTAAGTTCTATTTTAATCACACTCTTGGATTTTAAATTTCGCACATAAATACAACATCACAACAACATCCAAGCTTTATACCTAGGAATCATGAAAATAGACCACAAAACATTCAAAGTCACATATTTGATCAAAAAAGCAAGATTCACATGTGCCTTAGGAATACAATAACATCAGAAAAAGATATAGGGAAAAGTAGCAAATCAGCCCTCGGACTAACTTAGAAAAGTGCAAATCACACCATATATAGGAGGCTCTGTCCGGCCGTCGTCATTTGGGATGGTTCCTGGTGGAATTTTTTGAGCATCTTCTTCATTAAGTCTAGTTTACCCATACCAAATTTCAGCTAAAAATTCAACCGGGAAGGCAGTCAAATGATTTTCTGAAATATATTGTGTTGTTTAACTGCGCAGTTATCTTGAAAAATTCATTTGACTGCCTTCCCGATTAAATTTTTAGCTGAAATTTGATATGGGTCAACTAGACTTAATGAAGAAGATGCTCAAAAAAATTCACCAAAAAAATCCACCGGGAACCGTCCCAAATTGCGACGGCCGGACAGAGCCTCTTATATAAGAGGTGATTTGCACTTTTTAAGTTAGTTCGAGGGCTGATTTGCTACTTTTCCTAAAGATATACTCCCTCCGTTCTTTATTATTTGTCTCGCATTCCCTGTTGGGACATTTTTTATTTTTCCTTCTTTCCATTTAAGAAAAGTTTTTACTCTAAATATACCAATATATCCTCCCATCTTTTACCCTAATTTATTATCCTTACACCTAAACTTATTTATTTCTCTCCACTCACTACCTTAATTACACCCCACCGCCTAACCTCCTTATCATCCCCTTCGCGTCACACCGCCTGACCGCCTAACCTTATCATCCCATTCGTATACATCACCCTGAACCTCTTCAGTTTTTTCCTCTCCTTCCTTCGCTCCATTCTCGCAATACCATAGCAGGGCAGATGGATCTCCCCTCTGAGGCGATAACTTCCTATCCACATGTGGTTGATACGCCAAACCAAGTTTTCGATTGCGGTGTGTGTGAGCCTGATTCGCCGGCCCAACTTTCCAATCCTGACCCATGTCTGCCTCAAACGTCAGTCCAACGTTTCGATTGTGGGATGCAATTGGCAGATCTGGCGAAGAATGAAGTCGCAGAAAAGGCACATCTTTAATGGATTGAGAGTGAGGTGAGGTTGGGTATGGTGTTTCATAAATACCAAAGCTTGTATGAACTTGAAGCCGCGCAGAAAGGCACCGAGGCCATGCTGAAACTCATACTCCCTGAAAAGAAGGTTGGATCTCATTGCGATAAAGGATGGGATGAGCTATGGAAGCGTTGAGGGTGATTGGGTGCTTATACTGCACATGCAGTTGCCGATAAGTCATATGTTCTCTGATTTCATTTGTATTGTTGCCTCATTTGTACCCTCTTGTTTGCATGCCTACTTTGAATGAACATGAACTTCGTTTGACATAGTTCGGGTTATTCGGATGTTTCCTTTGCTGCCTTTTAATGTGAGAAATTATTGTTGTGTCTCTTAATTCAGTGTATGCTCTATGATTTCTATGATACCAAACGTGATTGTTGTCTGATTTCTATGATAACAACCCCTTTTGAAACTTCTGTGGTGTGTCTCTAATGTCAGACTATGTTCTATGATTTCTATGATAAGAAACATGTTTCATAAATGATTGTTGTGTCTCTGATTTTAGTTTATGCTCTATGATTTCTATGATAACAATAATGGAAATGAGAAATCATAGTTGTGTATCTGATTTCAGTGTATGCTCTCTCATTTTATGATAACTTTTGGTTTTGAGAAATCATAGATGTATATCTGATTTCAAATTATGCTTTCGGGTTTGTATGATAAGAAACATTATTGAGAAGTCATTGTAGTGTCTGTGGTATCAGTGTATGCTCTCTGATTTGAGTAAATGGTATCTCATTTGTGAGGGCTAAAGTCAGTTTTCAATGATGATATATAGTATGTAAGTATATCTGAGAAATAAATAAAGGAAGTCAAATGATGAAGACACAAATGCATTTCATTACCTTAGATTAGGCAAAACCATGAAGTTTACAGTGCATTGTACATTAACTGAAATGGGCAAAACTCAAAACTTTGTAGTTCATTCACTACATCAGTTAACTGACCTTGCAATGCATTATAGGGAATACATTAATTTACATACCTAGGATGGGGATTTGATGCATTCAAACATTTGGAGTGGGCATTGTCTCATTGTCCCCCAATGCACCATTCAAATGAGCAACTGTTTCTGAAATCAAATCCTCATTCACTTCCAAATTACTTGGTAGAAGCCCCAGTTTTTTCAATCTTTGTTTTCCCATGTGAGGGCTTTTGTAGTTGTTGTCTCCTTTGCATTTCAAAATCTCAACCATGACACCTTGTAATTGCAGCCAATTGTGATTCACCTTATGTGCTCCATATTCTACATATGTTTCTTGCACACCTGTTGGCAATTGTTGGACTGTTTTTGGAGTTTTCAGATAATGAATTGCTTGTATAGCCCTAAAAAAATCCCAGATCTAAGATATTTAGATCATGGGAATTAGGTGGCTGACAGACCAATTGCATATCCCACTCATCCATTGTAGCAGTAACCTTAAATGTTGCATCATTCATACCAATGTGAGGCTTTGCATTGTCTTGTTGTATCCATATAGTTTTACATGCATGGGGGGGGGGGGCATTTTTCGTTGATTGATGGAATCAACAATGTTAGAAAAGCATTTCTGATGACTTCCTTTGTGATTGATGTGGTTGCGTTAATTTCTAGTCTCCCTGCAACTCTGTTTTTGCTCTTTCTCTTTGCTGCCCACAAAATATGTGAAAGGGAAAATGCCAATTTTCCCATCTCATATAATTGATCCATCATCATGGATCCATGGTCTAGCAATGGCTGCCAAAAACATTACCTTGTTGATAAATATTTTACTTTGACAGCTTCTATGAGGGTCCTCCTCGTTGCGTAACTTGGCTCATAAAGAACCACTTCTCATCCACATGTATGAAATTGAAAATATTTGTAAACTATGGAGGTTGAGTGATGGTTCTTGGAATAATGTGACACAATGACCACTTTAATCTGTCCAGCTTATTCTTGTCATTCAAATCAGGCTTAATTGCATTTGAGTGTGATCTTATAATACCAGTAGTGACGTCAGTAATTTATGGATTTTGGAAACACTAACCCCAAGAGAAGCTGCCAAGCTTCTCAAGGTGTTCATGTTGCCCTTTGGAATGGCTCGTATCTGTTCAATGTCAATGCCACAATTCCTGCCAACTGTCTTCCTGCCACAATTCCCTTTCCTTTTACCTTATTGTGTTTATTTCCAAACCTTGTTCAACTTGATTTTTTGTCGATGCCCAGACTCTACCAACTGTCTTAGTGCAAACATTGTGAGTGCTGACAAGTTCTTTCATTAATCCTCTCTTACATGTCAATAGTTTAGTCTCAGAACATTCTGTTAACTTTGATAACAATTCTTCTGCAATTGTCCTTCTTTTTGTCTTTGTGATTGATATACATGCTTTTGCAGGTACAGTACCTTGTGTGTTTGGTTCTGTGTCCTCAAGAAAAGGGAAGTCATCTTTAGAATCTGCATCACCTTCGTTTGCTTCAGTTGCAATCCCCAGCTTAATAAGTAGCATCTCTTCTGGAGGAATAGAATCATAACCTGTTGCACTCATCTGAAGAACATATCTGCTGGAAAAGATGTGCAGAAGGGCTAATATTCTTGGTTCTTTTGCTGGGGAAGATGTGCGGAAAAGCTGATTTCTTTTTGTTCTTTTGCTATTTTTGGATAGAAGTGTAAAAATAGAGAGTCTTTTGTACTTATAGTGGGTGTTGTAGGGTTTGATTTGGAGGAAAATGTCCTCTTCATTGTGTTTGGGCGGTAATAGGAAAAGGAGTAGGCCCCATACGCATGACACACTCTCTTTCTTTATGATTTGAGTTTGTTTCTCTTTCCTTTCCTCCTCCACGCACTTAGTTACATCTATTAATCTATTCTTTTTCCTACTTTTCCATTTAATTACATCTCACTACACTTTTTATTTTACCCCAACTACTTTCTTATTAAAACCCGTGTCAAAGCCTAGCGAGACAAATAATAAAGAACGAAGGGAGTATTATGGGTATAGATTGTCCCAATGCCGGTTAATGACATAGGTGTGCCATCAACCGTCATAATTGTGGTTGATGGGGGATTATATTAATATGAAAGTGGGGACCAGTGATTTCTCACTCCAAAGTCTAATATTCCCTCCGTTCCGAAAAGGTTGGCCAAAGTTGACTTTCACGTGGATTAATAAAGTAAAAGTTATATGGTTGAAATTTGTGTAGAGAAGAGAGAATCAGTTTTAGCCACATATTCATTACTTTAAATGGAAATGACAAATCTTTTTTAGATATCCAAAAAACAAAATTTGGTCAACATTTTCAGAACGGAAGGAGTATCAAGGATTCAAGGAGGAAGGAGTAATGCTTGATTCAAGGGATGATGGTGAGGACCACCAAAGAACGGACAAAGCATGAGACTTGATGGATTTCTGATATGAGTGAAAGGTCAGATTGATACTAGAAGTTGCATAAAAAGGGTCAAATAAGTCCTTATATAGGAGGCTCTGTCCAACTGTCGTCATTTGGGATGGTTCCTGGTGGAATGACGAAATTTTCTGAACATCTTATTCATTAAGTCTAGTTTACTCATACCAAATTTCAGCTAAAACTTCAATCGGGAAGTATTCAAATGAATTCTTGAAGATAACTATGCATTTTAAAGCGCATTTATTTTCAAGAATTCATTTGAATGTCTTCCTAATTGAAGTTTTAACTGAAATTTGGTATGAATAAACTAGACTATCCCAAATGACATCAAAAGTGCCTGATTAGATGGGTGATCTGTCAAAGTATCTAGACTCGAGTTTTTAATAATGTACTTTAGGAACTCGAGTTTTTTTTAGGAACAAAAGGTTGCTTAGTCAAAAAGTCAAACAATGATGATAATGTATATCATCATTATTGACTGGCGAGAAGTGCAAAATAAAGGGCAAAATACATGCACATGGCTCCATAATTTCCACTTCAGAAATGCTGGGGAAGAAATTGTACTCCACTATTCCGTAATATATTTATTGTTAGACGCGTTGTTATCTTAAATCCATTGGCGATGGGTACAAAATGGGTTGAATAATATTAATCGATTAATCCATACATCTCTTTAATAGTTTGTGGAAAACTCGATTGGTGATACTGAAAATGGTTAGACAAGTATAAGTAAATAAGATTGATTCTATTAAAAGCATAAAACTTCTCCAATGGAATGAAGGAATGTTCTTTTCGGAAGAAAATAATAATAGTCTTATTTAGATATGAATCATAAAAGTAGTAACAAATATGAAATAAAATTAGATAAACAGAATAGAAAGATCATTTAATATAATGGAATAAAAGGTTATAATGCAATAGAATTTTGGTATTACTAGGTAAAATTGCTCGTGAGTTGTGCTCTGCGCCTCTTTTACATATATGAAATAAGTTGGACAGAACATGAAAGAATGACTTGAGTATGATAATGCATTGTTTTTATCAAAGAAATAGAATTTGCACTGTATTTTTATCAACAAAAATGCTAAAAATACCCCAATTTGTACCTCAATTTGTAACCAAACCCCACTTTTGTGACTCACAAAAGCATCTCATTAAAATGGAGCAATTCATTTATTGAAGTGGCTTTTGTCCGCCACAAAAATAGGTTGGGGTAGGCATGGACCCAGTTCGGGCCGCCCGGCCCGGGACCGGACCGGCCCGCCACTGTGCGGGCCCGGAACCGGCCCGGTTCTCGGGTCCGGGTCGGGCCTAGGCCCGGTGGGGGGGGTCCGGGCTCGGGCCTTGTATTTGGCGAACCGGCCCGGCCGGGTCCGCCCGGGCCCGGGCCGAATTGATTTTTTTTTTTTTTTTTTTTTCATTTTTTGGGGTTAGCCGGGTTGGGCTTGATGGTTAGGAGGGGTTTGGGGGTTTGGGGGGGGGGGGTGAGTGGAGGGTTAGGAAAGCAAAAAAAAATTATGACCGAACCGGAGGCCCGGCCCGGACCGGTCCCGGGCCTTCCTTCCAAAAAAAAGCCCGGCCGGGCCCGTCCCGGAACCGGAACCGGCCCGGCCCGGGTCCATGACTAGGTTGGGGTACAAATTGGAGTACAAAATTGGATACTTATAGTAGAGTTGTTTTTATCAAATTCATGGGATCTGATGTTGCACCTTACTTACAGAATCATTAATATTAATCCACCAAAAAATTAAGTTTATACTCTAATTTTCTTTTGAATTTGCAACTCATCTCATTTTTAAAAGTTTTTTCAACTTTAAAATGCAAATATTATTAGGTTGTTATCAACTTCAATACAATAACTATTATCTAATACGCAGATAAGTCAAACAATGAAAGAATTGTGAATTGTACTTAAAAGTCCAAGAAATAGATGTTTGAATGGCACTTAAGAGTCCAATTGAGAGTATGTTATATGTAGCCTTTTAAGGTTTGTCCAATTGATTAGAACCTATAAAATACGTAGTACATGTTTCAATGGCACTTAAAGTCCAAGAAAAAATTGCCCGAATGTTGATTTCCAGAGACCAGATTTCTCAGGCAAAAATGATTCAGGCACCCATACTACCCAAAATAAAACATATGTGGATCATATAGGAGAAAATATATGAAGCACACTGTGTGCTCACTTTGCTCCTTAGTGAGCACACTAGCGTGTTTCATATATTTTCTCCATATATAGTGGGTAAATTAATTGTTCCTTCTTTATCTCATCCTTAAAACTAACAACATAGAAACTAGATTTGGAATTCATGACTACACATTTGTGACTTGTGAGAAATCCAGATAAGCATCAGGAAAGAACAAACAAATTGCGGGTAAACTGAAATGGCTTCACGCATTTCATTTAGCATCTCTCTACTTAAAAAGGAAAAATAGAATGATAACTTGAGTTATCCTGAAGGTCAGCTGCAAAGAGACATGTGTCATCAGCATATACGTAATCACAACAAAGCCTAGTCAGAAGCGAACACCAAGTGATCAGATGTTCCTGAACTTATAATCTAGGGCAACTAAAGTCAAAGCCTGCCTTGCATTTTGGAGCTTGCAAAAGTGATAAGACCTCAAGGGCAACTGCAAAAAATGGGGTTTAGAATCCAAAGAAACCAAGCTCGCTAGCCCTTTCCTTTTCGAACGTCTCAAAATATTGGTATATGATGGTTACGGCCAGTAGAATTCCTGTTCCAGAACCGATTGCACCCATGAAATCTGCCAGCACTGTCAGTGCACCAATGCACATTCCACCAAAAGCTGCTGCAGTGGGTATATACCGGTTCAGTTCCTTGTACAGATTTGATTCCCTATGCCCAGGCATAACCATTTGTTGTTCCTAAAATAGTAAAATGTCATGCACAAAAACCTATGAGGTGGATAAAGACTTCTAGCATATTGAATAAACAGATGTAATAACCACACCTTTAACTGTTTAGCCACATCACGGGCCGATGATCCTGAAACTTCAATCCAAGTCTTCGAAAATAAAGCACAAGCTGACAGCATAAACACAATATAAAATAAAGCGTGGAAGGGATTGGCTGCCATATCTGCCAAACTGCAATAATCGTTGCAAAAAAGAACACGGTGAGCCACAATATGCACACTAAAATTTTATATATTCCCAGGAGACACATGAATAATATAAAATTTTTACTGGCATACGTGTGATATGGCATTGCATGAACAGTAAGACTAAGAAATCAGCGGTTACCTTGATGGTGCTGTAATGTAATAAGCTAGACCGCCAACAGGAACAGATTGACCAGAATATTCAGATTCTTTCCACTTCCCCAAGAGGTTCACAAGGAAACTTCCACTGTACTTTCTATACAGCAACTGTAATGATGCAAATTAAATTAGATAGTGTAGATTTTTAATCAATAGAAAAAAGGTCTTTTAAGTAGATTTTAGGTACCTGTGAGATAAAGTAAAGATTGGATACAAGTGCTGACTGCAAAATGATAGGCATGTTTGAAGTGTAAAAGAGCTTGATCGGATATGAACCCTGTTGTCCACGGGCATTCTTTGACCTCACAGGCAAAACAACCCGGAACCCTTGGAAGTAGATAACAATGAGGAAGATCAATACTGTGGCAAGCAAGTTTGTTACGTTCGGTAGGTTTTGCCTATAGAATGCCTCTCGAAGTGCACGGACCTTATCTGTCCGGGTTATTAGCAAATGAAATAATGCTATGACAGCTCCTTCAAATTCAGCTCCACGTCCACTGTTGATAGTAGTTGGACTGAACGCCTTCCAGATGATGGTCTCACTAGTCAAAGGAAGAAATCGTGTATCAAATTAATGCAGACTGATCGAAAATATAAAATATGCAAAGCACCTAGGTAGTAGCTTACCAGATATTGGTTGCAATGAAGAGCGAGATTCCAGACCCTAAACCATATCCTTTCTGAAGGAGTTCATCCAAGCAAATAACAATTATGCCAGCAAAGCAAAGTTGAATAATAATTAAAATGGCATTACCAACACCAAGTTGGCTAACACTACCGTACATCCCAGAGAGAACATAGGCAACAGCTTCACCAATAGCTATTAGAATGCCTAAGAGCTTCTGTGCTCCATTTCTGTAACCAAGCAATATCACTTATCATTTCCATTAGCAATAAATAAACAGCAAAACATTGATATATGAGCCGGACTCAGTGAAGTAGGTCACACCAACATAAGTATGTGAAAACTGAGAAAAGGCTTTGTTTGTTTCCAATAAAATAACTTGCAGTAGCTTTTGGGGTGGATAATGCTTTCTAAGGAAAAAACTCCAGAGGAAATTAAGTTGTTTTATGAATGATATAATGTGCAACCCACAAAATTATAAATAAAATAAATTATGAAAATAACTTTCCCTTTAAAAGACTGGAACTGCCGGAGGTCATTGTCCACAAAAGTATATATATCAAGAAAAATATTTCTTGAAGGACAATATATTCCGGTGTCAAAAGAAGTCCATCCTATAAAATGTTTTTCAATACCAAACACAAGAGGCTTGGAAAAATGGAAAATACTTTCCTGTAAACATACGGGGCCTGAATCTCATATACTTCCTATTCACTTGAGAATCTGGAGTGTCAGAAATGTACTTACAGAAGTGCTCGATCCTCACGCACATTATTATCAACTTCAATAATCTTTGACCCCGCTAAGAGTTGCATGACAAGCCCAGAAGTTACAATGGGGGTGATTCCAAGCTCCATGACAGTACCTCTATTTGAAGCAAGAATAACACGCATCCAATAGAATGGATCTGCACCAGTTGTAGAGTGTATTCCATACAAAGGGAGCTGACTACATACAAGGAAGATGAAGAGAGAGATCACAGTGTATATTACTTTCTCTCTAAAGGGGATCTTCCTGTCAGCACTTTGAACTTCAGGAAGAAAAGAAAGAAAAGGACGGACGAGATGGAGAACTCGAAATCCTCCTCCCATTTCTCTTACAGCTCAATCTGCACTTCCAAGTTTAACGAGCAGCATACACTATTTTAGAGATCAGTAATGAGAAACAAGTAACTAATATAGAAGGAAAATAATGCTTTCAAGGCATGAGAAAAGTAATGGGGTACACGCTGGTACAAAATTACACAAGCATTTTTTTTTTTACCAGCACACAAGCAAATTAACATTGAAATATTGTGTTTCTTTAGTAAGGAAAACAGATGTGGAAAGAAATGGATAAACAAGGTGCACTGCACAATGAGATTTAGAATCAAGATCATTTTTTTAAGGCTTGGCTGTTTTTACATAAAGAGTAGTAATTTGCTTCATCCCGTTAATCCTCGACCAATATTCTATACGTCAATGAATAAAATGAACATTGAAAGGAACTAAATAAGCCTAACCTTGTCTATGCTAATGAAAAGTAACTAATAATGTGGGCTAATGATTCAACTTCTGTTTTAGATTTATTTATGCAGACATGCAGCCCTCTGCAACAACTAAAATCGCTTCTAAAGAAGCAATTTTACACGAATCCACCTTCTTATAGTCAAAATAGAACACCTAAAACGTCAACAATCATGCTAAGCTCATAATGCACCGATGCATGCGGAATTGAATATATTAATCGCAAGCCTAACAAACTATTTATTAAAAAAAAAATAAAAAGGTTAAAATCTTAAAGATACCTGAGAATAGTTCTGAAAATGGATGAAATACGCGAAATTGAAGATATGATCACGAAGAATATCTCTTCTCTAATGGATTACAGATCCGAACTGTCTGCGATTCATGCCTTAATTATACGAATCGAAGGTATTGAAGGAACGAAGCGATGACGTCGGATTATGTGACCGGCCCCTATCATTGCTAGACACGTATGTAGAAACTAGGAAAGAATTTGAGATTATATCTGCCACTGATTGCGCCTAAATTGTGTGGGGAAATTAATAAAAATACCCCAAACTTTGAAGGGGTGTGAGGTAAACACCCCAAATTTGCATATGTAATTTAAATACCCTAAACTTTAAATAAAAAGTTATTTTTGCACCATTGTCATGTATTATTTTTTTCAAAATTGTAAATTTATGGGTTAATTGCATAATTTATAATAGAAAATTAAAAGTGTTGCAATTATATAGATTGGGGGTAACATTATCTATTTTCTAATGAAAGTTTAGAATGTTATTTGTGTCTTCATGAATTCTAAAATATTTTAAATTATGCAACTAACACCATAAATTTAGATTTTTGAAAGAAATAATACTTGACTATGGTGCTAAAATAACCTTTTATATAAAGTTTGGGGTATTTAAATTACATATGCAAGTTTAGGGTGTTCATCTCACACCCCTTCAAAGTTGAGAGTATTTTATTTATTTTTCCCAAATTGTGTTGGTTAATTCCAAAACATGATATGGAGTATTAAGGATGTTTTTTTGGACCGTTTTCGGTCCCAGACCAGATCAGACCAGACTTCTATAGTTATAAAATACACACAGAATAAACGTTTATCAAACTAGATTAGACCAGACCAGCAAATTTCAGTCCAAAAGAAAATATCCTAACATGAGTTTTTAAATAAAAATACTATGTATTAACAATTTAAATTTTATTTACAAAAGATAACTAATCGTAGTAGTTCTATAGTATTGAGTATAGTTCAGTTACATGGTTATCTAAGTGTAAAAATCAAACATAATTTACCATGATTAAAGTTACTATTATAGTCATCATAATTTTTAGGGAAAAGGTGCAAATAAGCCCATGTACTAACCAAAAAAGGTCAAATAAGCCCTTATTTAGGAGGTTCTGTACGACCGTCATCATTTTGGGTGGTTCCCGGTGGAAATTTTTTGATGAAATTTTTTGAGCATCTTATTTATCAAGTCTAGTTTACTCATACCAAATTTCAGTTAAAACTTCAATCGGGAAGGCATTCAAATGAATTCTTGAAGATAACTGTGCTTCTAACTGCGCAGTTATTTTCAAGAATTCATTTGAATGTCTTCCCGATTGAAGTTTTAGCTGAAATTTGGTATGAGTAAACTAGACTTAATGAATAAGACGCTAAAAAAATTTCATCAAAAAATTCCACCGGGAATCACCCCAAATGGCGACGGCCGGACAGAGCCTCCTAAATAAGGGCTTATTTGACCTTTTTTGTTAGTACATGGGCCTATTTGCACCTTTTCCCTAATTTTTATTATAGAAATATGCATACCTTGATAATACATCATTCAGATAGTAGGTAAATCGACAATAAGACTTCTGAAAACCGTCATCTCTCGAATCAGACTCAGAGTTAATCACCGCAACAATATAACTCGTTGATTCATTAATGAGCATAAATGAACCAAAGACGATAATCATGGTCAAATCATCACCCACATCCAAAGATAAAATCATCGTCTTAGGATGTTTTCTTTTGGACTGAAATTTGCTGGTATGGTTTGGTCTGGTCTGGTCTGGTCTGTTTAAGTCTGGTCTGGTCTGGTCTGTTTAAGTCTGGTCTGGTCTGGTCTGGTCTGGTAAACGTCTGGTCTCTGTGTATTTTATAACTACGGAAGTCTGGTCTGTTCTGTTTAAGTCTGGTCTGGTCTGGTTTGGTCTGTTTAAGTCTGGTCTGGTCTGATCTGGTCTGTTTAAGTCTGATCTGGTCTGGTCTGGTCTGGGACTGAAAACAGTACAAAAGAAAACATCTTAGAAGCGTCAAAGTAGTAACAAAAATAAACTGACAACAAGCAATAATTAAAACCGAAGTAAAAAGCAGCAAAAAAAAATAAATGTATTTCTCATGCGTAGTGATTGATGGTTATAGGTACTTATATTCATTTTTGCATTTACGTGATCTTGACACTATAAGAGCAACCCCAATGGGGCGCTGTTCTGTCTTTGTTTAGTGCGCCATGTCATTAAAGTCGACACTTTGGATTTTTTAGACTCTCCAATGCTGACAGTCTTTATAGGATTTTGCTGATCTGGCAAAAAAAAAATTAAACACCGTGAAGGCCCAAGTGCGAATGAAGAAAGCCTCGAAAACTTGATGACTCAGAAAAAAGAGGCGCCGCTACGTAAAAAAGAAGAGGGAAACGAAAAACTCCCGGTCATTTCTTGAAAACTCCCACACGTCTTTATATTCTCAAGCTTCTCAAATCATCAAGAAGTCTGGTTCTCTCAAATCTGGGAAGAAGGTTGGTTCCGTCGAATCATGGAAGAAGTTGGGTTCTCTCAAACTGCTGCTCAGACTCCATTTCTCACCGCACAGGTTGGTACAATTTCATATGAACAAAAGCATCTTTTGATCTTAGCCGCCTCGAGATACAAGCTGTTCGTCATTGAACAATTTTTTTGCTTTAGGCATACTGTTATTTTGCTACTATCTAGTATAATCATCGCATAATTTGTGGTATTTAATGTCTGGGTTGATTTTATTTTACAAAATTTACAATTTCCAATCATGCCTTCTGAGTTGAATATGTTCTCTAGTTTTGATTTTGTTTGTCAGTACTTTTCGTCCAAGTCTCCAAGGTTGGATTTTTAAATTTCGATGCTCAAAAATTTAATGTCAATGGATGATTATTGAAAGAAACCAATCTGGGAAATTCACCAAATAGGTATTCTTACATCTTTTACATCAATTCTTCATGTTCAATGAATTAACAATAAGGAAATACGAAATGTTGTAGAGTTCTTACAAACCTGGACAGTCTTTAGGCTTAGCCAAATACATACATTAATAGTTGCACATATACATACTGCAATTCTATTGACCTCATTTTCCCAATAAAGCCAAAAAAAGTACTCCGTAGTTAATAACTTGTTTGTTGTTCTTATCTGTTCATTCCCACGGGTAGGATATGTTTTTCTTTCAATCCTTTTTTTGCTCCAGCAACTTATGTAGACATTTAGTTTGGTGTATTATCAAAATAACAATTTTAATTACTTTAGTCCTACTTTGTTGTGTTAACAATTTGCCTTAACTCTAGAGCTGCCCCTAACAAGTAACATCAGAACTAAAGATTATAATGTTTTACAATTAATCTGGATAGTGGAAAAGCTTAATCAATAGCTTCAGCTAATTAACTAGCATTATGAAAAGTATGACTTGCTGTGAGATAACATTATATTGATACATCTCGGTTTATTGGCTGAAGCATTTCTGGAGACAATATGATTTCTATAAATACCATTAGTCTATGTTTCTTTTTGCTCATTCTATTGCTCAAAGTTTAACTTCTAATATGTATTTTACACTCACTGTCTCACTGATAAAAGATCTCATGACATGATACTTAGTTATGTTGTAAAATAGTCTTGTAGTCTAATGAATCATATGTTTAGTAGATCAATTACAGCATTAACACCAGTTATTTTCAGACCATATTGAATGAGAGGTTGTAAGTTCCAGGGAAGACAAAATAAAAAAGATTCTTATGGCTTATCTAATAAAGGGAAATTGTGGAGTATCTGATATGATAAAGTTAATAGTTTATATGATGTGCAGGTACAATTTGACATGGATTCAGGGTCTAATCCGTTTTCAAGTTCCCAGCATCCCAACCATGCTAACCTGTCAAGCCAAATTCCAAATCAATTTACTCCCATAAGCCATCAGTTTCAGCCTCCATATCAGTTCAATCCATTAAATGGTTCTTATCCTCCTTACAATAACCTGCCTTACGGATCTCACTTCTCATTTCAAAATCTCTTAAGCACTCCCAATATTTCAAGTGAGCCTACTGAAACACACAATTCACGTGGAGGAGGAAGAAGGAACCCCAAAGGTGTCCATGATAGTTCCAATACTTCTCAACCTTTCACTTCTAAAAGAGAATATTGGAGTTCAGAAGAAGATGTTGCACTGACAAATGCATGGCTACGTATTTCTATGGATCCTGATGTTGGTAACAATCAGAAACTGACAGCTATGTGGGAGCGAATCTTACAAGTTTGGAGGGATTCCATGGGAGATAAATTCACTAATGCCAGAAACAGTAACAGCGTCCAATGCCGTTGGCAAAAAATACAGAAAGCAATCAATAAATTCCACGGAATTTATGAAAAACTTGAAAGGCATCCTCAAAGTGGATCTAACCCAGAAGATTTAGTACGTGTTCCTTTATATTTTTGTTTATTTCAGCTATGCATATGAAAGCACAAATACATCATTGCATTGTTTTTTGTTTGTATTTTGACAGAAAAAGAACGCGTTGAGAATGTATGAAAGGCTTTCAAGTGGTAATAAGATAAAACAATTCAAGTATATGCATTGCTGGGAAGTTCTGATCAGGAATGTGAAATGGTGCACAAATCAGCTTATTATGTCATGACGATGTTTCCTATCACGGCGAATATAGCATCTACCTGATGTTGAACCATCAAGAGAGAACTTTACGGCGGTCAACATTGAAGAAACAATCAAGGGAGCATCTGGATTCTTATTTGCGCCATGAAAGTAATGTTTGGAAAGTGAAAGTTCAGTGTCACTTGAAGATGAACTATTAGAGTCTGAATCAAAATTCGGAGAAGCCATATCCATCAACGTAAACCTGTTCAAACACACGCACACACAAAGAATCAACACCATGATTCTTATACGTACTATAAAAAAATTGCATAATTTAAAACTAATGAATAAAAGATTATATATATATAAACAACAATACTGTATATAAAATAATGCACACACACACATATATTTATATATATTTATATATATTGCTTTTTCTGAACTTAATACCCACTTTATTTAAAAAAACTTAACAACCCACTTACTTCATGTGAGTATGGACTATGGATGACACATATTTTAATATACATGTATGTATATAGAAATATACTACTATAACACACGTATGGCCAAATTATACATACAAAACAATGTATGAAAGTTCTAATAGGAAGCTGAATCCAAATCCACCTGCAATCCCATTTATCGCATTACAAAACTATGCATATGCCACCTTGATATATCTCCAAATCCCATGGATCATAAAAGAGGTATGTAGTATATATAAAATTGAGTATGTACTCATATATACGTATATATAATTGGGTTTTATATGAGTTTAATAATTGAGTATGAAATATTATCGTTGCTTATTCATACGTATAAAAAAGCTGAAAAAATTCGGCCATGTTACTTGCTCTTCAACGAAAAGCGTTTAATTTGATTTCCGCTCACAACATAAATTACCTCTTCTTGGAATAACTTCAGTCGAATACGGCTGAAATAGAGAAAGAGCAGAAGCTTGTTTCGATCACTTTCCGTTGAAACCTAACTAACGTAGGGATGATAATATTTTATTAATTAAATAAAAGCCACATGTATAATTGACTTGGGCTATGGACTGTACGCATTGGAGGAATTTTTCTTAAGTGAAAGTTCCGCTAGTCCACTTTGTGTGATGTAGAATAGAAATCCTTTTAATTAATTGACATGTGGCACATTTCACACGCACTAGGAAGTTTGCCATTGGGGTTGCTCTAAGAAGTATGGAGTACTTCGTGATAGTAACTTTTAATAGTATTTTTGTAAATTAATTTTATTTCAGTAAACATATTTAAAAACAATTATTCTAACTAGAGGTGGTTGAGTTCTTAACAATGCAAGAGATTTGATGATTATAACAACTCATAAAGCTTTTTTACTTCTCACCATCAAATACATATCCACCACAAAGTACGACACAAACAATAGACATGGGATCTGATGTACGTGGTAATAAACAAATAGAGAAGTGGAAATTTCAAAATTTATCCTAAGCAAGCCTGTCATTAATTGCCAAGTTCCACTATTCTTGATTACTTCTTACTTCTTAGCGAGTCCTTCCTTTTTTGGAAAGAGTTAATAGAAACTTCCGACTTTGTTTCGGTATATAGATTTATGAAAAATACAATTTGTACAGAAATAGTACACTTAGTACATATCGAAAATTTTAACGAGCATGTAACGTACGTCATACGAAATTAGAGAGCACGTCATACGAAAAATTAGCCATATTTCATCAATTCAAAGGCTTCCCTAATCTCACTTTCACTAAACAAACACTCCGTAGTCCGTATGATATCATTTTTGTTATGAATTTAAAATATAACACGATTAATTCCAAGTTTTGTACACACGTAGTATTTCTTACGTGAATTATGATATATTTACATTATAATTGGTATAGGTATTGTGAAATTTAAATAAATCCGGTATTTGTTGAATCCGTTAAAATTGGTGAATTTTTGGTTGAAATAAATAAATAATATAATATGATAAATTATTAAAAAGTTATATTTAAAATATACTCGTATTTATTAGTAAAAAAATTACATGAACAAATTTCTAAAAAAGTCTTCTTCAATTAAGTAAATTCAGTCACAAAAGTAATTCCAGACTTACTTAATTTGATTATTACGGAGTAATAACTTTGTGAATGAAATAAAAAAATACTTTTTTTTGATAAAAAGTTGTTTGATAAATCTGATAAACTAAAAGTGGTGATTACTAAAAAACCAGACAGTGGTGGTGGTCATTGTTGTGGTCACTATTGCCGGCGTTGGTCACTACGTTGGAGGCTTTTGCGTCGGAGGTCACTGTGGCGGGTCACTCTTAGATATAATCACTTGGCATTTGGGATAATTTAGTAAGTTTTTTTAATCATTTTTTTTCAAAACAAATAACTAAATTATTATCAATAAGGGTGGGTATCAAGAAATATAACAATCAGAGCTTAAGTGGTACAATCATAGTATTCAAAGCTACACTAGCTATGGTGGGACAAAGAACAAAAAAAAACCTATAAGGGCGCTTCGGTTCGCTAACCTTGCAACGATGTAGACTGGCACCGCAATATGACTACTCATGCTACTAAAAATTGATCCGGTTTGAACAGCCACCGAAAAGGAACTATGGAATTTCCCGGTTTTGCCAGCCACGGGTAGGGAGTCAAGTGCAGAATTTGTTCCAATTTCACCATCCCCGGAATAAAGCAATCCATGCAATTCCATCTTTCTTGATCGGACGTGGTTCAGGAGGAGGGCGATTCAGCCTCAATATTGATGCAGAAGAAATCCAGATTCCTGATTGATGAAGAAAGCCGCTAGAAATCTACTGCTAAGCACACAAGAATATCTGACCGATGATGGTGGAGAATATACAACTAGAAGTGGACAATTCGCCACCGAAAATAACATCACTAGACAACGCTAAAAAATAAAGGTATAGATAAAACTGAAAAACAGTGAATAAATGAATCTTTTTTCATAATTGTAGTCAAAAACTGAAATTAAGCCCGCGTACAACCCCGCGTGTTGATTTTCGTCTACTTTTGCCATCTTTCTATAAATTCAACCCTATTTTGTCCGTTTTTCATACCGGAGCCTAGAGAGATAACACCTAGGTCGATTTTTGAGAGATTTTCAAGCCTTGAATTGTCAATATTTGGGGATTATTTGTAAGTTCAATCTTTTTTATTAATGAAAATTAATTCTTTCTTTCCCAAATCTGTTGATTTTTCAATAATTTTCATGTGATTACATCTGATCAACCAGAAATTGATTACTCCGGAATCAATATATGTTCCCTATCGTCATTAATTAGAAAGTCCTCATTAATTTCATCTGCTTTTTCGCATTAGTTAATTTTCCAAAAAATCCAATTTCACACATTGCATTGATTTTATTTATTTTAATCGTTGAATTTAATTAATTCTTGTTCCCCTTTTCCGTACTTGTAGAGACGATACTCGTACTTACACCTTATACTGCTACATATTTTTTGTGCGAGAAAACTCACACACGTGATTCTAATTCTACATGTTGATAAACAAACATAATTATGTAATGTTGATTACAATTTAGAGTTGTTACTTAAGTAATCAAACACAGTAATGGAATATATAAAGACTTCATCCTATTACATCACATTTTGTATTGCATTACGCAATTCATTCCATTGCATTACATCACACCAAACATAGTGTTATTGTTTTGTGATGACAGTATAAAATACACTAAAAATGAAATCACCGTGTTACGTTTTCAATTTTAAAATTTTAGACTCTATTTGTTCATCACTATTTTCATCTTATCCGCTTTATTAAGGAGCTTTATATAAAAAAAAGTATTAATTAAAGTTAAGTAAGGTTAAAGTTATATTGTGACTAGATTTATTACAAAACACTGTTTCAGGTATTTGTTCATATAATTTTTTTAGTAATAAATATATTTTAAATATAATTTTTCATAATCAATCAAATTATTGTTTTAACTAAAATTTCATCAATTTTAATGGATTCAACTAATACCGGATTCAACTAAATTTCACCAATACATGTACCAATTATACCGTAAAGATATCATATTTCACAAAAGAAATACTAAGTATGTACAGATCTTGGAATAAATCGGGTTGTTTTGTAAATTCATAAATAAAAAATGATATAATATCTATTTAGTGGAGTGAGGTTAGGGAAGCTTTTGAATTGAGGACACCTGGGGCTAAACAGATTCCAAAGTTTGTGAAATCCACAAGACCACAATATAAAAGTGGCGACACTCAAAAAGGGCGGAATTTAGGGTTTTTACCGGGCCTTTGAAACCGGTCTCGTCGAACATACTTTCAAAAGTTATACAACCTTGTTGAACAGTTAATAAAATCCGTAAGTAGAACAATTCTCCTGTCCCAGGTGGTACATAATTAAGTCTGCCAATACCCCAAACCTAATTAAGTCTAAAATATGACTTATTTGATCCTATTAAAATATATATAAAAAATCTAAAATATTTTTAAGAAATACGGAGTGTTAAAATAATAAAAATTTAAACATAAAAACTTTAAAAATACATAAAAAATTAGATAAAGACTTTAAAAAATGTAAAAAATTATGGAGGTCTTTCCCACAGCCTCGGCCACCACCAGGCCATGCCACCTTCGATCGGCAAAAAAAATGTCATTTTATGTAAAAGCTTTCATTTTTACTTTGAAAATGACATAAAGATGACATTTTTACTCTTTGAAAATATCAAATTTTCTCAAACAATTGCCATCAAGATGGCATTTCTGACAAATGTTTTTTCCGGTGTTAGAAGCTTATGTTAGAAGGTTGTTGAAGCGGCAGCGGCAGAGGCCTGCATTTTTTTAAAATATTTTTTCATTTTCCCTTTTTTTATTTGTTTTTTAGTTTTTTATTTAATATTTTTAATATTTTTTTATTAATTTTATTTTATAAGGAGTATAATTTATTTAATATATATTTTTGGGTTTTTTTCATTTGTGTTACTATCTCCGTCCCACTAACATTGGGACGGAAGAAAGTGGCACAATTATTAAGAAAAGTGGGTTTATGTGGCTGATATTGAATTGAAAAAGTAAAAATAAAGTAAGAATGATTTAGAGGCACACAAACTTTACCAAATTTGGTATGGGACAATCTTAATGAGACTTCCAGAAAAGGTAAAATGAGACAATCTTAGCCTGACGAATGAAGTATAAATTAATTAATGTTACTTCTTTTATGTTTTAATTATTAATGAAAGTAGTTGGGGTTTGGGGCTTGGTTATGGGTGAATTTGTCTAAACACTAAAATTACACATATTCAAACCATAATACTCTTATTTTTACTAAACCAAATATAAAATTTCATTATTTCAATCTAATTAAAAACATCATAAACTCTTTCGACCCTAAATTAGACTTCAAATTGTACATGGGCTTTGTAAGCCGTTGCCACATGGATTAATCCTGAGCCCAATTGAACCAGAACCTCGAAGCGGGACCTCTCCAAAGGTCAATGATTTGAAATTAGGGTTTCCGTCATGTATATTAAGTATTAACGTAAGATATACTGGAGTTGAGTCTCTCTCGAATTGTTGAGCAGCAGGGTTTGGAAGAAGGGAGAAAATGGTAAGCTGAAGCCTACACTTATTTGCGTATTTGCTACGACGATAAATGCATATGTTTTTTATTCTTCTACTTTGTTCTTGCTGTATCGCATTTTGATATATATCCTCAACAGATGTTAAGAATTCTGTTTAGCCTAAGTTACGTTTCTCCTTAGCTCGCCTGATTGACGTGCGCAATTCTTTGATTGAGAAGAAGATCACGCCAGATGCGTTTAACTTTAATACATGATTGTATCTGTGAATCAGTGGATTTGTGTAATGATAGATCAGACAAATTTAGCTGGAACTTAGAGATGCAAAGAATATATTGAATTGAAAACAAAGACACTAGAAAAACTAGGTGTATGGAGTAGTGCCCATTTCGATATAATATGGTATTAGCCATGGCTATTTATATTATGTAATGGAATTATACAAAACAAACAATTTAAGAGGCTAAAACTGAGCAACATAAGAACATAAGAAGAAACAAGCCACCCTCCTAACAAAAACCTCAACGAATATTAAAGAAAATGACATTGTTTTGAGTCTTCTGAATAAACTTTTTTCTTTCTCAGCTTCATGACAGCTTCTTTATCCTCATTTAAGGCTTTAAGCACTTCTGTGCATTCCTCTAGGATCATGTCACTTCAAGAGGCTTGTAAATAGAATCTGCAGTTCTCTTAATTATTTCAGAAAGTGTTCTTATTCTAGTTTCAAGGCCTTCCGGTCAGTCATTTGATTGTAGTAGGCCTTGTTGCCGTTGTTGGGACATGGATTGACTGTAATATATGAGCTTGGGAGTGAGTTTACCCCATCCTCAACAATTGATTATCCACATAAATGTCATTAGTTCATTACTCCAATTAATTGTGTGTTTTGCTACTTGTGCCACTATTTAGTCTTCTATCACTCCTATTCTCTGTTTTGCCACTTGTGTCTATAAAAAGTGGTTCCTGGTAGTTTTTCATGGAGTAACACACTATGTATCAGGCTGCATTAATGTGACCTCTTATGACGTTTGCTAATTGAACAATTGCTACCTCTTAACATTTTTTTATATTATTATTCTCTTAAATTATAGCCGAAGCAAATTCACGAGATCAAAGATTTCCTTCTTACTGCTAGAAGGAAAGATGCCAGATCAGTGAAGATCAAGAGAGGAAAGGATGTAGTCAAATTCAAGGTTCGCTGTTCCAAGTATCTTTACACCCTGTGTGTGTTTGATTCAGAGAAAGCTGAAAAGTTGAAGCAATCTCTCCCTCCAGGTAAGGACACAAAGCACTGTGGTTTGTATTTGTAAGCTCTAGGCTAGAGGGGCGTGGAGGGTTCAAAATTGCCCAACTTGCCCCTTAAAGACTGAACAACTAAAAAAGGCTCAAATACACACACTTTTCCTTTTGTTTTCCTTAATTGATTTTTGCTCCACCAGATAACCTCTGCATTTGTTTCAGGGCATACCATTTTTCTCCCTTAAAACTTTTGTTAAGCCCCTCCTTATATACTAACACTCTCATGTTTACCCTTCTCAGGTTTGAGCGTGCAAGACCTTTGAAGGACTTCTGAAGTACTGTTTACCCTTGAAGGACTCTTTTTCGGGTTCCATTATTTGTTTTAGTTTTCTGCGTACCAAAACATTGACATTTTAGTATGTGTTGTAGTGTTTCTCTCACTGATAGCTGAAATGTTGAGCTATAATATTATTTATCCTTTTCCTTATAATTGTACTGCTGTCTTTGAGCTCCTATATCTATAGCAGTCTCCTCATACTAGCATATCAATAGCAGGACTTGTTTGTGACAGTTGCTTTCAAAAGACAATCGGTCAATACCCAAGAGAGTGCTCGTTTTGGACGTTTGTTTTCATTTAAAACAAAACTATGATATCGTGAAAATATTTTTTAATTTTTTTATTGCAGTTTTCACATTTACTACTCCGTGGCTGTGCCATACGTGTATAGCTTTGTGACTAATTTTAGTTAGGTGCTGTTCTGTTCGTCTTATTCTTATTACTTATTGCTTATTCTTATTTTATTCAGATCAGATCAGATCAGAAAAATTCAGATCAGATCAGATCAGATCAGAAAAATTCAGATCAGATCAGATCAGATCAGAAAGATTCAGATCAGATCAGATCAGAAAGATTCAGATCAGATCAGAAAGATTCAGATCAGATCAGACCAGATCAGAAACATTCAGATCAGATCAGAAACATTCAGATCAGATCAGAAAAGTTCAAACATGATTTATCATTTTTATTATTATATTAAATATTAATTATTATTATTATTATTAATATTGTTATTACTATTATGATTATTATTTTATAATTATTATTAATAATATTAATAATAATATGATAAAAAAAGATATTAATAATAGTTATAATATTTTAATAAAATAATAGTAATATAAATGCAATTGTTAAGAAGACTATTATTATTATTACAATATTATTATAATAATAATAATATGATTAATATTATTATAATATTATATTATAATTATAATTACAATTATAATTCTTATAATTATAAGTATAATCAATTGTAATTATTATAATTATATCTATAATTAATTATAAATATAATTGTAATTAATTATAATTATAATAATTATACTTATAATTACAATCATAATTATAATTATGATTATAATTATAATTACAATATAATATTATAATAATATAATAAATTATAATAATAATAATCATATTATTATTATATTATTGTAATAATAATATTATTATATTATTGTAATAATAATATTAATATAATAATATCGTTATAATAATATTAATTATATTTATATTACTATTATTAAATTATAATATTATAATTAATGTTAATATAATTATAATTATTATTAATTGTAATTATAATAATTATAATTATACTTATAATTATATTATAATTATAATTTATGATTATAATTATTATTTTTTTATAATTATAATTATTAATATTATTATTATTACTATTGTAAATATTGTAATTATAATTACAATTATAATTATAATTTTATTTAAATTATATTTGTAATTGCAATTATAATAATTATAATTATAATTATAATTATAATCATAGAAATATTCGAATCAGATCAGATCAGAAAGATTCAGACCAGATCAGAAGGATTCAGATCAGATCAGAAACATTCAGATCAGACCAGATCAGAAACATTCAGATCAGATCAGAAAGATTCAGATCAGATCAGATCAGATCAGAAAGATTCAGATCAGATCAGATCAGACAGATTCAGATCAGATCAGATCAGATCAGAAACATTCAGATCAGATCAGATCAGAACTTAAAAAATTCAGTTCAGAAACATTCAGATCAGAACTTAATTACACAAGTCAACACATTGTTTTCATATGTTTCATATGATACAAGCAAAAAATAATACGGAGTTTCATATTGTTTTCAATTTCTAGAAAGGAATCACTTTCCAAACTGTACTTCAATTTGGCTGGCTCACTCTGTGTGTGACAGATTTTAGCCTTTTAGGTGACTGGTATAGTGGTATTAATATAAATGTATTTACAGTTCATTACAAGTCACGTTTAGGAATTAGGACGGGTTTATTAGAGATGGGGAATTAAATGTTTTGGAGAATTTCCCCCAAAAACTTCAGTATATTTGATCATTGTATGCCTGCCATTTCCGGACTTCGGAGAATCGGAGGTGATGTACAGTCTATATTCACTGTTCACACAGTACAGTCTTGTCAACTGTCAAGGATCAAACATAGAAGAAATAAGGCATTGGAGAGGATACAGCATAAAGCCTTAAGCTGTAACACCCAACGATAGTCATGGACCTGGGCCGGTTCCGGGCCGGGCCCTGCCGGGCTTTTTTTTTGGGAAGGAAGGCCTGGGACCGGCCCGGGTAACCACCGGGTCTGGGCCGGGCCGGTTCGCCAAATACAAGGCCCGAGCCCGGACCCGCCCCCCCCACCAGGCCGGACCCGGACCCGAGAACCGGGCCGGTTCCGGGCCCGCACAGTAGCGGGCCGGTCCCGGGCCGGGCGGCCCGAACCGGGTCCATGATTACCCAACGATATTTGCCTCTTTAGCAAATATATTAACCATAAACATTCACTCCGTATTGAATTTTGCTGGCCAAGACTGGTCAACTGATTAATTATACTCCGTATAGAGAAACGTAAATTTTGGGAATACTGTTTGACAATTATTATAATTCCTCTATTGGGCTATTGATATTCATTTGTAATCATTTGTTCGTTTAACAAGACTAGTAATTGTGGGTGTTTTTCTCTTTTTCCCTTCTTCCATTAAAACGAGATGGTCATTATATCTTGTTAATACCAGTGGGCGTAGCTCAATTGATAACAAGGGGGGCCACAAGGGTTAGGTCTCAGATTCGAATCCCGGCAACTGCGATGAGAGATGACTATGCTAAAAATGCATAGGCCCTCTGAAAGTATCGGTGACAAAACCTCACTCTCTATCTGTCAGATTGTGATTATAATCCAATTTACATCCTCCCATCGTGTCGTCCGTTCAGGTCCATTAATGTTCATCCTTTTTTTGTTATATCTTGTTAATGTATTAGGGGGTTTAAGAGTGTTAAAGGCTCAAAAGTACTTCATGCTTTTTGTACTGTGATGTTTTTTGAAAGTAAATCAAATAATAAAAATCACGAATCTTACAATTCATAATTCAATCCTTCTTCCCAACTAGACTAATATAGATCAAAAGTTCTCATCACTCTTTGACTAGATATAGAAAAGTTTATTCAACATTCATCAGCAAAACTTTTTGCAAAATATACGAGAGCTTCAAAATGATTCTTGATATTAGAAGTCTCAAGGCCTCCAATCTTAGTAAAACTGAACATTACAAGACTGACACAAACACACACAATCCAAAAACAAAAGGAATTGTTTGAGGAAATATATGTAGAACTTGGGGTAAATTAAAGCAAAATTCGCAAGTGGCCAAATTCCAACACGGAATGTCCTCTTCCAAACCCCAGCATCTAATTCACTCCATGACGTTGGTTGGTTCAGGAGTGGAACGTGTCATCGGAACCGCCAATTGAAGAGTGAACACATCCTTGCTAACTATTGTAACCCCTGCAAATTAGATGTTTGACGATCACTGAGTAATGGAGTTTAAAGTTCTGCCTTGCTACCTTTAAAGCAACTTTAAAATTATATTTATTGATGATAATGAACCTATGATTTTAATTTAGTTGGAAATATTATGAAAGTACCCCAAACTTTGAAGGGGGTATGAGGCAAACACCCAAACTTGCATATGTAATATAAATACTCCAAACTTTATACTCCGTATAAAAATAATTTTCGCACCATTGTCATGTATTATTTCTTTCCAAAACGTACATTTATGCGGTTAATTTCATAATTTAAAATAGCAAATTAAAAATGTTGCAATTATATAGATTGAGAGTAAAATTATTTACTTCTGAATGAAAGTTTATAACTTTTTATATAAAGTTTGGGGAATTTGAAATTTTAAATTATATAATTAACACCATAAATATACATTATTTTTGAAAGAAATCATACATGAAAATGGTGCGAAAATAATTTTTTATATAAAATTTGGGGCATTTAAATTGTATATACTTCGTACAAGTTTGGGGTGTTTATCTCACACCCCTTCAAAGTTTGGGGTGTTTTTATTATTTTTCTCACTTTAGTTTATAGAGAAATGATGATAAATTAAGAAGTAAATTGACCCTAACGGGTTTTGAAGTGTAAATACACCCTAAACGTTTTGAAGTGTATTGACTCATCTTGTCCTTAAATTTTAGAGCAAAAAAACAAGTCACTAGAAAATTGATTACTACGGAATATATGTTTATTCAATTGTTAGTTTTCATGGTTACTTTCACACAATTCTGTAACACTTTCAAGAGCTTTATACATTTATTAACATCTATTTTGAAATGTTGCAATGGAATCCTCATCTATATATTTTCTATTATAACAAAGTCTTTGCAATAAATTTATTCGCAAGTTATCACAAAATTATACATAAATTTAATTAAGTAATATTATAGAAAATCTCTAATTATGCAATATAAAAGATTTTATAGTACTACAAAAAAATAATTACATACTTCTATTTATGACTAAAATAAAAGTGACAGATAAAAATGTGACATCTTGAATGGTATGACTATCACAATATCTTTTAGTGACTATTTTATGTTTAATACATTTAAATGACTATGATGGAATATGCATAGTAAATTTGATAATAACAGAAGTAATTCTACAGCCTTTAGTCCTTTAGATTAGACAAAAATAAGACTCTTTTTAATTTGAAAAAAAAAAATGATCCAAAAAAAAAAGCAAAAGAGATCACTCACATGTAAACAACCAAAATGCCCCTAATATAAATACAACCCTAAAACCCCTAATTTGTCGGACTAGCGTTTCTTCTCTTCAATGTCTTCCATTTCAAATTGTTGTCGTCGTCGTCCAACTCCCACCGTCACGCTACGTTCGCCAACACCGTCATTATGCTTGTTGTCGTGCCGCGCTTGGATGCCATGTCGCCTCCACATTCCGCATTGGAGCTGCATATCCTCTCATCTTCTTGTCATTTCATTTCAGCAATGCCGAAGATCCGAAGGGTAGTCCCTTGATCGGGAGCATCTCGTTGATAACATTCGTCTCTTTGGTCGAGAGGCGATTCGAAGGCTTGGTGTGCGGTGGGGTGGGTGACATTGCTAATCAAGGTTGGGGCATGACTGAGGTTGGGGGCGTGACTAGGAATGGGACTGGGGTTGTTGGGGACTTAGAGTGGGCTTGGGTCGGGGGTCGTGACTGGCATTTTGTGGCAGAGACGGCTTCAATGGCCAGTACAGTGACATTGTTTGGGGGGGCCGATCCTAGCGATTTGAGGACATGAGTTGAATTTTTCTAAAGAGTGTTTAAAAAAATCAAGTAATAAAATCTCTATTGAAGTATTGGAATATTGAAAAGGATTTGAAAAATGTATATGCGTAAAATTTACAAGCACACGACTTAAAATGTTTCACTCCTAAATTAGCATGAGAAAATATGTTCTAATAACTTATTATTAAATACTATACACGGAGCATATGGTATCTTACGCTTCAAGCATCATGCACATGTTATAATAAAACTACATATATTAGTGGTGTTCATCAATTTGTTTCAACAGATATTGTACTTTAATTTATATTTAATGAATAAAATGTTAAACCTTCTTACCTCTTGAAACGCATGCATGATACTTGACGCAAACAAATTAACCTGATTAGTTAGTCACTTGTCACAACAATGAAACAAATTAATCTAATTAGTTAGTCACTTGGGCGTTAAGGTACGCACGCCCATTTCAGATCACGTTGGTGTCACTAAGGCTGGGAGTTGGGGCAGGTTTGTGCGTGTGGTGGAAGAGAGGACTGTGATGGTCACTACTCGAGTAGCTATCGACGGTGGTGACTGGCTGGGGCGGCGATCATGATTAGCCGAGGCGGACGATCGAAAATTAGGTTACTCGACAATTATAACCAAAATTGCTCGAAAATAGTCAGTTTGTCCAGCGGTGGCCACTATGACATGCGATGAACTGAGGTCACTAAGCCATTGATTGAGATAATTGGTTATTGTATCATCTGTTATTTTCCAAGTCAGTTGAGTTTAATGAGTGTAATAATTCCTATAGTCTTTTTAGCCACAGTTTTTTAAATTAAAAAATTATCTTTTATTGTTCATTTTCTATTTTTGGTAATATTGATGTCAAAAGTATACATCATTTTTTTGGAAAACCCCTAACAAAAAAAGCCATATTGTGTTTTTTATTTTGTGGGCAAAAAGCCATATTGTGTTTTTTTTTTTGTGGGCAAAGACGTGCCTAGACGCCCGTTAAACGCCTGGCAAACTTAGTAGGGAAAACTTCACAAATAGTCAAAAAATTAAAATAATATGACTTTTGTTACCTCTTGATTTTTTTTCAAATATACACTACGCGGAGATTTTTCTTTTATTAGTAGACCTTAACTTCCGTATGAATCACACATAGTGGATTCATCTGACACGTAAGTTTGGAATCTTTACTGGATTCATTTGGCATGTAACTTACTGGAGCAACATTCAAATGAAATCTAAACTTCAAATAAAACGTATGTGGACTAACTTTATACATCCCCTTAATCTAATTATTCATCTTTTAAATAGACACAATGTATTGTAAGAATATAGAAAAACTTTAAATAATTAGAATATTGTAAAAAAGATGAAGATAATTAGAACATAATAAAAGTATTTAAAATCAGATAAAATAAAAAGGATAAAATAATCAAATTAAGAATTCAAATAATGCATAATAAAAAATGGAAGTGCGAAACATTTAATTTAGAAACTGGAATTGAAATTTATAATATATCAGAAAAATGATAAGGAGCGTATAGAAAATTTGGATATAAAATGCTCAAAAGTAAAAATAAGAAATTATTATAATAGTTTATAAAGTGAAAAAAATAAAGAAAATTAACAATTTTTGTAATTTTATTTTTTAGAAGACTGCATATACCACTGAATTTGTATAACAATACTAAAACTATAAAAATGAAATATTATAAAATTAAATAAAAATGAAAATATCTAAATAAAAAAAGTAAAAAAAAAAGTGAAAAACTTTCTCAAATAATAGAAAAATAAAGTAAAACTCCAAAATATTTAAAATCATAAAAAATATGAAAAAAGGTTTTGAAAGTATTTTTTGAAACAATTACCACCTCCGCCCCCCTATTATTGTCCCATTGCGGTTTACAATGTTTGACAGACGATAAAGCAAACCGATTCCTATCCGCGTTCAAATTATTTTTAGAAACTATTTAAAAGTTTAACAAAGTCACAAAAATCATAATCAAATTTGATAAAAATTTGAGACTTAAAGTAAGAGATTAAAAGTGATTTGTGTTGACCAAATGAATAGAAACTCGGACAATATTAGGGGGACAGAGGGAGCACTATTTAGAAATCGAAATATATACAAAGTAAAAAGTTCTAAGTTTAATAAATAAATATATAAATTTGAATACAATTTAAAAATCAAATTAAATGCTATGAAATAAAATGAAAATTCAAAAAAAAAATTAAAAGAAGAAAATTTAATCAAACTAAAAGGCATGAAAATATAAAATTCGAAAATAAAAATGTGTAAAATAATAATAAAATTTAAAAGAAAATTAAACATTGAAACAATTAAATTTTTTTGAAAAAATTGAATCTTGTAATTCAATTTTCTTAAACAGTTACAAAATTTAATAATGTTTATTACAAGTATATAGTTTTGTTGTCTGTGTTTGTTGTGTATTGTTTCTTTTTGTTACCTTTTATTGATAACACTAAAATATTTGTTTTTATTGTTTCTTTATGTTTTTAATGGTTGGTTTATATTCATTGATTCAAATGTATCATTTTAAATTATTTAAATAAATATATATGATAAATTACCTCAAAGAAGTAGCAAAAATCAAGATCAACAAAAAAAATAATAAATAACAAAATGCAACAAAAAGCAACACAATGCAACAAAAAGCAACACAATGCAACAAAAAACAACATGATGCAATAAAAAAACAACACATTCAATACAACAACAAAAAACAGGATGCAACTAATATCAACACATTCGATACAACAAAAAGCAACAAAAAACAATAAATAAAAGTATCACAACAATTATGTAATTCAATATAATATTTCAATGTATTACATATATCTATTACGTAGTATATGATTCTATTTTCCTTCATTTCTTTTTATGCATCTTAACACACAATTCTTCGCAATTGACTATCTTGTCTTCACTTTCTTTGATAATCTTCATTTTGTTGTCCAAATCAATGAGTCGGGGAACTTTTAGCATAATTGAAAAGTACTTTTCAAGCAATCCAGGACTTTGGTGAGGAAATGTATTGAGAAGCCTTAGCATGAGTTGTCGCGTAAATGTAAATCCATGTTGTCAAGTAAATAAAGCATATAAGTGTAAAAATAATACCAGATCAACTAAATACACTAACATGATCAAACAATGTAGAAAGAATATTATGTACGAAGTATCTTTCTTTTTGGGAGAAAAAAAATTGTAATTTCACTATTAGTACAAATGATTTTAATATTGCCAAAAAGTGTAAAAATCTATAGAGGTATTGCGCATTATCATTTTATCATACAACTGGAAATATAATAATCCTTATACCAATGGCCTTAAAATCTCATTTATATGGGGAGCATACCACCTGAATGGCTGCTTGGCATGTATCATCATTCATCATCATAAAGCAGAGTGGGATGGCTTGAAACTTGGAAGTCATATTAGCAACCTCATCCCTCCAGTAAATCAGTGTTCATCAAAACCACCTGCAAGTACTGCTCCAATTCCTCTTTCTCATCCTGCATTTGAACATGCCATCCATATCAGCCTCCCTGGCCTTCCTCAACCCTGCTATATCGCTATGAGAGTTCTCAACTACCTTATTAATGGCTTTGGACTTGTAAACATTGGAGGGATCATCCATTGCCATACCCCCCCCCCCCCTTCAAACCACTGCCAGTTCCATATGAGAACTGGGAAATGCATTGAGAGGTATGGTGGGTCAGATTGCCGGGGCAGAACCAATAAAAAGAGCTCTGATCGATGCATTATTTGCAAAATCGGCACTCGTGGAATATAATGTTATATATCAATAATGGATTTGTTTGTTTAGCAATTGTCATGAGAAGGCCAATGAATAATTTTGTTAAATTCAGTAGCAAGTAAGGAAAGGATTCAAAATTCAAATAGTATTCACCTATCATTCCCAGTAAGCATTAATTACTAATACGAATGATTTAAAGTAATGCATTATATACTATGATATTTAGCATGCCCTTCTATCTCAAGAGTGCACACATGTTATGAAAAATAGGCCTGGCCTTGACATGAAGCTTACTACATGTTCTACAAAAGCTCTCATTTAGGGAGGTTGAAAGCAAATAATTAACATATAAAAAAAAATCAAACACATCAATGCTCATATTAATAGACACACCCGCTTTGTATAATATGCTTCATAGGCAAATATTAGGAGTGCGAATAAACAAACAATCAATAAAACATCAAAATAAATAAATCAGATTAAATAAAAAATTTAATATTAAAAGCTGCAGCAGACACAATTAGGAGTAATTGACTAATAAAAAATAAATAATTCCACATTTCATCTTCTTAAGATCAGACATATTTCTCTTTGACTAACCACTGCTTTCAACGACACATATTCAGCTTTAATAACTGTATACTTGATCAAGTATTCATGAATTGGTATGTACCTCAATTTTGCTCACAGAGAACATCATTAAACGTCTTCCTTCAAGCATAGAACTTGAACTTTCTTATTGTTCATCCACTTCGACCGTGTAATAATCAAAATAAGCTCGGTTAAAGTTATTTTTCTGTCTAAGTTGACTGAAGCTATTGTAGTCATACGTGCATAATCTAATATGGAGCAGTAAAAAACAACAACATATCAATTTGTGTTTGGACTTTTTATACATTTAAAATTTATACATATTGAGCAAAGTAAAAATTAGACTCAATCTTGTGTAATATATTTTGAACATGTATTTATTTTCTTCATATATCACTATAAAATAGTACGTAGTAATTATAAATAGAAATCTAGAACGCCTTTTCCCGCCTAGGCTTCGCTTATTCTCGCCTAGGCTTCAAAGGCTTAAGGCTTGGCCTCGACGCCTTGCCACGCCTCACGCCTTTTAGAACACTGATCAGGAAATATATACAAAAAAGTTTATTATTTTCATATTAATGCTTATTTTGTAAGCTACATATGATCAATCCGTACTGATGTTATGCTCATTTTAAAAATTTCATATCAATGTATATTTCAAAACTATCATATGCATTAGATTCACATATTGAACTTCATAGGAATTGATTGTAGATATAAATTTCTATAAAAGCAAAAAAAAAGTGAATTAGAAGATATGAAGCAGATATTACGATGCTCAATAATAGACTCCTAATACTCAACGGAACAGGTCTAGTGCTAATTAAAAATTCATTAATGCTCATTTAATAGAAATCATTATTTTCATCTCAGTATAGGAGGTTTGATGGTCAATGAAAATGTCACGACGTCCAACTAACAAACCTTACAATTTTCATATTTATGCGCATTTTGAAAGTTGTGTATGCTCATTTGGAACTAATATATGTTCATTTTAAAATGACATATCAATGCATATTTCAAAAGTATCATAATACATTAAATTCGCATATCGAAGTTTATAGAAGTTGATTATAGATATCATTTAATGATGTTTATAAAAGATAAATTAAGAAAAAGATAGCTAATTACAATAATATATGTTATTCGACTCTTAATGCTCAGAACAATACGTCTGATGCTCATTAAAAGTGTATTAATGCTCATCTAACGAAAATCGCGTTTTTACTGAAATTACGAAAATGCCACCGCTTTTTTGTTGTGATATCAGCTTTCTTGTAATAACACGGTGCTCATTTGTAGACGCTTAATACTCATTAAAATTGGACTATTGCTCGATCATTAACGGTACACTAATGCTCATTTAGCAGAAATTGGGATTTTCACATTATTAATTATAAAAATGCCACCGAATTATTTTACTATTTTTCTCTTAGGCTTGTTATTGGGCCGGCTATAGGGTGCTCACAATACAGCCGGTTGTACCATATACGTACTCCTCTCAAATGGGTGAGTAGGGGTGGGCATAAAACCCGAACCGAACCGGCCCATAATGGTACCGAACCGAATATTGGGTATTTGAACAATTTTATAGATTTTTATCCCGAACCGAAACCGTACCGTTTGAAACAGGTACGAGACCAGTCCTAGATTTTGAGAACTGAAAAAATACCGGATCGGACCGTTCAAAAATAACATATTTGGATTTTTATATTTTTTGACACCAATAAATCTATTTTATAGACCAACAATTTTATACCCAAGTATGTTATCATGTGTCCTTCAAATAGCTAAATGTGTGTGTTTATATGTATATTTTTATTTTTTATTTTTAGATAATTTGTGTTATATTTTGATATAAATGGAAAGAAAGTTGAAGTTTTAAAATTATTAATGACTATTCATTTCTAGTAATTAAGTGTATATATATAAATTATTGTTATATCATGTTTGCGCAATTTTACAACTGAATTAATATGGTTTAAATCTTATTTGTCACGTCCAACTATAAATTAAATTAGAACTAAAATTTAACCAAGAGCAAAGAAGAAGAACGATGAATTTTTCTATGATATTCGACAATTTGATACTATTCTTTTTATATTTTCACATGAACTTAGTAAATTTATGATGATATTCCATTTATCTCATGTATCATCATTTTGCTCTACTTTTTTTTAGTTGTGTTACACTATTTGTATGTTTGTGAATTTTAATACTATGTATGCAATTTCTTGTATTTATATCGAAATTTCATGCAAGTTGGTTAGTGTTATGATATCTACTGATTGCAAGATTTGTCCAATTTTTTTAACATGCATGTGTTTGGCATTGTACCGTACCATTTTGTATCGTTCTGAAATGACACGGTACCGAATGGTTCCATCCTTAGAACCGGACCGGACCATTAGAAACCTCACAGATACATTACGAGTTGTACTAATTTCCCGGACCGCACCCACCCCACCCCTATGGGTGAGTGCAAAAACACTTATCTTATCCACTTCAAAACGCCATAGCTGGGTTCAAACAGATAGCGTGGGAGGCATAGTAATGGCTGTTTTACAGTGCTTCACCCCGTCCTCCACAAACCCATTCTCTTCTTCACCGAAGAAAGCCCTACTTACAGGGTTTTCCATCGCATCATCGAAGCCGTCCGTTCAACTACCATCGCCTCTCATCCGGACACATAGGACGACGAACATCCGTTTCCAATGTCAAGCAGCTCTTATCCCTGCAGAGCAACAGTGGATGTTCGACGAGACCGGCTTCAAAGGCCCGGTAAAAACCCTAAATTCCGCCCTTTTCGAGTGTCTCCACTTTTATATTGTGATCTTGTGGTCTTGTGGAGGTCACAATCTGGAATCTGTTTAGAATTCGTCCCATTTTTATTCGGGAGCTTAAATAAATTGCATGGGTTAATTTTTATAGTTAAGATAAATAAAGATTAAAAAGTAAAAGGTACTCCGTATCATTTTTTATGCGTAAGAATACAATCTTAGTTCATTCAGAGAATTTGGAAGTAGAGATCAAATGGCTATCTACAGTCTAAGCGGCACTATGCAACTTTGTTGGCATTATCCTGAGTTTTGGCTCTTGACTTCTTGTGTGTAAACTTTAATAAGCATTCTTGAAGAGTTTCGTGGTTTTGATTTCATTATTGGGATTCAGTGGAGAAGCTACAGAAGTAAAGTACTAGATGTGGCATAATGGAAACCTGAAAAGATTTGGAGTATATTTTTAAGTTATATTTGCCACTTAGAGTCATAAGTTTGCATTTTTTTATTGCCATATGAACTGCATTCTTTAGTGGTATAAAAGGGGATAAAAGAACTTTCCATCATCATAAGGTTTGACATTTGAGACTTAATGACTTGAATTATATTTGCCGCTTAAGAAATAGGAATTACATTTGTTGGAAGATGAAATATAGGCTTTTTTGTGTTTTATACTTTTTAGTTTTGCTTTCATATTAAGAATGTACAGTACCTGAACTTGTTTGCTCAATGAATTTTCCCTTTCTCAACTGGATTTCTTAGTTACATTAAAATTGTTAATCATTGATTCGATTCTTGCAGATGTTTGAATAGATAGGTATTGAATTAATACAGTTCACCTCAGTTATTCTTCTTTCCAATTCCAGGATGTTTGGAATAAAACATGGTATCCAAAGGCTATTGATCATGTGAACACAGAAAAGCCATGGTATATTGTTGATGCTGCTGAAAAGAAACTGGGAAGATTGGCTTCGACTATAGCTAATTATATTCGAGGAAAGAACCTGGCAACATATACTCCTAGTGTGGATATGGGTGCTTTTGTTGTTGTGGTATGCATTTATGTTGTTAAAAGTGTTTCTTTTACTCTACAATTCTACCTTGAAGTGATTGATGGTGAAGTGGCAGATACAACTTTACACTAGTTAGTGTGGGTTAATAATATGAGTCCTTTCAACACGTTAATTTTTTCTAATTTTATTTTAAGTTGTTTTTCTGAGATGAGCAATGACAAATTTGCTAGTTGCTACAAACATATTATGATTTTTATCCACAGTATCCGAAGCTAAGCAGTAACTTTAATCTTCCCATGTTCCCATTCGACTTGGTTAAGAACTTTCAAGTCCAAATAGAATCGTATACTCTTTGTACTTTAGAATCCGAAGTTTCAAACATACTAAAAATAAAGAACGAATAAATAACAAAATAAATGATAAAAAACCTGACTGCTTGTGTCGTGTTGGCAATGATATATTATCGCATATCTAAAATTGTTGACTTGTTGTAAAAAAGACTACAGTAGATATATCTTCCATCTACTTATAACTTACAACTGTTTTATTTATTAAAAGATCGTAAATCAGATGTTTCCCAGATATTGTGTCAGTGGCATAACAAATGGGCTTTACGCATCTTTGATCCACCCCATTTCTACCTATGTTTTCCAATACCACAATGAAATATTATGTGAGAAGTTATTTGAAGCAAAAATTCAAAATTATAAGATATGGAATCTCTGAAATTACGTTTTCACAATGTTTTTTTGTACTTTTTTATCTTACATATGAATGAAATGTGTTCTACTTCTATTCTGGGTCATTCTTGTTCAGGTGATTGCTCCTTTTCCTTTTACGCCTATTGAAATGCAGTCTCATTATTTTGGACTAAAAAGATGTGTACTACTCTGGTTGAGTGTTTTACAATTCTATTATACCTGAACCTCCAACAAGGTCAATGCTGAAAAAGTAGCAGTAACTGGAAAGAAGAGGACACAGAAGATTTACAGAAGGCATTCGGGGAGACCGGGTGGTATGAAAGAGGAGACCTTTGACCAACTGCAGAAAAGGATCCCTGAAAGGATCATTGAGCATGCAGTGCGAGGGATGCTTCCCAAAGGAAGGGTATGTCCATCCTTATGAGTATTTTATGTCTCTTATGTACATTGAAGTAACCTCTTTGTACTGTATGCAATGATCAGGAAACAGAATAGCATGCTTGTATTATGTCCTGCTGTGTGTGTCAGTTTTGAGCAGTTTTATGAATCTTTTGTTTTCAGAAAAATGTATCTATATTTGTTACACATTTTATTTAGTGATCACTTATCATAGCCTTATCATAGGGGAAAAAAATAATGCCCCTGTTGTAAATTCAGATTACGCAGAGCTCAAGGTTGTATACTTGTATGGCCTGCATGCAAAAAGTATATGATTTGTTTTCTTGTGGTGTAAAGATCTGTTCAATTAGGCTTATATCAGTTTAGTTTTTGACCAGACCATCAGTCCTCACTAGACTTGAACAGTTCAAACTAGATCAATCCGATATGAAAAAGGAACAGACCACACAACACTTAAATCGATATTAGACACTAATAACACTAGCATAATATCAAATAGAAACAGGCTAGACCACACTTAAACAGACCGGTCCTAAAGCAGCATGCCAGCGTGTCATTTTAATTGCATGAGACTTGAGTTTCCACTGGCCATTTAAAATGTCATATGCTTCCATCTAGTTGAGAAGAGAGGAATTGGCATTTAAAAAAATCTGATGGTCATGATTTTCCTGATTCTAAAGTGCCTTTAACGATGTGAATGCAGCTGGGCAGACACTTATTTAACCATCTTAAGGTGTATAAAGGAGCAGAGCATCCTCACCAGGCACAGAAACCAATTGATTTGCCGATACGTGACAAGAGGATCAATATGTTGACTTAAGAGCGAATGGATACTGACATTGTATTTTTTATCTTTTTAACAGCGAATGAATGCTGGTTTCTTTGAATCTGCAATAGTTTCAGTTGTAATGCTATGAAAAACACTGCCTGGTCTGACGGGCAGGTGACTAGTCATGATACAGCCGTGTATCAGTCAGCATATCTTTGAGAACAAAATATTTAAGTATGGAAAAGATATTATTTTGAAGTGCAAGTGAGCCAGGGAATCAAAAGCATGGGAGGTCATACTTGTGTTTCTATGGAGTTTGCTATGGAGTATTATTTTATATATGCATCCATTTTATTAATTGTAACATACTCTGTAATAGATGATAAATAATAGAGGTCTTACTTGTATTTCTAGTTTCTACTTGTGAGTTTTACTAGTTAGATTTTTTACCTTTTACCAATTTTGTTATAATTTAGTCGACGACTGCATGAAAAAAATGCATTACTTCCTTTTTTTAAAACAAAGAACACCTTTTTTTAAAACAAAGAACATGATTTTATTAAAGGAAAGAAGTACAAAAATAAAGCAAGAAAAGGGAAAGAAAAAATGCAACAGGTAACCCAACCCGCAGTGCAACTAATAAAGACCACCCAAGAAAGCACAAGCACTTATTCCAGACTGAAGAGATCCACACGAGATTGGGATCTAGTCCTCATTATATGCGAGATCCACACGAGATTGGGATCTAGTCCTCATTATATGCGAGATCCACACGAGATTGGGATCTAGTCCTCATTATATACGATTGCTGATGTTTTTTCCTATATAGTTTAATCTGAGTGTTCAAATTCGATGTAGGCAAATTAGTTATCCCTCGTAACCAGCCTAGCCTTGTTACACACGTCCTGGTTAGTGTCGATATAGGAGGTCTCTTCTCGCTCTCGGAAGCATGGACGAGAAATTCATCCCCTGGATATGAATAAATATGATCAATAAAGACACATTCACCACCTACTGAAGGCTGATTATGAGTCCTCCAAAATACCATTGTTAGTACTTCCTTATTCTACTGAAGAAGCACCAACTAGGAAACACCGATTCTTGTCATGGCCTAATGACCTATCCAGTCTAGACAATCCAAATTATTCCAAAAGTTAAAGCATTCCAGGCAAAATAACAGAATCGTTTCTTTCTGAAATCCTATTAGCTCTCTCCAAGAACTCACCAATTCTCAGTATACTTTCTCAAATTCCTACAATGAATGAGTCGAGGCCCCTTGAAGACAAGTAGACAACCATGGTGATGGCATTGAAGGCAACAGTGAAGTAGCTAAACTCTTGGAAGTCCCACTTCCTGTATTGTGCTTTTGGCTTTTCATTTTGGCACATCCATTTCAAGCCCTGATAATGGTTAAAGACGATTTCAAGAGAATGAAATCGGCATAACCTCTTGAAATTGGCAGTGAGACTTTGTAGGGCAGTTTTTTGGTCAACCTATCTTTGCTTCATTCTGGTTGGGTTATCTGTGTTAGAATATGTTATAGGGGCCTTTGTCATGAGGCATTTGGTGGAGGAGCCTATACAGACCACTGCAAGCTTGAACTTTGACTACAAAAAGCTTTTGTACCCACTGCTTCCTCAACTGTCTATGGTGTTCTTAACACGAAGGTGGCTGCCGGAAAGCATACCTTTCCTGGCAGCCATAAATTGAAGCTCACTGTCTCGTTGACAATGCCTGAATCAGATTACAACAAAAAGCTTTGGATCTTCCAGGTATATTTTTTAACATGAAAAGCTGAAAATTGAGTAAGATGTGTCACCCGAACCAGTAGTTGTCCAAAGGTTTCAGGTTTGGTTTTAAGCCCCTCCTATTAAACATTGGAACTTTTTCCTTGTTTTCATAATAGGGCTTAGAACAGGACAAACCTAAACCTTGGCTTATTTGTGTTAGGTTTTGTTATAGGTGCTCACTCCTAGGTAATAATGGATATGGGCCGATTCTTATTGCAGGTGGATAAATCCTAGTCCCGAAAAAGTTGTAACCTTAAACGGAACCATGGGTAAGTTTCCAGGTGTTCATGCCGACTTCAATTCCAGTTCCCGTTTTAAAATAAATGAGATTCCACCCCTACCCCTAGGAATTAGTGGAACAAACGTGCAATTAGAGATGGCCTCAAACCGCTCCACTGGTTATGGTTTCAGACGCTGATTCCAGGCCACATAAAGGTACAAACCAAAGCCGGGTACTCCCAGCCTTTCCCCATTGCTGTTCTCGGGTAAACTCCGGGTCGGTTTTAACCTATCAAAAAAGGATCTGGAAGACTGGAACCAGCTTGAACCATCCGGGTCAGGTGCGTCTCCGGGCCAGAATACTAGGGATGGCTCTTTGATGCAGTGTATTCCAAATAATCACCTACGAGTAACATCAAATTTTGCAGATGGACGTGAGGGTGGAGAGGCTATCAGCAGAAGGCAAAGTGATAGCAACCTCTAGCCGTCCACTCATGCTGAAATTCAAGAGCCAGTCGATACAATTAGCTGAGACAGCAATCAAAACTCCCTTAAGAATCCAAACAGACGTCCAAAATATGCCTGGACTCGGGCCGGTTCGGGCCCGGTTCGGGCCTGGGCCCGGCCGGGCCTCGGGCCAGGAAAGGGAGGCCCGAGCCCGAACCGCCGGTGGCCGGTTCCGGTCCCGGTTCCGGGCCAAACCGGGCCGGGCCGGGCCGAACCGGCCCAATAATTTTTTTTTTTTTTGTTCTTCTATTTAATCCCCTACCCCTCCCCCTCAACCCCAAACCATCCCAAACCACCTCAAATGGCCCAAAATACCTAATCCAACCTAAAACTTAAAAAAATTTCAAAAAAAAAAAAATTAAAATCCGGCCCGGACCGGGCCCGAACCGGCCGGGCCGGTTCACCAAAACCTGGGCCCGGGCCCGAACCGCCCAGCAGCCGGGCCGGGCCGAACCGAACCAAGGGACCCACCGGGCCCCGGGCCGGGCCGGGCCAAATAGTAACCGGGCCGGGCCGGTTCCGGGCCGGGCCGGTTCCGGGCCGGGCCGGTTCCGGGCCGGGCCGCCCGGCCCGAGTCCAGCACTAGTCCAAAACCTCAAGGTTGTCATCACTGATCACATGACTGATGGGACAAGTGGACAACCTGTTATCGTGTGAGTATTAATCAGAAGGCTGATTACCAAGTCGGGTCCGGCATACCTGATATCTACTCTGCATCAGTGGGCATGGAATCAGAGCTTCCAAAGTTGAGAAGGCCTTTATGGAACTGGAGAAGAATGTTGTTTGTGTGGTGGATTGGCATTTTGGCATTCCTTCTTAAGGTCATGTTTTCTCTGTCTGATCTTTTGCAGAGCTAAGAAATAGAATTTCAAACTAAATGGTAGAAATACTTTGTGGAATTGTGGCTGTTGGAAATTCTTTAATTAACTTTTAAGTTTGTTATGTTGGTGTAATGATGTAGCTTATACTGTGATACTAAAGTACTAAACATTCTAAATGCGAGTGTATGTATCATATAGTTCTAGTAGTTAAAGTGGCAAATAATACTGCGTTTAATATTAATTTATTATTCACAATGTAAGTTTTGTGCTATGACATCAAGCTATTAGCTATTAACATTTCACTTCCAAGCTATGATGTAGCTTATACTGTGATACTAAAGTACTAAACATTCTTGAGCACAGGTTTCAGTACTAACTCAGATTAGTGAGTAGTAACAACATACGGAAGCCATCCTGGAAAAGAGCAATAAGTTGAACTGTGTAGCTAAAGTGGCAAATAATACTGCGTTTAATATTAATTTATTATTCACAATGTAAGTTTTGTGCTATGACATCAAGCTATTAGCTATTAACATTTCACTTCCAAAGGGGGGGGGGGGGGGGGGGGGGGATGGGAAGGTAAAAAGTTTTGAGGAATGATAGCTTCTCTCTATTGTACTCTCTATTAAGCACCTCTTTCCCATTAAGAGTGCATAGAAGAGTACCCTAGCATTCCTCAACAGTTAAATGTACACAGATTACAATCATCAAACGCCCATGTTTTTTTTAAATACTAGTCACAGCTCAAACCCGCTATTAAATTGCAAGGACAAGGAAGGGTTGCCAGCACGGCCAATAGGAGTTTCAATCTTCAAAACCGCACCTAAGCTCCCAACATTTCCATTCCACTTGGATCGGCCAAGCTGCAGACATGGAAGAACAATGATCATTATTCAAAAACTCAAAAGTTGCAATAGCTAATTAGAACCATTGATGAAATGGTTTTAAGAAGATCAGCTTCTCGCATTAACCGGGGTACACACAAGTGCAAAAGGCATCAGGTATGTCTATATCTGTGATCTTTTATATTTGAAGGACTACAATTAAGAGGGAAAAACAAATCGTCGAGTCCTTCAAAGACAATGCCATGTATCAATCAGAAGTATGAAGACCAGAAAACAATGTTCATTAATTATTTTTGTGGTCACAGATATTTTTTGGAGAAAACTTTCAACCAAAACGCTGCAAATGTTCCTTGAGAAAATGCATCAGAATTGTGATTCCTCGACTTACAGATAACGATGCAAAAGCAGAAGAATGTCTTGCAAGCGCACATCCACAGATGAGATTCAACTCATTCCCAAGAGAATGAGTAAGCTCTGCTTGAACTCCAGGGTTGCTTCCACCATACGTGGGGCATAAGCTGATAACGTTAAAAAAAAGTCAAGTACACACAAAAAAGGGTTATGTGTGTTTATTAATATTACACTATACTTCTCCCTCCCAAATAAGAAGTATATTTTCTCAAGAAACAACTTTTTAAATTTTGCCATGGTACAACTTCTTAAAAGACATGCAATCCATAAAATGTTTTAAATCATTCTCTGGTCTAGCTAAACTTATCATATTGAACTTGTCAATAACTTCTTTTTGGATACCAACATGAAAATTAGCTATGTTTCAGGAATGTGACTCTTTTCAAGAAAAAGGGAGCACTTCCTATCCATTGAAATGTAATCCACAACTGAACTACAGTTGTAGAGTCCCACCCAGAGCAGTAAAAATTAAATAAAATTCAGAATACCCATGGCTCCTAAAGTTAAAGTGCTATTAGCTTTTAAGTACACTACAGGGTGTGTTAAGTCATATTCATCCAGTCATATATTTATCTGTCCAAGTTAAAGTCGCACATATAACATAAGAATGTTACATGATTTCTTAATCAATCACAACATAATCAAACTTACTAAAATTGACCATACTTACGCACACATCACAAAATAATGATTTAGCTTTTTGTGTATACTTTAAATAGAATTTGATTTAAATTCTATATTCAAGCTTTCTAATATGCTGTTCAACTCTGTCGAGTAAAACCGAAACAGAGTAATTAATGCTCTTTGTACTTACTAAATGGATAAAAAAAAAGGCCGCAACAAACTTCAATAGGTGAAAAGAGAAATAAGGCTAGGAGTAGCAAAATACATAGGACAATATAAATGTAGATTAAACGACCTACCGACCTCAGCTGAATATTTGGCCTATACATGAGACCAGATCTCTTCCAAGCCAATGGCTGGGAAAATCCCAGGGTAAATGATTTGTCAGGCCACTGCAGTGTGGGTGCAATGCATGTTCCCCATTTGTTCTGCAAACATGTATAATAAATACCACTTTTAGTCGCTGGAATTATTCTTTTGTTAGAGACAATAATGTACTCTTCCCCTTGCAGCTTCAAATTTTAAAAACTTACCTTGCAAGAGTAACTGAGCTTGATGTCACCTGGACATTGACCCTGAACTTGAAGTAAGCCTCCACACAGAGGAACAAAAGCACTGGTAGATATGCCCTCCCCAGATATGTAAGTGAACTGACCGTTTGGAAACTGCAAGTCCATAAATGACTGGAGGCGATGTACAAAGATCCATTAGTTTACTTGGAATATAAAATAGCACCTACATAGGCCTTTTCCTTTTCCTTCCAAAATGAATAAAAACAGCTAGTGTTAAATCAAAAGCTGAGACTTACACAAGAAAGAGGGCTGAGACAAATCATCGACATACACAGCCACTTCCGCTGCTTTGACCATACAGCTGGACAAAGAGAGTGCATTCCATGCTGTCCATCGATGAAAGTCAAAATGTCATGTTTATCACTTATCAGTTTATGCTAGGTGAAGGTATGATAATACATTGATAAATAATATCTTGTGGGGATTATATTCAGTGTTTAGAGACAACAAATTGTGAGCATATCTCCTACTACAGAAGCTATACTTAGAAGTTAGAAGTTATAAATCAACCTGGTCATACCTTTCTGTCATAGCCATACCAAAGCAAATGTTGTTTTGACAAGTGGACAGGTAGAAGAAGTGTTGAGTCACGAACAAATAGAACTGGTCCAAGCTGGAGTAGGAATAAAGAGGAGCTCTCATTTCCAGATGTGGACCGGCCTTGTGATGCTTCAACTCTCCATAGATCTCCCTTTGCAGTTAGAGAACTCTCGAATTTTTGTGTAATGTTGTTGTATGTCGATGTAAAATTAAATGTACCCTACATTCCGGAAGAAAAAAAAAACAAATCTGATGAAAAGTAAATTTTCAACATGAATAAAGGGAAAATGGAATAAAAATAATTACAAACATTGCACAATAATAGAGTACAGAGTAAATATACTAAAAGTCGTAAAATGAACGAATTAGACTTCATAGTTTCAAACCTAAATAAACATATAAATTATAACATGGAATCTAGCTGTAAAGTTAAGCCAACTCAAAGTAATATACTTCATATATACTACATTACTACCTTTGTCCCACTAACAATGGGACATGAGGAGGTGGTGCGGTTATTGAAAAAAGTGCGTTTGTGTGGTTGATACAGTGTTGTCAATCCCGGATAGCGGAGCATAGCAGCCAACCCTGAAAACGCTATAGCGGATAGCGGGATGACCGCTATTTAAACTACTTTCAAGTATAATACATAATTAACTACAAGCATATAATTACATGACATAAACAGTAGTAAAGTATGATATATGCCATTCAAAGTTGCAAACATCTTAACATTCTTAAATCCTAAATTACTGGGAAATATTCCTTAGTTTCATGAGCAAAACATACATTGCTATTAATGATTAAAAGATCTTAAGTTAAAATATTGAATAAAAAAACGAGTTCCTGGGTTAAGCCTTGATAAATTAATAGTCTATCAGTCTACACTGGAAAGAAACAAAGAGGAGTGTAGCATGTATCCTTCTTGTACAAGATGAAGGAGTGAAGGTTGTTCTTGGAGCAGATATTTTGTTGAAGCAGAGGTCATCGCAGAGCAGAGAGAAAGTTGCTTACTTGTGCGTTTTTAAGGGTTCTACACTTCTGCGTACATGTACAAGGGTTTGAGTTGCTTATTATTTAGTTTTAAAAGATTACTTTACCCCTGTCCATCTGCAGTAAAAAAAAAAAAAACGCAGAAAAACCAAGCATTCCAGCCCAGCTGGTTGTGAGGTTACCGTGCCTAGTGGGAGGTCTCGAGTTCGAATCCCGCTAGGCACACAAGGGTTGGAAACTCAATGGAATGAGTTTCAGCCCTGATTACTCCAGGCTCCCCCCCAACCCACCTTCGATCGCAAAAAGCACCGCTATAGGGTCTGCCTCACAGTCCTCACTACCTGTATAGCGCCTGCCTCACTACCTATATAGCGCCCGCTATCTCCGCTACACCCAAACGCCATGCTACAGTTGGTCTAGTAGCGGCAGACCTCTCCTCCGCTATGCTCCACCGCTATAGCGCGCAATTGACATCACTGGGTTGATATTGAATTGATAAAATAAGAATGAATTAGAACCACACAAATTATGCCAAATTTGGTATGGGACAATCTTAGCGGGATGGAGGGAGTAGTAATCAGTAATGCGAAGACGAAATGGATAGGTGGCCTGACATAGATACTTAAGCACAGAACACCATTGTCGACGCCAGAGGGATAAGCGGGCACTAATTAAAATATACTTACGGAGTAACAAAGAGAGAACACATTTGTTGATGCAGAGAGACGAGAGGGTAGGAAGAATGGCAGAAAGCTTACAATAGGGCTGGTGTAAAAAAAATAAATTTAAGGTTACCAGGAGATGACCAGAAGAAAGACAAGAGGGAGAGGCTGACTGGCAGATATTCAAATAATTAATGAGTTGAATAAAATTGATGGCAGATATCTGTGCCCGATTATTACGGAGTACATTTTATCAGCACACTATTATTGTGTGAGCCTTGTTTGCACTATATAGTGAACGCCATGTATCGCACACCTCAGCCATAAAAGGCGTAGGTCTTCGTATGGCATAAACTTAGTTACGCCTTTCATCACAAATTACCAGGAAATCGACGAGGCACGCCTCAAGTCGCAATTCTATTGCGCAATTTTGAACATTGACTGATGCAGACAGGGCAGCATGCCCTTGGCACAGAAGATCAGTATCTAGGCACTACATTCCTTTTAGTGGTAAGCTATCCACATTGCTACGAAGTACAAACCATTTAACTGTCAAATAACTTTGTTGAGTCACCTAGGAGGATAATTCAAAGTTTCAAACTACTGAGGGAGCATTTGAGATGGAAAACAATACCCCCCCCCCCCCCAAACAGAACCCTGGGGTTGTCTCATGCATAATTCTTTCAAATATAGTGATTAATGGTAATGAGTAATGGCTGGACTACATGAGAGGATTGAATACTGAATCATTGAACTTTGTTGTCATTCGTTTATACTTGTACATGTTACTTGTATGTCGTATGGTGACATCATAAATACACCACCCCTGTGGCAAAACAGCTCATCCCCACCACTCCCGCAATATAACAAATTAACAACCATGTTCAGAGCATAGCCTGCATGGAGAGGTGTACACAAATGGCCCAGAATTGTTTGTTAACTTTGTGTTCTGGTGTAGTGGGGAGATCAATGATATATAGGAGTAATTGCATGTAAAAACAGCCACAGTTTGAGAAATCCATGCAGAGTTTCAAAACTGTGAGTCTGTGACAAAGAGAGGTGATCTGGGTTCAGCTATGAAAAAACAAAACAATGGATTCTACGCAGGAAGTAAAATAGTTTAGTCTTGAAAATGGGGAATCAGATGACTGCTCTTGTACAATGTTGAGAGAAGAAGAAGAGAAGATGGTATACTACTCATGCAATGAAGGAGCTAGTATGTTGAAGCACTGTGTGGCACAAAATCGTGTAACCCAATGATGTAGCATACAAGTGTATGCTATGACTACTTCCAAATATAATTTCTAACAAATACTCCCTCCGTCCCGCTAAGATTGTCCCATCTTTCCTTTTCGTAAATCCCACTAAGATTGCCTCATACCAAATTTGGTAAAGTTTGTGTGGCTCTAAACCATTTTCACTTTATTCTTACTTTAGCTATTCAATATCAATCACATAAACTCACTTTTCTTAATAACCGTGCCACCCCTCATGTCGCAATGTTAGTGGGACGGATGTAGTAATATGTATAATACAGTAGCAACTCAAAAACACATTCTCAACAGGTATGCTGTCCAGCTGTCGTATATGAATTATCTTAGAGATCAGAGCCAGTACACATAGTCTCCACACAACTACACAAGGAAATGGTAAAACTGTATCATTCATACATTAATCAGAATTTAATTTAATCTACGCTTGTTGTGGTAGGTAAACAAAACAAGTATTTAGAATCACAACATGTGTTGTATTCTTCCTGAATGGTTAACACAGCTGATTAAAAAAACACCCAGCCAGTTTGGATACCCTTTTGACATTTTAAAGCATTTAAGATAAACATACGAGGTGTGAAATCCTCAAATCCACATTAACATTAGGCATATTAGTCTATGGCAAGTGAATACCTGAGATTTACCAAAGTGCTTCAATTTCTTCAGATTAGCACCGAAATTGTCTTCTTCAGTGGATCCATCTTGAGCATCACCATTTTCCATACGCCCAAAATCTCTAAGCCGTTGTGTCACCAACCCCAAATCCTCCTGGGGGTTAACACACATATCAATTCTTTGTCTATTTGTGTCTGCCTGCAGAGATACCCTAGATATCTCTTCATGCTTAAAGGGAACTGGAAACCATCTGGCGAACTGCTGAACCATACCATCCAAACAAGCTCCAAAGTCAGCTCCAGCCTGCCCTATCTTATTCCCTATATCAAGAATCGCAGAAACCCCTTGGATGCTGGCTTTATCGACTGCAATCCCAAAATCCTTAGGAACAAAACTCTGAGCTGGAAATTCAACATCAAATAGCTTCGGCGTTTGTGGGGTTGGCCACGAAAACGAGGGAGGGGCAATATGAGAATGAATCAACCCCGTAAACCCCTGTGCCAGTCTATCAGCGAAATCTTGCCCTTGTCTTTGCACCTCTTCCCATGCTTCAAACGATCTCTCCGCGGACATCATTTCCACTAACTAAATCTTCGAATGTCGAACCCTTTTTGCTCCAAATTCAACAGAGGGAATCGATATCAACCGCACGCATTATGAATCAGCCAAAGAGTCCATATAACTTTTCGAAACTACCAATAGAACAGACGAAATTCGTGCGATGATAGCAATAAAGACCCGATTCCAGCTTTCGGGGTGCTGCAAAACCGTAATACTACTGATTCAGCTGTCAGGTAATATTTGGACACTCGGGGATTTTACTCCAATATAAGCTTCTATCGATTGATGGGAGAAAGTACGGTTTTTTAGAGAGCAGAGATGGGTCCTAATTGCGTGGATATGAAGATAAGAATACGAAAGGTCTCCCAGTGGCCGATAGAGAAAGAGGCTTTCCCCCTCCGGTGTGGTCGCAATGCGGGCGAGGAAGAAGAATGTGAGAAATTCAGAATGCTAAGATGCGCCGGGTGCGTATTGCGCCCCATTATGCTACATGACAAATTTTCTAATCCTATCACTGATTTTTCGATATAGATAATTTTTTAATGAAGAATTGAAAATAATAATGTCAACTATTGTTAGTCCGCTGATAATAATCTTAATTATTGATTATTTTTGTATAATTCCAATTATGGGTCTGCCAATAATGATCCATGGTCAGATATTACCTCCTATAAAAAGTGAATTTTAAATAGAAATTGAGTGTAAAAATTAAAAATTGAGATTATTTATAAGGATTACTTTCTATCTCACTCCTCATCCACTTTAGAAACTACATAAATTTATTTAAAGGGACCACTATTGGCTTAAGGTCTCTAAAGTTGGGATTATTCTGAAATAATCGATAGTTGGGATTATTATGAGCGGACCGCCAATAGTTGGAATTATTACTATCAATTTTTCCATTTTTTAATAAATAATGAAACCACGTAAATTGTTCAAAACTTCAATTAATAGTACGGGAGTATAATATACTCCCTTAGCAAAAAAAAAAATCTCACTTATTTTTTTCGGATGTTTTAGAAAATTCTTCTCATTTTCCTTTTTGAAAAGAGTTGTGTGGTTATCATTCATTTACATTTTTCTTACTCAATCACGACCATAATTTATATTTTATTTCCACTTTCTTAAATTTCAATACAAGTCAAACCGTTTAAGAGGTGGAGTAATATTTTTGTAAACGACACTTATTTTGATTATTGGTATGTTATTATTTCAAAGATTAAGAGGTGTTTGGAAATGACTTTTATGCCAAAAAAATAACGGTTTAAACATTTTTAGCGTTTTCAATAAGTGAAAACTTTGTTTGGTAAATAACTGTCCGACCCTAGCATTTTTGAACGGAATCGCTGAAATAGAAACGCTACAAATAACAACGCTTTGGATTTGCGTTATGAAATAGGTCATTTCCTACTAATTGATACGACCAAACAGATAACTACGTATCAAACAACTTTTTGCAACCCATCAACTTATATCATTAGTCAAACTCACTGAATCTACTATTAACAATCTGTTAATATAATCGTTATCGGCTAACCGCTAAATGTGAAACTCGTCTTAATTATCATTTACTCCATTCCATTACGGAGTATTAAATTCCCACTTTCTCTTCCAATAAAATCAAGTTCTTGCTTCTATTTTAATATACTCCATAACATTAGATAGTAAAATACGGAGTACTTGTTTTCCCTTGTGAAAAGTACATCATTAATTACTCTATACTACCTCCGTCCCAAATTGATTTGCAAATTGTTACACGGTAAAATTCACGTCTCGAATTTTCACCCTATACGGTCTGCCTTAACGCCTTAAGACAGTCAGCCTTCCACCCAATGCCGCGGCGCAACCCTTAATTGGAATAGGAACGCCACACTTTAACACACACTTAGAATAAAGGCACACGACTTTACGGTCAACGACCAACCTTGTATTAATTCACAATTAATACACTAAGACTAATACAACACGCTCACAATGTCTAACACACTTGCAAACACTCGGCCACACTGCTGTCTCTCGCTAAGACTACAAAACTCGCAGTTATGCCGCGGCATATTTATAGACGAGCCACGTCTGGCAGTTACAAGCCAACTGCCTAGCCTGAAGGGACGCGTCTCTTCACGTGTGGCAGTTACCAACCGCCCTATGTCGCGGCCTTCCGGTCTGCCCAAGCACTTGTCCGCCCGAAGCCCTCAACTGCCTTGCCACCGGTTCGCCCCAAGGCACCTGTTCGCGTGTAACCGCCCTGCCCTTCCAGACTTGAGTCATGCCGCACCGAACCGACAAGCCTCTTCGAGCTTGCACTCATGCCGCGGCCTAACCCAGCCACCCACGAGTAAACTCTTTGCCTTGAGCTTGTGACCAACTCTCGTTGCCTTGTGCCCAGCTTGCCCAAGTCCCACTTGTCAACCGGCCAACCAACCCTCGTTGCCACCGAAGCTCCCAAATGTCGTGACTGCCCAAGGACAGCCACGCCCCGGGCTCAAGCCTGGCCACGCACCACGCACTACCCTTGAGTCGTTCACGTGCCACCTTGAGCCACTTGCTTTTGTTGTGCCTCCAAGCTGTTGTTCCGCATCCCGTAAGCCATGCCCCGCATGCCACTGATCTTCACCAACACGTGGATCACATGCCGAACCCGCACACCCATAGTCTCCCTTGACCATGTCATGCTGTGTCACGCCCCGGACCTACCGGACACGTCAACAACCCGCCGTACGGTACGAATAGTCAACCGCAGTCCAGCTCATCCATACTATACTAGGCGTCTCGAATATCATTCACAATAGTACATCCATAAACAAGCATAATGTAAAAATAATCATTTAAAGCAGCGGAAATATTTGATACAAGTGTTCATGCCACACTTTGGCAAACATGGGCATACAAGCCCCCAAATAATGATTCAAAAATAATATCCATGAGCATTAATTTAGTGTTTAAAAATAGAACGGAGGAAGCACGAACCACGTCTTCTCTCCCTGAGCTCCCCGAAGCAACGGGTGATGGTAGCAAGCTTTACTCCCTACCTGAAACTGTGAGGTGGCCTCCCCCGTGAAGGGGAGGTCAGTACTTGGAAGCATTTGACAAGTACAATGACAACTATACTAAGTATAATCAATGTTTCAACTTCTAAGACCCTCAAAATAGAGTGATATCATAATATAATGATAGTTCTTCTTTAACCCCTATTATCTTCATAATAAGTTAATTAATTAATTTGTCGGCACACGGCCCTTTTTTTTATATTTCATTTCAATCGTCGTTTACACGACACCGCCCGTAGGTCTTATCATCCTTACGAGACTTGTCACCGCTCTCCGAGGCCTCATCGGGTCCCCGGGCCGGAGTCCAACATCCCGCCCCTGAACTCATACCCATCGTCCCGTAGGAAGGTAAGGTCCATTCGGGGTCCTATCTTATGTGTTACCGCTGTCGGGAGCCTCGTAAGGTCTCCGGTTCGGATTCCACCCTAACCCGTGATCACGATGTAAGTCCATGCTATCCAACCCCGCTCTCTAGAGTCGGGAAGGGCCATGGTCCTTACTAATTACCAATACTTAATCGGCTAATCCTCAAAGACTACCGAATACACCCGTAGGCCAATCCTATATCTAGGATCAATTTATCATTCACTTTATCTTGGGTATCCCTTAAGGCCTCCCCTAACATCACTTAGCTCATACTTATCCACCTTAGTATCTCTTAAGACTACTTAAGGCTCAACAATTTACAATCCAAACCTTGGATCAATTCTAACATATTCTCATTCCAATACCCCGACTAGTATCATAATACTAGTCGGATAAATTCCAACAAAAAGCCATTTTCAATTCATAGTCATATATACAATTTCCAAACTAATTTTCCATTGAAAATATAGTTCATATCAATATACAAAATATAACTTTTAATCACTCATATACTCTTATATGAAGTAAAAATTATATTTCAACATATAGTTTATAGTTAATTCCTTTATCAAGCCAACATGCTTATATCACATAATCATACACAATTTATTCTTAAATTTGTATATTATGCTCCTTTTCCTTATTGACAATAGTCTTCTCATTCTTAGGCATTATTAATCATTAATAATCCTTAAAAACATATTTAATTACCTTAGGTAATCTCATGAAATTAACTCAAAGATTATAAGCAATATAGTCAGCCATCCTCACCTTATGAAGTGCTGAAATAGTTGCCTTCGCTAAGCCCTCCGATCAATCCCCGTTCTAAACCGATTGGAGATGAAAAATCTGGTCAGCAGACGAAAGCCGGGCGGCTTTGGTGAAAGGTGGGCGGCTTTCGTCGTCTGCAGCTACGAACAGCTTCCTTCAAGTGGCGGTTTCCGGCGATTTCGACTCCTATCGATTCCACGACTCTTCTAAGTTAATTACCACCACTTTATAACATTATTCTACACTTTTAAACGTGTATAACTTCATGTTTGATCCATCATATGATTTCTTAAAAATCATACAAAAATAAAGCTAGTTAAAGAACTATATGAGTTCTTACCTCCAATCCTAGCTCTTTCTCCTTGGATTTCGTTTTCTCTTGCTTCCTCCAAGATATGAATGATGTGAAGAGCTTCTCTAGAGCCTCTCTCTCTCTTCTCTTGGTTCGAATGAGTGGAATGGGAAGGGGATGTATCTATCCTCAATCAAACACCAAGGTAGGGTGTTGATAGGACTTTAGGGAGTATTTCTTGTCTCATGCAATCCCCTCCCTCCACAAGTCCGCACCCCCCCATGTTGGGATGTCTCTTTTACATTATTTGAAGTCTATAAGGCTTGTAGGGAAACCCCAAATGGGTATAGGAAGTCCCTCCCAATTATTCCTGCTATTTTTGGTAGGTTCGGCCAAAATAGCACTCGGGTTGTCCAAATATTTTTATCAACTTTTGTTGGCACTTTATTGGGCTTCTATAATTTATTATGATGACCCAACTAAATATTTGGTAGTCCATTCTCATATAATGGACCCGAAGAATAATTTAATTAATCTCACATTAATTAAATGTATCAATCAATCACACGAAATTTATTCGCTAGGAAGTTCAAGTACATTTTAAGTTTCAAATTCAAGTACATCCGGGTGCGGTGTCACATGCCGTCCATGAACTGAACATGGTTTCTCGCAACGCCAACCGTTCTGCCCCCATACTTGGTCTAGCTTGCCTTGTCTTGGCTAAGTCCTCATGCCTTAGCCAAACTTCCACCTTGCCCGTTCTTCGCAATGTTGCAATGCCGCGGCATACCTATGCCTTGGTCATTGCCATGATGACTTTGGCCGCATCCCATGCCCCAAAAGCCACCCTATCGAGCCCAAACCATGTCTCGATAAAGACCCGCCAAAAAGGGGTTTAACAGCTAACCGCTAAATGTGAAACTCGTCTTAATTATCATTTACTCCATTCCATTACGGAGTATTAAATTCCCACTTTCTCTTCCAATAAAATCAAGTTCTTGCTTCTATTTTAATATACTCCATAAAATTAGATAGTAAAATACGGAGTACTTGTTTTCCCTTGTGAAAAGTACATCATTAATTACTCTATACTACCTCCGTCCCAAATTGATTTGCAAATTTGACTTTTCTTGGTCAAACAGTTTCATTCCATTCGCTTAATTAGGATGTCAATTTTTAATTACTCCGTATATTCTAATTTGGAGTTTACAACTTTGAAGAGATTTTAATGTAGTTTCTGAATATATAAATTTTAATTATTAAAAAGTGAATTAATTATCGATAAGGAGCATGGACTTTTATTGTTGGTTGACCAAAAAATGTTGACTTTGCAAAACAATTTGAGACGGAGGGAGTATTAATTTTTCATTATCACACTTTTGAACAAGGACATATTTGGAAACTAAATAAAAATATTATTTAGCTTAAATAACAGTCTAACACTATAGACTTGTTTGAGCGAGGAAGATAAGCAAATTTAGGTGCTTAGCTTATCATTATGTGGGACAGAAAATAATTAGGTTATCATACATTTAGTGATTTAATTAATTTATAGCTCACTCTTACTTCCAAAAGAGTGATCGGAATACCACCGTGATTTTGATGTTGGGTTGTTCTTTTGTTAAGAATAGTGAAAAAAAGTGTTTCAAATATACGTTTATCTTAAATCAATTACTTTAAAACTAAAAGTTAGAAGAAGAGGGAGGTGTGCTATTTTTCACTTTTCTAGTACCCAAAATACTAACTTTACTTTTTTAAAACCATTTTTCTCTTCCAACACTATCATCGTTCACTTCTTTTAGAATTATCAACTTGCACTATTAATTGATTTTCATATTATCTCTAAAATAAATCACTTTATAAAGTAGAAAGAAACGCAAAACCGTTTTTAGTTATGTTGAGTTAGTGTAGAACAACAATTAGGTTAGGTGTTTCTTATCAAAGGAGTACTCGTTTTATTTTCAGGTCCTATTTTTGATTGTGATTAAAGTATAAAGTTTTTATTTTTGAACTAATGCAATCCGGCCAAAACCCAACATAAGAGTTAAGGATTGTTTTGTTTCTAGAAGTGCATATTAAGTTAGCATGATGCCTTCAGAAATATTTTTTAGAAGTAAATGGTTTTCTAATAAAGAGCTTTTCCAACCTCATCAGCCTCAACCTATGTCTTGGAAAGAACTCATTCATAAGGTTCGTTTGGTTCAAGAAGTGTCTAATTACTTTTAAAGAGTAGTACTATAATTATCAAAATGTGAGGCTCAAATCTCACAAAACATGAGAGTTAAGTTGGCATCGCATTTGAGCAATGCACCCTCAACGATAAGAATTTAAGATGACATTACCCAAATGAGGTAAAGGTAAAATGGTATAAACTATAAAGCATTAGACTGGTCTAGTTTATTACGGAGCACTTAACACCCGTTTTTTAATACCTTTTGCAACATTGGTTAGAGCATAATTGACATATAAGGCTTCAGTTAGTGAATCAAGAATTTCAAAATGCACGTGACATGCTCATTAATAACAACTGTCTTATATACTAACCTACAGATGAGTATGCTCTTAAGCAACTATATTTTAAATAACAACGTTGTCTAATAAGTCTACAACAGGTTGGATTTTACAGCTCAATTTTGACTATATTTTAGTTATAAATATATTATTATTTTTTTTGAAAATAAATTTAAATCCGTCTTCTTTTCAAATTTCAAAATCCGATTTTTCAATTTTTTTTACTTATAAGGAATTAAATATACTAATGGTAAACGTGAAAATGAAAATATTGCAACTAAAAAGTAATTTTCCTCCAATGATACATTTTTTTCTTCACGTGTTTCTTTGGCATGCTTTGTGCATACCACTGGCCTTGTTTAGTTGTTTCTACTATCCAACACCATCATGAAAACTCAAACACATTAGAGTATTCATTAGCCAGGCAAAAAGGCTAGAAGAGAATCATATAGTAGCGACTGAGCAGGCAGCAACCAGGACAGAACATGTGTTTACAAGTATACTCTATCTGGTTTCAATTCAATTTGATGATTGTTTGTTTGGATGGGTGTTTGACAAATCATTCTTGAATTATTTGGTCAAGCCTTTCTGTGTGAAATAATTTTAAAGGAAAAGGAGTATGTAAGACGATTTGAATAAATAAACAAAACAAAAAACACACATCTAGGAGCTACAAACGATATGTGAAAATGAAGATGCCAAGTCGGGTAATTGGTACTTCTGAGCCATATGATATATTTGTCCTTCGTTACACAGCAAAGTTAGTAGGAGATTCACCACTATACTTGTTCTGGCATTAGAATGCTCACAACTTTGTATAGGGAATGCAAATGGAGGGTTTGTACTCTACTGATATCTGGGTGGGTTGTTGTTCCTGATATAGTATTGCTCAGACCTGGCAGTTTCAACCAAAGCAGGGTTTAGGCCCTTTGTTCCAGTATACTTGGGATCCATCCCAGTGCGTGCACTTTTCTCTGGACGGCGATGTTTTACCTTATCCCCCTGACTTTTAGACCTCATTTCAGGCTGATAGGAAGGCTGAGCATCCTCAGTGCTTGTTGATGATGCATAGTATGCTTGGTAGTCATGGTGCCTGGTAGATCGGTGCAGCCTGGTTGACTGTGGTGACTCTATCGAACTAGAAGATCTATGTTTGTGGGTCTTAACCTCTTTATACAGATTATTACTGTTGACCACACTTTGAGGGTGAACCGGCCTAGTGGTGATCTCAGAAACTGGGGCAGAAACTCTCCGTTCCTGATTATCTTCTACTTCTTCGTCTTCTGGCATGATGAGAGAATCTTTAAGTGGAGTGAGGCCACTGCCGACTCTAGTGCTCCTGAATTGCAGTGGATTAAGAAGGGTGAAAATGAAAGACACGGCTTCAAGTGAGAGATTGGCCAAATCCCAAATGAGCTGCCCAAAAGATGGCCATCCAGCCACTACTTCATTGTCTCCCTTTCCCATTTCAACAACAGGAGACACCTTCTCCCTCCTGATCAGTTTTTTGTCTTCCCTGCCTACTGCATTTCCCTGCATTCCAAAAGGAGTAGTACAAACTGTTTACACATTTTTTGGTTCTTGGATGACCAAGGCTCATATGAAACTCGGAAAATATTAGGGAAAGAAAACAGGGAGGAAAACATGAGGGGGAGTTTGCAGGAAACAAAGTATGTGGGGAAAATAAAAATAAAAATGTTCAAAGTCGATAGATTTAGTTTTTACATTTGTTCAAACTCGATAGATTTCGTTTTTATATTTGTTCACTCATTTTATGTATTCATTTCTACTTAGTATTAAATTTGTAAATATAAACCCTGTAAAAGAGATTAAAAAATTAATCAAATTTGATTCTTAAATGCATTTTCCCAAGTAAAACCAAAGTCCACAAAATATGTAGCAATTCTTTTCTTATTGGCTAGCACATTCATTGATCCAAACATACCACAAGTCAAAACGGTGTCAAACCCCTAATGCAGAGGATGGATAAAGAGCCACGTAGCACTTAACTCGTGAAAATAAAGGTGTGTTGGTTCGGACTGAGGGTTTTGGAGGAAAGGAGATTTTGGCTTTGGAGGGCAAAGTCTATATCTTGTGATATATAATTGAGATTCCATAAAATTAATGGAAAACGTAATACATGCATTTCAGCCACCCTTTAATCCTTTATTGGGTAAGCGAAATATTCTATTCATCAAGAACTAAATATAGATCACAACAACAACATACCAGAGTCGAGAAAATTGTAGAGCCAAATCCCTGCTGAAGCATGCATACAGCATACCCTATCACTACAGCACCTATGACCATAAAAATATCTGCAAAAAGGAAACTGCAGATTATGGACCAGGTTTTGAATAAAATCCCTATATAGAGCCCCATTTATTTACATCGTCTGGGGGATTCGAACCTATGGTTGAGACGGAACTTTGCTCGTAGTCACAATCCTCTTGATAAAGAGAGATTTGCCTTATTGCTGCATTTCCTCTATCAACAATCAACAATGAACACGTTTGCTGGACATAAACCACATCAAAGTCATTTGAGAATTGGGCTTCATCACTTGGCCCATCTCTATACCCTGCGCTGTGGGACTTCCCTCCAGCAATCGTTGTCACACCCGATTCTCCTATCTTTCTTATGGCAAGATTTGATGTATCAGCAACATAGACATTCCCTTTATCATCCATGACAACTCCTCTTGGATTATTGAAACGGGCTTCACTTGGTTTCCCATCAACATGTCCTTTATGACCCTTAAATGAACCAGCAACCAATCTTGCCCTACAATCTGCATCAATCGCCACATTACAATTCCAAAAAACTACTCTGTTTATTTCATCACACACACATCCCATAATTGAACGACTATATTTTACTTGGCCAAAAAATCCATGATTCGAACTTCAGTAGTTTTCTGAGACCCCGCCTAGTAACATTAATCGGGTATTCTGCTTAATCTTCTTGTAAGCAAATCATGAGCTTGTTTGGTAAGAGTTATTTGGATGAAATAGTTGAATTTTATGAAAGTAAAAGCATTTGGTAAATTTGATATGAGCCATTTAAGTATGTCAAAGGGATACTTGTTCTAATTGCTCTGCTGAAAAGAAGAACAGATAAATAATGCTGCCAAACAGGACCTACGTATGACGTATCATTTGAATTACTTATTCATCGATTTAAGCATTTGATTAGTGTCCTTCTCCCAAATAAATAAACCCAAATGTCAAATGAAAGGGGAGAATAAAACAGTGCCAACCAATTGACATTTAGCGTCCTTCTCCCAACTAACTGAATGCACTCTAAGTGTTCTATTTCCAGACTTCAAGAAGCAAATACAGCATTACAATGAAGCCAATGATAAACTATGGGAATTCAAATCTCAATAGAGAACACTATATTGAGAAAAGTATGAGAGAAATGAAGGAGGAAGTGGAGAAGCTTACATTGGGACAACGGGGGAGTAATCTTAACAATGTTGTTCCGAGAAGCGTCCACTGCAACTAGTTCACCATCCTGTGAGACACGAATCTTGTAAGGCACAACCCCAAGTTCATTTCCTCGGACCACAGTTTCAACCAAGTACCCGTCTTCAAATTGAAGTACATTCCCACCTTCTGTATACCCACAATAGAAACACAAGCAACAAATTTCACTTCAAATTTCAATATCATTTCGATAAAACCCAGATTTGAAGCATCACAACTACACAACCTTCCTAAGCATTATATACTGAAACACTACATATACTCACAGATTGGGGAATTACCGCGAATTCCAAATGAGCTTACCTGATTGGGGAACCTTGGAGGAAGAAGTCCTGCTAGTCAATTTGAACAGAGAACTCAAGTGCTTTATTAGAGGCCCTGAAATTCATACAAAATTACACGCTGATTAGAGAGTTCGTGCAACGAATTAAACAGATCAATCAATTTCTTCACACTGGGAGAGGGAGGGGGGTTACCAGCTGGAGCAGCAGCAAAGACTTGAAGGTGAAGAGAAAGACTGAAGAGGGCGAGGAGAGAGAGCAGGAAAAAGGAAACCCTCATGGTTTTCTATCAATTTGAAACAGCTAATGAAGAGAGAAACGGATCAGAAAAAGATTGAAAGAACAATATGCAGATGAAGAATGCAAAAGGAGCACATCAATTGCTTTTTATGTGCTCCGTGAAATGCAAAAAGTTTTGCCGAGGAGACAGCTAAAATGAAGCTTATAGACCATCAAAAGCGCAATTCCAGTGAAGTCAAGTTCCATTAAAATATACTTTATGGTAGTAAATTTGTGATAATTTCACAATAAAACAATAGTGAGAAAGTCTAAAAGTCTAAAACCCAACTTCACTGTGTTAAGAAAAGAGCCCAAAAATGACGCCAGGCGAGAAAAGGAGAGGAAGTGTCACTGGTACTCTGATAGCTGAGAGAGAAAGAGAAATGGACAGTGCTATCTTCATTAATAAAGAGAAGAAAACAAACCCAGATTTGCAAGGATAGGTTCTTATCGTTGGAATTTTTTGATACCAAATTTCATCTTATTCATCAAATCTTATTCATCAAATCTAGTTTACTCATACCAAATTTCAGCTAAAAATTTAATCGGAAATGCATTCAAATTAATTCTTGAATATAACTGCTCATTTAACTACACAGTTATCTTCAAGAATTAATTTGAATACGTTCCCGATTGAAGTTTTAGCTTAAATTTGGTATGAGTAAACTAGACTTGATGAAAAAAATGCTCAAAAAATTTCATCAAAAAAATCCACCAGGAACCGTCCCAAACCGCGATGGCCAGACAAAGTCTCTTATATATGACTTAGGATCAATCACCTTCAAAAAAACAATATGACTCGTTGATCCTATAATGCGCATAAATGAGCCAACGACGGTTAAAGTTGGCTCTCCGGAATATGCGTTTCCTCTCATTGAGCTACTTGAGGCCAACTTTTATAGGATTGAGCTTCATCTCCGGACTCGTTCATGATCAGCATCCGGAATATGCGTTTCCTCTCCGTCGCCAACGTATTTCGTACTGGGTTGAACTTCATCTCCGGTCGCCGGTGGTTCAGAGCCGGAATCCTCTCCTTGGGGTGCCATCAACTCACCCATGTCATAGCTATTGATGAAAGCCATCTGCTCAACACTATAATCCATTCGCTTAATACCTTCACACCAGACTCCTACTCCTCCGTCGACCTGTGAAGAGGAAGAGGACATGAGGAAGAAGACGCTACATTGAAATGTGCTCCCTTTTGCGCAAATATGTAACGGGAAGGGGGGAGTGCGTGGGAAAGAAAGAGAGGGAGAAGAGAAGATTTCCTAGGTGGGGTAAATGGAATGGTAATTTTTTAACCCTTTTATATGATGTACAAATCGTGTACATCTTATGTACTCCAAGACAAATTGTTGTGAGAAGATGTACTCTCCGATGCAAAAATAAATAAATCAGGTATATACCGATTGAAAATGTCCAAGGTCCAAGAGCATGTATACTTTGGGACCTTTGGTCTCACCTCTCATGCATTTTTGAATAATTGATTTTAGTTTGAATTACTTTTGTCTTCCGCATTGGAGTTGCTATAAATAGACCCTCTCCATTTGATTCAGACCATCTACTATTATAATTCTCTACAGCCTAGGATCCTATCATTGATTAATTATGACCTACAAACTCAATACATCCTCTTCATTTTTTTTACACCTCTTCTCCAATTCACCGTGAGCATTGGTGATACTCTTACAGAGTGTTTGCAACTGCTTCTGGTAAAAAAAACACTTTTGGAGATGTAAGGAAAATGTGATTAGTAGTAAAAGTTGATAGTGTTTGAGAAAAAATTGATTTTGAAAAGTAAAAGTTGGTAGTGTTTGGTAAAATAAGTGCTTTTTGTATAATAGAAAAGAGAACAACACTTCTCACACGCAAACCGAAAAAAAAAGAAGTAAAAATTGGTAATGTTTAGTAAATAAGTGTTTTTTAAGCAAAAAAACTGAGAAGTTTTTTTTAAGTTGTTGCAAACACTCCCTTAGTCTAACCAGCTCTATGCATTGTCCAGTTAGCTTTTCATCCATTCTTATTCAAAACATAACATGACATTAACCATTGGTTAAATCACTCACATTGATAAAGAACTTCATTTATTGTTCTATAAATACATCCTGAGTTTAGCACTTCATTTCATCTAAAAACAACTTCTTACTAGCACCCGATGACAATCAATATAGTTAGTATTTTTTGATGAACATGTATAACATATCTCCTGAAAACTCTTTCAAGAAAATATGCAAATGCAGTTTAATGTGGCGAGACTGGTGGTGACTTTCATCTAAGGTTAACAATTAAATTTAACTATATTTACCGGGAGGGTTGATTTATGCCTTAGTGAAAATGCCCCTGGTCAGAATGTAAGTGAGAAATAAAAGAATGGGTGTGATATGAGTGTGTAACTTTGAAATGAGAAGTGTTAGGATGGGTAAAAAAGTTATATATCTTTGAAGTGATTAGACTGTTTTGTATACCAAAAGATAAAAGTGTTTTTATACCAGACTACCAGTCATTATTATCACTTAAGGTTTCAAGTATACAAGATGTTATTTTATGATGAAGAGGTAATAGGTATTATCTTCAAACTCTTTTAAGGAAATATGCAAATACAATTTAATGTGGCGAGACTGGTAGTGTTCATCTAAGATTTACAATTATATTTAAATATATTTACAGGGAGGCCGATTTATGTTTCACTGAAAAGGTCATGGGTTTTGGTCACCGTGTTTTGGTTGCTGTTATGACTGGCAGTCACCGGCTGAACGACGGTGATCACTAGCGAGACGCCGATGTTTACCGGTCAAGGCGCCGATGGTCTGAACAGGTGGTCACTATAGTTTAGTCATTGTCACTATGGTGAGCGTGACTGACGACGATAGCAAACGGAGGTCACTGCGAGGTCATTTGCGGCGGAAGTCACTATGGCGAAGGCCACTATGGTGGATCATGTCATTGTCAAATAAGTCACCAGGGATTAGGGGTAATTTAGTAAGTATAATATTTATTGATCACATACTTGGAAATTTTAAAAAAATGTCACTTTTTGTCTATAACTAATTTTTTTGTAATATTTATGACATAACTCTTATTTGTTACTTCTATATATCATTCTCTTTGTCCTATTCAAAGATTACATTTTTCTTTTTTGTACGTCCAAGGTTCTCGTTTTCTATTTTAGGAAACAATTAACACTCTAAATGACAATTTAATCATCAAATATTGAAAATAATATATTCATAACATCACAAATATCATCAATAACCTCATTATATTATATATATTCATCAAAATTGTTTCTCAAAATATACTCAAATTACTAGATTTTATTAATATCTAAATAATCATGTCATTTTGCAATTGCACTTTTAAATGGGACAAAGATAGTAACTTTTATGACAATTGCCCAACATCTTGTTGTTCAATGGTAGTGCCCCCAGGTGGCCCGACCATCGTCAAGCCACCCACAACCGATTGACGAATCTTTTTACTAGATTGTCGCTTCTGATTTTTTCAGAGTTCCATCATTGCCGTCCAGGCGTCCACCTTCTCCGGATTCGCCGCCACTAACAGGCTGACTCATCACTCGCGAACTGACCTTAATTATGCAAGGGAACTAATAGATATTGAAATGTTTTGACGAAAAATGAAGAAATATTTGTGAGTGCACCCAATTACTTGTGGAAACATTTTTTGAGAAACTAATGAAAACCAATTCTGAAAAATCCATTCTACTTTTGCTTCCAAGAATCAATTCCAAAACATCCTCACATAGTCCACATGTTCTTGATCTGCATCTTTGTCCACCCATTATTATCATCATCATCATCAAAGACAGATATACTGTCCCAAAAAAACATTAGGAGATACATACTCCGTAATCAGTAACTCACCCTATCTCCTAGTAGCCCACTCCCATGGCGTCCGAATCGTATAGCAAGAGCCGGCAGCAGCAGCTTCACTTCATCTTGTTTCCTCTAATGGCTCCTGGCCATATGATCCCAATGGTAGACATCGCCAAGCTACTAGCCCAGCGTTGCGGCGGCGCCGTCACCATCTTAACCACCCCCGTCAACGCCAACCGCTTCCGATCAACCCTGTCTCGTGCCGTAAGTTCCGGCCTGAAAATCCAAGTACTCGAGCTCAGATTCCCCACCTCAGAATCAGGGTTGCCTGAAGGGTGCGAGAATATCGACCTGCTTCCTTCCCTGGACATGGCGCCTAAATTCTTGGCGGCCATCAACTCGCTCCGGCAAGAGGCGGAACAGGTGCTGGAACGGCTTGATCCGCCGCCGAATTGCCTCATTTCAGACATGGGGCTGCCGTGGACGGCGGAGATCGCTCTGGGTCTCAACATCCCCCGCCTTGTTTTCCATGGAACGTGCTGCTTCTCCCTCCTATGCAATCACAGAATAATGGAATCCAAGATTCTTGACAGTTTGGAGTCCGATTCGGACCGATTCGTCGTCCCTGATGTGCCCGACATGGTTGAGCTCACGAAAGCTCAGGTCTCGAGCTCTTCGAAGAAGACTCCTCACGGCACTCCAAATTACGCTCTAATGGAAGAATTCAAGAAGAAATTTCTGGCCGCCGAGAAGGCAACATACGGCGTGGTCGTCAACAGCTTCGAGGAATTGGAACCCGAATATGCCAGAGAGTATCGCAAGGAGAAACAGGGGAAAGTATGGTGCATCGGCCCTGTTTCCTTATACAGCTCGGCGGACGACAAAGACCACGCCGCCGTGAGAGGCGACGAGACCGCCGCGACTAACCAAGACTGCCTCAAGTGGCTGGAATCCCACGAGCCAGAATCTGTAGTGTACGCAAGCCTGGGAAGCTTGGCTAGGCCAAATGTCGAACAGATGGCGGACATGGGCCAGGGATTGGAATCAACGGGGAGACCCTTCATCTGGGTGCTGGGAAGAGGCCGCAATCTGAGCCGCATAGAGGAATGGATTGCCACGACCGGGTTCGAGGAAAGGAACAAAGAGAAGGGGATGGTGGTTCGCGGGTGGGCTCCTCAGATCCCGATCCTCTCCCACCCATCGGTCGGCGGGTTCTTGACCCACTGCGGGTGGAACTCAGTGCTGGAAGGGATCGCCGCCGGCGTGCCAATGGCAACGTGGCCGCTCTTCGCCGAGCAATTCTGTAACGAGAAACTGGTGGTGCAGGTTTTGGGGGTGGGGGTGAGCGTGGGGGCGGAGGTGCCGGTCAAGTGGGGAGAAGAAGAAGAGGTTGAAGTTTTGGTGAAGAAGGATGACATAAAGAGAGCAGTGGAGAAAGTAATGGGAGAGGAAGGGAAAGAGATGAGGAGGAAGGCGAGGGAGGCGGGTGAACTGGCTCGCATGGCGATCCAGGAGTCTGGTGGTTCTTCTGCTCTCAACTTGGCCTCCTTAATCCAAGAGATGTCAAGTATAAATATGTGATTGTGATGAAGATGATGGGGAGGGATCATCTTAGAAAATATAGAAGTGTGCTTTTAGGATTCGGAGTCTCTGCTTTAGAGCTCGGCTTGTTCGTTGCTGCAAGCCTGCAAGGGACATCTGCCGCACGGCCGAGGATCTGAATTCGCGCTTTTAAGGGAGTACCTTCACCTTGGTGCAATTTAGTGGCATATCAATTTCGGTTCGATTTTTATTCCGTTCTGTTCGATGTGAATATAATTATTATCAAATAAAGGAATAAAATGTTTTGATTTGGCTTTAGTTGGTTATGTTTAGTTTGGTTCAATTTACAAAGTTCGAATTAGACATTAAGCTTTTAAGTAGACCAAATTAACACACAATCCACTTATTTCGACTATATTTGGCCACCCACTTGAAACTCCCTTAAACCCCATGGTTAACCGTCCACGCTCCAATAGATTTGAATCGTCCCATGGTTAAAATTTGTTCGGATTTGTCATTGTTTAGATTTTATTTAATACGATTTGAAAGAAATGCTAAAGAACTCAAATCAAATTGTATATGATTCGATTTTGATTCGATTCACTTTGGCATGGTTCGATTCAATGAAATTGAAATCAATATATTCACCCCAATAGATTGTTTTACAAAGACTCAATATAGGTATTGTTATTGCTTTTTAATGATATTCTTCATCACATATCAGGTAACACGCTCAGCACCGGCATGAGTAGCTCAACTGGTAAAACGGTGGAATTGTGGGAAAGTTGGAAAATGATCAAGGATCAAAATCCTTGATCATTTGCTGGATTAGGCCATTCTTGCACGTGGATATAAGGTCTACCACCGTTAAGATTGATTGAGTCATCATGATTTACATCCTCTCACATACCGGTAACATGCTCACCTAACTTATGCGGATGTGCTTCATATATTTTTCGTCTCATCACCTTTGTGTCAACTATAATGCTAGTAAATGAATTAATAATTACGGAGTACTACGTAGGCCTGCAAAATATTCAAGTACTGAACAAGTAGCTCGCAAGCTACTCAATCCATGACTCGACAAATATTCAACTTAAACAACCTCACAAAAAAGAAATTAGCACAACTAAAATAGGACGGAAGGGCTATTATATACAAGTATTTATATATAGTGTTAAAAGGGTTAAGGTAATGTCTAAAGTTTAATATAATAAAACTAAAGTTTATATATAGTAAGTAATACATGTACACATTAATCTTTGGAACCTCAAGAGCTATTGTATTGACATCTAGATATTAAAGGGAAAACAGTCAAATAGGTCCTCGAACTTTCATAAAAAGGTCAACTAAGTCCTTCTATAGGAGGTTCTGTCCGGCCGTCGTGATTTGGGGCAGTTCCCTGTGGAATTTTTTGATGAAATTTTTTGAGCATTTTATTCACCAAGTCTAGTTTACTCATACCGAATTTCAGCTAAAAATTCAATCGGGAACACATTCAAATTAATTCTTGAAGATAACTGCGCATTTTTGCGTTCTCGAATTAATTTGAATGCGCTCCCGATTGAATATTTAGGTGAAATTTGGTATGAGTAAACCAGACTTGATGAATAAGATGCTCAAAAAATTTCATCAAAAAATTTCACCGGGAACCGCCCCAAATCGCGACGACTGGACAAAGTTTCCTATAGAAGGACTTAATTGACTTTTTTATGAAAATTCGAGGACCTATTTGACAGTTTTCCCAGATATTAAATGTAATATTAAGTGCAACAAATGCAATAGAGTAATATTATGTTTTTTTGGAACCTCAATATAACATGCGTTTAATATTGAATACGTATAAGATATTACTCATGCACAAGGAAATAAGATAAACTAGAAAATATTATTGAGGAGGTCGCAGGTTCGAGTCTCATCCCAATCAAGGATGCTGACATTAACCTGAGCAGATACTATAATAGGTTTAGACTTTAGAAGAATGTTCCAAACATAAGATAAACTAGAAAATAATACAATATCCTAATATAGTAATATCCCGTCCCAAAGTAAGTGTTACATTGCCCATATTTTACTCAAATCTTAATCACAACTTTTAATTTTTCAACCATTTTATTAATAATCGTGCTAAACCAAAACAAGACACGTAAAATTAGATGAAGGTAATCTGCAAAAAAAATGGATGAAGGTAACAATAAGGATGTTTTTACTTGGACTGTAATTTGCTGGTCTGGTCTGATCTGGTCTGGTCTGGTCTGAACTGGTCTGGTCTGGTCTGGTAAGGTCTGGTTTCTTTGTATTTTTATAATTATCCAAGTCTGGTTTGGTCTGGTCTGGACTGGTCTGGTCTGGTCTGGACTGGTCTGGTCTGGTCTGGGACAAATTACAGTCCAAGTAAAAACATCCTAAATATGCATGCAATTTCAAATTAGAAGTGCAATGTCGGAATTATTTACACCACGGAGAGAGTAAAATAAATTATAAAGAGTAAATTTCATTAATTATGATATATAGCTAATATGGTGTATGGATTAACATTATATTCAATCGTATAAATTCTATATCACTACCACTAATATTTTAGGCAAAATATTTGGTAACCAATATTTTCTCTAATTTGTTTTATTTGTATTTATATTTATGTATTATTATAAAATGGTAAGAAGTTTTTAAAATGAGTTTGATTTGCCGATCTTTACAAAAATACTGCAACTTTATTTTCATATCATATTTACCTACAAATTAATAAACTTAATTCCATTAATAAACTTATTTTCCATTAATAATTCTAACGAGAATAATCTCATAAAATATGATACTACATGCGTCCCGTTGAAAGGTTCTCACATTCCTTATTTGTGTGTCCCGTTTAAAGGTTCCTGTTTCATTTTAAGAAATAATTTACTCTCTTTAAATACACTTTTACTCAAATTTCTTTTTCCTGCTCATTACATGTCAAGTCTCACAATTTCTCCTTCCCCAACTTATCTCCCTTTAATTATTTTCACTTTATATATTTATTACTAGCAACTTTTTTCTAGCAATTTTCTTTCCTCTTATTTTTTTTACCCAAATCACCTTATTTAACCACATGCCTAAATAATCGTGTCATTTACCCATGAGAACCTTTCAACGGGACCCCAAATTACTTTATTTAACCACATGTCTAAATAATCGTGTCATTTACTCATGTGAACCTTTCAATGGGACGGAGGGAGTAATTTATATGTACATCTTGAACGTCTATTATTTTAACGTTAAGAACAAATTAGCTATAAAATGGTAAAGTGACAATATTTTAGAATTGATCAACAAGATAACAATTAAGAAAAAGATATGGCATAAAGTCTTTCCTTATGAGAAAAAGTACATATATTTTTACTTGGACTGTTTTCAGTCTTAGACTAGACCAGTCTAGATCAGAACAAACTAGACTTAGGGAGTGTTTGTAATTGCTTCAACTTTGAAAAAGTGATTTTTTAAAGTGATTTTGGGAAAAATGATTAATAGTAAAAGTTGGTAGTGTTTGAGAAAAAAGTGATTCTGAAAAAGTAAAAGTTGGTAATGTTTGGTAAAATAAGTACTTTTTGTGTAATAGAAAAAGTGAAAAGCAGTTTAAAGTACCCTTCCACCTGCTTCCAGCTTTTAGCTTTTAAGTTATTAATTTAAACAGAAGTTGTCATTTGAAAACACTCTTTTTAACTTTTTTAAAGTCAAAAGCTGAAAAGCGTTTTTTTAAGCAACCACAAACACTGCTTTAAACAGACCAGACGATTTCCATAGTTAAAAAGTACACAGAGAACAGACATTTATTAGACCAGACCAGTTTAGACCATACCAGATCAGATATGACCAAGTCAACAAATTTCTAGATATTAGATGTAATACATTTCAATGGGATGGATGGAGTAATATATATGTACATCTTGAGTGTCTATTATTTTAACGTAAAGAACAAATTACCTATAAAACGGTAAAGTGACATTATTTTACAAGTGATCAACAAGATAACAATTAAGAGAAATATATTGCGTAAAGCCTTTCCTTATGAGAAAAAGTACAAATATTTTTACTTGGATTATTTTCAGTCCTAGACTATACCAGACCAAACAAAAACAAACCAAACTTAAACAAACTTAAATTTTTTGACTATTTAACAATACAGATTTCTTCGAGGTTGGTGACATGGGCGGATCTAATCATCTATGTTGGGGCAGGGGTGGGCTCCAGCCCAGCCCAGCCCAGCCCAATTTATTTTTATTATTATAGGTATAGGTTTAATTTCCAGCCCACCTCAAAACTAATGTCTAGCCCAGCCCAAGCCTATCAACTTTGTAATTCTATTTGATTATTAATTGAATTTTTTCAGTAGATAGTAAAATATTTTTTATTTATTATTATAAATTTATAATGATTAAAGATAGAATTAAAGATTAGAAAATGATTTATTTGTAATGCAATTAAAGAATAGAGAACGATGTATTTACTGTTTAGGCATGTAAGAATGGATTCAAAATCTCAATTCAATTTTAAAATTGTGAATACTTATTAGTTTTATGTACATCGACTATTTTTACTTATTAGTTTTATACTTTTATAGAAGTATTTTAATTCACATCAATAAATACTAAAATCTTTAATAATCAATAATAAAATTATAAATCACACTAAAAACGTTTAAATTTTAGATATGCTACCTCTGTCTCATTTTATTTAGCCATCTTTGACTCTTTACTCAAAGATGGTAAACTTTGATCCATCATTTTAACTCATGTATTAATGTGAAACTTACTAAATTTATACTTTTATGATAAACTTTTTAACAAAGAACATTTCCATTTCATTTTCATATTATCAATTTTATTGTATAAATATATAGCCATTCAAAGTTTAACTTCTTTGACTTGAAAAGTCAAACTAGTCTTAATAAAAGTCGGAGGTAGTATATACTAGTTTATTTCTATAATTTATAAGTTATGAATATGCTCGAGTCCATGTTCGAGATTGAAGCTCGTTAAGCTTTGGTCAGTAAATTAAATTCGAAATCACGATCGAACTCGAGTAGTTCGAAAAAAACTCAGTCCAATAACTATCAGTCTTAAGCTAAACTTTTTGTATGCAATAACGAAAATTTTTACTGCTTAGCCCACCCCACCCCTTATTCCTGGATCCGCCCCTGGTTGGTGATCCTTAAAAATAATTAAATTAATTAGACCGTATATTATTATACTTATTTACATATAATCTGAATACGCACGGGTATCGAGTCTAGTTTATATATAGTGTTAAATGGGTCAAGGTAATGTCTAAAGTTTAATATAATAAAACTAAAGTTTAATATAATGGACATTAGAAGTGTTGATTTTGAAACTTTGAAGTGCAGTTCTTATTTGCAAACATATTACTCGTTGAAGTAATATACATTCATATTTCTTTGGAGTACATGTTAGATCATATCTTATTAGCTTCTTGTTTTGGAGGTCTAGTATCAACTTTTGTGTTTAGTGTATTTAGACTTTGTTTGCGACCACTTAAGAAAAAGTGATTTTGACTTTTTTTAAAGAAAAAAACACTTATTTTACCAAACACTACCAACTTTTACTTTCTCGGCTTCCGTGTAGAATCTACTTTTTACTATTTCTATTACACAAAAAGCACTTATTTTACCAAACACTACCAACTTTTACTACTAATCACTTTTTATCAAAAAGTGCTTTTATTTAAGTACAAGTGGTTGCAAACAAAGCCTTAATCTTTTGGCAACTTTTGGGCTTTGGCTGAATTGTAAAGTACTTCCCCATCTCGTAATTAAGTTCTTACTTTCCTTTTTGGGATGATTAATATTACGTTCCTACTTCAAACCTTTCCTTATTTGGCAAATGATTTACACCAAAACAGTGCCAAACAGTATTCAAACAGTGTCAAACAGTGTCTAAACAGTGCACTCCACAGTAAAGTCAAATGTATTTCCTAATATGTGTAAAGTCAATCTAGGAACTTAATTAAGAACCGGAGGGAGTAGTTAATAAAGCCTCCATAGGCATTGAGTCATCAACTGAGCATATATTTGGTGATTATATGAGTACTTGGGTTTGAAAAGGCTCGCAGAAAAAATTGAGTTCTTCGTGTCAAGTTTTGAGTCATTTTGTACCCTGTTTAAGGAGTGTTTGAGATTGCTTAAAAAACGATTTTGGCTTAAAAAGACTGAAAATAGTGTTTTCAAATGACATCTTCTGCTTAAATTAATCACTTAAAAGATAAAAGCTGGAAGCAGGTAGAAGAGTGCTTTAAACTGCTTCTCACTTTTTTTTATTACACAAAAAGTACTTATTTTACCAAACACTACCAACTTTTACTTTTTCAGAATCACTTTTTTCTCAAACACTACCAACTTTTATTATTAATCACTTTTCCCAAAATTACTTTTAAAAATCATTTTTTTAAAGTTGAAGCAATTGCAAACACTCCCTTAATCGAATATGAAGTTCATCACTTGATCAAACTCGAACCCGAGTTTGAATAGTTAAAAAAATTCAAAGTCAAGCTCAAATATAGTTCTACTCTGGAGGCTTTACTTCATTACATGGCTCGAATTTACCCCTATTAATACTACATACTTCGTATTATCATGTATTTTGTACAAATAGTAAAAGCTTATCACCTTAAAAATCATACGTGCACCATAGGCCTGGGATCGGTTCGGTTCTTGTTAAAATTCGATGGAACCATATAAAAATCATAGACATTAAATTCGATTCGGTTCTAGTTAAAAATGTAGTTGTTAAATTCGGTTCGGTTCTAGTTAAATTCGGTTCGGTTCTTTTTTCGGTTCCTAACAAAAATTTATTATCCTCCCGAAATCAACACACTTCAGTCACGTAAAAAAATTCAAATTTTAAATCACGAATTTATGACCATTACATTATACATGCATGATATCTCAATGTTCAAATATCCAAGTGCAACATTAAATTTAAACATAACAAAAATCTCAATTTAAAATAGGCATTAACTGTCAAGTAAAAAGGTTCAATAGCCCAAAGTACACATCCAATAGCAGGTAGTTCAACCCCAAAATAATATTCTTCTTCTGGTAATGCACAATAAGTAAAAACTACATAGTAATAAACAGCGTAATGAACAGGATGTTAATTCTTTTTTGTAGTGAACTCCAGTAACAAATTCAATTACAAACAAACAATAAATATAAAAATGGTCTAAAATATTAAAATGATAACTACTCGGATTGGCGTGGTCCACAATATATAAGGTATATTATGCAAGAAAAATATTCTTGACAAGAACTTTTTGCCCGGAACGCCGCCTGGCCACCTTCATTTGAGGTGCTTCCGTGAAGAATTTTTTGATAAAGTTTTGTGAGCATGTTCTACATGAAATGTAGATTACATATACCAAATTTGAGCTTGAAATTCAATCGGGAAGTGAGTTAATAAAATATTGAAAAAATTGCGTTATATATATATATATATTTTGGCATAGTGTTTTTCAATAATTTATTTAACTAACTTACCGATTGCATATTAAGCTCAAATTTAGTGGACATAATCTTTATTTAATAGAAAACAAACTCACAAAATTTCATCGAAAAATACCACCCGGAAACACCTCAAATGAAGATTACTCATGCAATGTATGAGAAGTTCGGTTCCTGGCTAGGAACCGGAACCGAACTGGAACCGAACCGATGAAAGACTATAGGAACCGAACCGAAAAAAAATGGAAGTCCAAAATTATAGGAACCGAACCGGAAATTTCGGTTCGGTTCGGATCGGTTTTCCCAATTTTCGGTTCTATGTCCCAGCCCTAGTGCACAAGCTTCGCTTGAAGTTTATATATGAACGTTTGTATACGTTTGTGATTTCCAAATGTGGTGTCACTTGGATTACTGTGTACTTCTGGGCCAACATAAAGCTCTAATGTAAACGAGGACGAACGGAATAAATCAAAAGTAGTTGGACGGGAATGAAAAAAATGACCACCAATACTCAACACATACAAAAAATGTAAGTGTAAACATCTTGTTAACTACATACACACCACTTTTTTAACTATATGTTGTATGTGTGCAGACAAATAATGTCTACGCACATACATTGATTTTCATGCAACCAAGCTCTGATGTTTCTGCAAAGCAACGCGCAAACCAGTGTTCGTATACAAACATTAATTTTTTGTACACAAAAAATTGTACATTTCGTTTGTTCTTAAATATTTTATCTAGGCACACAGACACAAAAGAAGTCAGTGTTTGTATATAGACACATTTTTTGTGGTGTCGATCATTCCAGTGACTTTAACTCTCAAACCTCGTTTTTTTCCAAAAAGATGACAAGACTCAAGAGTAATGAAAAGTGTGACTTATTCGCTCAGTCCACATGTGACTTAACCGCTCAGCCCAAATTTGATACTCCTTAAGGTTCAGACATATCAGCTACACAAGACTCTCTTTTTTAACCCTGCTTCTCTTCTTCTATGTTTCATGGCTTCCTCTGGCAAAGCTCTAAGGGAACAGAAGAGTGGGGCCCTTCACCGATACGCCAACCTTCTTCGGCCAGAGAATTCTGTCATCTCCTTCACTGTTAAAACATTTGTCTCACACCGGAAAGCTATAAAACAATAAAACACTATATAAGGCTTTGGTCTACTCCTATCAGGTTGACCATTTAGGATAGAACCCCGGGTCTTAACATTCACCCTATATATCTCCTCTCATTCTATACGGTTTTTATTTTTTTATTTTATCCTTCTTTTTTTATTTATTCTGTAGAGTCTCTCCTTGAATATGTTCAATAGTTAATGATTGCTCCCTTATCGATTACCTGATTAATTGTTTCTTGATCGATATATTTAATTTCATACTCAAGCATAGCCCTAGCTCCAAAGTTCATACATATGGTCTTAAACTTGCTCAATGATCAGGGCCAGTGGAGCCCTAATAACTGAATTACTGAAAGATGCATCTTCAGAAACTAGTGGGTTTGATGAGCAAGCTAAAGGCAACAACCGCAAATAGCAAATCCATCTATATATGCTCACCGTATTTCAATCTTCATTTACTGAGCGTTTGAAACAAATATACTATTATGATTGCCCGTACTCTGAGAGATAATATGCAATGAATTCTGGTTAGCTAGTATAGTAAATTAAGGGGCTTAAGATGTTCATAATTTTTTTGGTGCTAAATTGGTTGGTTTTCCACACAAAAGTCTGACCAAAAGTGTTCATTTGAAATTGATTTTGTTTTTTTCTTTGTTTGATCTGTGAAGTAAGGTGCTGCTTCCCAAAATTGATGTAAGAATAAACAATGTTCATTTTGTGCATGTTTTGGCTATACTAACTCATATGTTTTTAGTTTTAGCATGTCACTTACTCCATTTCCCCCCTAGTTTCATACTTTCATAGCATCTTTTTCCTACAAAGTTTAGTAGATTTTTTGTCCATTTGGTTGGCATGTTATATCTGTGTCCCATGGAGATAATATATGCATTTTAGGGTTGCTTTAAGGCATTTTTTTCAGCATTCCGCGCAGGTCACTTTTGCACATTTTTCTTTACGTAATAGGTGTTTTTCATACATATTTGAGCACATATAAAGTTAGGGGTGGGATTTTGGAACCGGGAATCGTAGAACCGATTGGAACCGAACCGTTAACAACATCTAGGAACCGAACCGTTAACAATTAATGCCTCATTTGTAGGAACCGAACCGAAGCGGGTTATAACGGTTCGGTTCCCGGTTCGTATAAAAAATATGTGCATGGAACCGTTAAGGAACCGTTATTAAAAAATATAAAAAATAAAATAGTAGTAGTAGTAGTAGTAGTAGTAGTAGTAACAATAACGATAATAATATAATAGTAATAATAACCACCACCACAACAACAATAATAAAACAATATAAGACATTTAACTAACAATTCTAATTTAATCAATAGAAAAGAAGTAATAAATATTGTACGTGCGGTTGATATAATACATTAAACTCCTTTCTACAAATCAAGTTTTGTTCCATCACATAAATTTTATAAATATAACATAACCCAAATAACTTGTAGTTGATTGCACATATTTTACTTTACTATTTTCATGATATTTCTAATTATTAGATTTATTATGAATCAATAGAATGTAATAATGTTTTTTTATATCTATACATGCAAACTCAATGTTTTTTTTTAATGTTTTGAACGACTTGAAGTATGCGTCCTATTCTTGCTACTATGATGACGATTAACCTTCATCGCTCCGACACTACAATGATTTTTAATGTTTCATTTATTACATGAAAATCTAAATCACTTTTTTTCTATTAAGTGTTCAAAGTTCATTAGTTAAGTTTGAGCTTTGATGTATGAAGTGATTAGAGCTTCAAATAAAATTTTAATACTCGTGTTTTGAATTTTCGACGTGTTTAAAATTATGTGTTAATTCTTAGACGTGAAAAAATTATTATAGGAACCGGTAAATGGAAGAACCGAACCGTTTACTACCGGTTCGGTTCCATAACGGTTCTTGATTTTTTATATAGGAACCGAACCGATTTCATTAGTTAAAACTTTTATAACGGTTCCACTCATTTTGAGTAAGAACCGAACCGGTCCCAGCCCTATATAAAGTTGAACTCTTTACTACATTTGATAAATTTTAAGTTAAATTTGATTTAAATTTTAATAGGTGTAATCAGATTTGATTCTCATGCACAACATCGATGATTTTTCATTGAATGGGATAATGACACTATAATCAACAATGAAGCAAGAGCAAGCTAAAGATATTGGATAAGAAGTGCAGGGGCACAATGTGGTATGCAAAGTCTACAACACATGACGACTTTGTGGGATGGCATCACTAATGGACTACTAGGAAATGTTTAAGTTCAAATGTTGTTTTCGCAAAACTCTTGACTTATTCTTATCACGTAATGTGAAAATTTTATTTAAGTAATTCATACCATTATTATTTTTAGGCATGTGAAATTATCTTTCAGAACAAAGAAAGTAAACAATAATGTACATTCTGCATTTATTCCAGGCAAAAGGGTTATTTGGTCATTTGACATGATTCAGACTTCTCATTCAACACACTTAGTAAACCTCAATGTCACTTAACCCAGACAGATAGCTTAATGCAGACAAACGTTTTAATCTATTCAAGACTTAATGTGAAAAAGTAAACAGCCCCTTACACTTCCCTTCTAGCCTTTACTAACACTTTCATTACAACATTACTTTTGCATTCATCACCCCCAAACACTTCAACTTAGAATGAGAGAGATTTTTGCGAAACTAATGCTGAATAAAAAAGTATTTACCAAATTGATGTTGGGTTAAAATTATTTCCCAATGTCCAATGTAGTGTTATGCTAACTAAGGTTAACATGATCGCCAACTCATCTGCTACTCCGCTAGTAGCCCAGTACGACGAAGAACAAAGGGCAGCACAAAGTGGGAGAAAGGCATTGGTGGGACCCAACAAAATAGAAAATATCATTTTTTATAAAAAATGTTTTAACTTTTTTATTTGTACTCCGATTGTCACAAAAAATATATCAATACTCATAATTTTTTATTCTCTTTCATATGAGACAAATATTGTATGTATAAAAATTAAAAGAATAATTTTGTAATTTAAAAGAAAGGCTGTTTTTGAAAGTGTTACAATTGTTTTATTTGTATTCAGATTATTTTAAAAAAATTGTCGAAATTCAAGGGAAAATGAAAACTAATAATCCAATCTTTTAGCGGTCTTCTTTTAATAGTCTCACCTTTTCGTTATTCATGAATAATCCAATCTTCGCACCTTATTTTCATTCACTAGTCTCTGACCGGTTGATGACCTGGTATTCCAAGTTATTTTCTTATCTTTGCAAAATATTATCTTTGTGAAAGATGGAATTTATGGTATAATAGTTTGCAGAGATGAGAAAACAACTCGAAATAGCAGATCATCAACCGGTCGGGGACCAATGAATGAAGATGAGGTGCAAAGGTTGGATTATTCATGAATAACGAAAATGTCGGACTATTAAAAGAAGATCGCTAAAAGGTTGGATTATTAGTTTCCATTTTCCCCGAAATTCAAAACATTTTATTATCTTTTATATCACACTAATATTTCATAGGTAAGAATAAACAAATAATTTAGCACTTTCAAAAAACTATTTTTCAGAGTATTGTACCTTTTTTTGTATTTCGATGGTCTAAACAAATATATCAAAATACATAAATTCTTATTGCTCCCTCCATATTAGTTTATCTGTCTCATGCACTTTTCTTTTTGGTATGTATCAAATTAATTATCTCATTTATTTTTTGAAAAAAACACACACAAAAGCAGCTATAGAATGAATATAGTACCGCCACCTTTCTACTACAGTTTTGTAAATTTTTATAACATTTTATTTGTACTCAAATTGTTGCAAATAATATATAATAATTCACAACTTTTGTTATGTTTCTTATGAAACCAATATTGCATGGTTAAAAAGAAAGTAGTTCTGATGCATTGTAACTCATTTGTTTAAATTTGCGACTTTTATAAGTCTCATATGAAACTTCATTTGTTAAAAACAACTTTTTAACATCAAATATTGGTTTCATATCAAATGTAAAAAATGAATTTTGATATATTATTTGTAACATTAGAGTACAACTAAAAAAATTATAACCCTTTAAAAATAGAAGTTTTTTAAGTGCTAAATTATTTTTTAATATGTATGAAATATTAGTGGCACGTGAAAGATAATAAGTCGTTATGAATTTTGGTATATTTCATCTGGCTAATGAAATTCATAACAAATTACTCCCTCCGTCCCAAAATGATGGTCTCGTATTTACTTTTTGGGATGTCCCAAAATGATGGTCATGTTTTCCTTTTTGGAAAAAAAGATGTGGTACTCATCGTTTCACCTTTTTCTACTCAAATCTCAACCACAACTTTTACCTTTTCAATGACTTTATTAAAATTTTTGCCCAAAAGAAATGAGACTCTCATTTTGGGACGTAGGGAGTATTATTTTTCATAACTTATATTTTATACATATTAAAAAATAATTTATCACTTCAAAAAAACTTCAATTTTTTAGTGTTATGACTTTTTTATTTTTACTCCAATGTTACATATAATATATCAAAATTCATTTTTTTACATTTCATATGAAACCAATATTTCATGTTAAGAGTTGTTTTTAACAGATAAGGTTTCATATGAGACTTAAAAAAACTCGGAAATTTATACTAATGAGGTACAATGCATTGGAGTACAAAAAATATAACCATGCAATATTGTTTTCATATAAAACGTAACAAAAAGTTATGAATTTTTATATATTATTTGTAACAATTAGAGTACAAATGAATTGTTATACCACTTTACAATTGATTTTTGCGTGAGTTGTTTTTTCACAAAAAATGAGGCAATTAATTAGATGTGTGCCAAAAAGAAAAGTGCATGAGACAGATAAACTAATACAGAGGGAGTAATAAGAATATATGTACAACACTCTAAAAACTAGATTTTTGAAAGTGCTAATTATTTTTTTATTCCTACATATGAAATATTAGTGTCATATAAAATATAATAAAATGTTATGAATTTCGAGAAATCTTTTAAAATAATCAGAGTGCAAATAAAAAAAATTATAACATTTTCAAAAACAATTTTAAAAAAATAAACTCAAAATTATTTTTTAAATTTTAATATATATAATATTGTTTTCATACGAAAGCTAATAAAAAATTATGAATTTTGATATATTTTTTTGTGACAATCAGAGTACAAATAAAAAAGTCACAACATTTTTTTAAAAATTGGTATTTTCTATTTTGTTGGGTCCCACCAATACCTCTTCTCCAATTTTGTGGTGCCTTTATGCTTCTCCAGATGGTGCCTTTTTACTGCACAATGATCTTCAATAATTCATTTGAATGTCTTCCCGAATGAATTTTTATCTGAAATTTGGTATAAGTGAACTAGACTTAATGAATAAGATGCTCAAAAAATTTCACCAGGAACCGCCCCAAATGGCGACGGCCGGATAGAACCTCCTATATAAGGACTTATTTGACCCATTTTATGCAACTTTGAGGACCAAACTGACATTTTACTCACGGATGAGTATATTGTTAACCTAAGTTAGCACGGGCGGTAGAATGAGAAATAGTTTTAACCCAACATTAATTTGGAAAAAAATCTTTTTTTCCAGGATTATTTTCAGCATTAATTTGGAAAAAATCTCAGGATGAGAAGCGGTTTTATGACTCTCCAAGTCCATTTGATGCGTGGGAAAGAAGATTGAACTTTGAAAGTGGCGAGGTTAGACTAGCGCGATCGACCGATCCTCTCTTCGAATCTCTCAATTTCCTCACCGGTAAACTCTGTTGACTTCTAATTTTTCGAAAACCCAGGATATTCATGGACTAAGAAGCGCTGATTGATCTGGGACTGATCCAGAGAGCGATGTTCCGAGCCTCACCGCCCACGTGGCAGTCTGCCATTCTCAGCAACATCATCTTTTTGATGGTGGGTAGCCCAGTTCTGGTCACTGGGCTGTCTTTTTCAGGCATAGTGGCTGCTTTCATGCTCGGAGTTCTCACCTGGCGCGCTTTTGGACCCTCTGGCTTTCTTCTCCTGGCAACATATTTCGTAATTGTAAGCCCAAAGTTAAATCTTTCTTCTTCATTCCTTAGGGAGGGGGCTACATTTGAGATTAAGGTGTGAATTGCAGTAAAATATGATTGACCTTTAGATGCAAAATATTGTATGAAGGGAGATTAAGTTAGCTGAGCATTCAAAAGTTACGCACGAGAAAAACTTATATCCTCCTAAAACTTCGATTTAGGAGTTTCCCAAAGCTGGATTAGTGAAGGTTCTCCAAAAACCTAAGTTTTTTCATTCGTGAAGTACTAATTTAAACGAGGAATACATAATCAAATATAGAAAGACCTAGACTCAAACAAACTGATGTTTATGTAAGAGTTTTTCATAAATATCCTTGCACTTTCTTTTTGGTTTTGCATTCTGCCTTTTCAGTTTTCACATTGCTATTTATGAAGAACTATTATGATATGCTAGCCATTGTTCATTCTGAAATCCTTATGGCTATCTTTGAATTTGAGGAAGGAATTATAGTTCATATTAAGACTAAAGCAAAATTACTTTCTTCAAATATGGCTGCTATGTTTTTAATCCTAAGATGCTATTTATTTGGTGATAGATAAAGAAAATCAAGAAATTGAATAAAGAAGATCATTACATAATGAAAGATAAAAAAAAAGAAATGCTGTGTTGGTGGTCATGTTTAGATAAAGACCATATGTTTTGATCATATTACTCATATATAGATAAATTTCCCCTTGAGAAAAAAAAGCAAGTTATTTACAGAACACAGTTATGAGGAATGCATAAAATACTTGAATGATTATGTTGTCATTTGCTTGTATTTAAGAACCCTGTTTGAGCAAATGTAAGTTTATCAGGGCACAGGAGTGACTAAAGTGAAAATGGCAGAGAAGGAAGCTGAGGGTGTTGCAGAGAAGAGGAAAGGAAGAAGAGGACCAGGGAGTGTGATTGGTTCCAGTGCGGCTGGTTGCATTTGTTCTTTCCTGACAATTAACAGGATTGGTGGGGACGTATTCTCCCGGTTATGGGACCTTGGTTTTGTAGCTAGTTTCTGCACTAAGTTGAGTGATACCGTCTCAAGTGAGATAGGGAAGGCATATGGTAAAACCACGTCAGTACTACTGCCCATGACCTCTCTTGTGTCTTAATATAATATTACCCTGGACACCATTTATATACTAGAAGTTTGATCACTGGTTGTGAGGTTATCGTGCCTAGTGGGAGGTCTCGAGTTCGAAACCCGCTAGGCACATAAAGGTTTGAAACTCAATGGAGTGAGTTTCAGTCCTGATTACTCCAGGCTCCCCACAGCCCCCCTCCCCCAGACCCCTTGGAGTAAAAAAAAAATGCATACATTTGTTAATTAAAAATCACATAGAAAAATAAAAAGCCTAAGATATTGCTACTTATGTAGTATGTGATACGCCCTTAAAGTCTTGTTTGACTAAGTAGAAACTTAGAATTTTGGTCAGGTACAACTGCAACAAAATCATGAATCATTTTTATATTTTTAAATTTGCTAGTCACTTTAACCAAATTTATCATATGTAACTTGTCTGTGACCTTTTTACAATACTTTTAAATGTAAAGGTACATAAAAAATAGCTTCATTTGGTCGACCTTGACTCTTTTTGTCAAAAAAAAGATTGTTTCAAACAAGTTTTTTTAGAATGGGAGCAATAAGCATTTGTGTTAGGAACTTACGATTTTCTTTTATCATATTGAGTCTTTGACTTATTTTTCTTCCACTGCAAATATTCAAGGCACAAAGTTTTTTATATGTGCACCTAATCCCCCTCTTAGACTGCAAACCGCGTTTGAGGCAAAACCTTTTTTGGGTACAAAAAGATTGTTTGAAACAAGTTTTTTTATTCATTTTGCGTTGAAAACTGACATGCAATGGTACTTCAATTGCAGATACCTCATTCCAACGTTGAGGGTAGTTCCAAGGGGAACAGAAGGGGGTATAAGTGTTGAAGGGACTTTTGCTGGACTTTTAGCTTCAGTTATTCTTGCTTCTGTTTCTTGTATAATGGGTCAGGTATGGCTCATAATGACACATGATATCTTGATAACCATGCTCATTGTACCTGTTCATTTTAGTGTTTTCATGTTTTCCTATGGGGCAAACCCGAAAAGACTAAAAAATATTACGAGTTCTAATTTGGATTGATTTGGTATCTTTTTTAGGAAACTTGAGGCATGATTTAGAACTTACAACAGGCTGCTGAGTCTACCTTATGTTATGTTATGTTACGCAACACATAACACATTCTTTATTGAGTAATTCAACACAAAAATCATCGTGTAAAGCACTAAAGTGTAAACTGATTCTATGAAATAACCACTATACCCTCAGTAGTGTAGTCTGGAATCCGAAAGTTGTGGATTCGGGTGAACCTGAAAAAGAACTCACTTATGTAAGTTTTTAAAGTTACTTGAAATATGTTGTGGTCCCGGAACAGGTCAACCCCCCATCTCTGACCATGTCCCTCCTATAAGTTTAAATACTTAAGTCTTAACATGGGGATATATAATATATATTGGGGAAAAATCATAAATTAAATTGAAATTAGAGTTTATCAAATTCAATATAATATGGGGAATGGTCATAATCCTAGTAATTTCAAAGTGATGGTCAATGGATAGTGTGCTGGGCTGTAGGCTGTAGCATTTTTCTTCTTTATGAGGTTGAAAATAGATGCAAGTGCATTACATGTTTCAAGCTCTGACTGGAAATTTTGCTCTATACAGATAGATAAAGCTGAAGCAGTTATCTGTGTGGTGGCCTCCCAGATAGCCAACTTAATTGAAAGTTTGGTAGGTGCCACATTACAGGAGAAAGAAGGGTTTCGATGGGTAAGTCATTGCTCAAGTCGTTATTTTCATTCAAGTGATCTGATCATTAAGCCTTACTGCATGCTTCTTTTGTGTTTTCAGCTAAACAATGATGCTGTGAATATAATCAACATAATAATGGGCAGCATTTTTGCAATCCTAATGCAACAAATGATGCTCCAAAGAAGCAATGATTAGACAGTGTACAGAAACACTTTGGTTCTTCTAAGAAGAAATGTTTGAGGGTTCTCTCTCTCTCGTGGAAAAGAACTGATTTTTTTGTGTATTTGGTAAGTAAAATTACACTATCAGATTACATACAAGTCTTCTTAATGGGGAATTATTTCTAGTTTATAGTTTTATACTTGTAACATATGCAAGCTTTGTTAAATTAACTAAAACTCAACAGTGCAGCTCTCTTTCATTTATATTTGCAACAGTGTATGAACAAAAAATCTTTGTGCTATAGTTTTGTCTTGGTGTGGACAACATTGTGGAAGTGCTTATGGAGCGAGTGTGCTTCTTTAGGAACATTCATGATTTACTTCTTTTAAAAAAGATTGGCTTCTTTCAAGTTTCTAAGGTGATGGCATATGGGGCCCTCGTGGTTGAAGGTTTAACAGATGATGAAAAATGATGGGCATACCTCCCTTTTGATGGTTGTAGTAACAAGGCACAAGCTAAGCATGACATTCCCCAAATGCTTTGACATTAATTCTATTGTACTTTTAGTCACTCAAATAGTACCGATATTGAAATGTAATTCACGTGTTTTCTAATTTGTAAATGTCATCGCTCAGTTTTAAATTGTTGTACATGTGGATTGCTGAAATGGCGAAGACTACATTTACATCAATTCAGACAATTGAAGGGTTACATTACAGACTTGAAAACATGTGGAATGCATTTCAATATTAGTACTATTTGAGAGACTAAAGATGTGATTTTCTCATTCTCTATATTTATGCATGTGTTGGATATACGAACAGGGGTGGATTCGGGCCGGGTCGGGTCCGGGCCGGGCCTAGGCCCGGGTGGGCCGCCGGTTCTGAATAGTTGGGCCCGGGACCGGCCCGGATAGCTACCGGGGCCGGGCCTCGGGCCTTTTTATATTTTTTTTTTGCTTTTTTTAATTAACCATCGACCCCCCCCCCCCCCCGTCACCCCCAACGCCACCCCACCCCAAAAAAACACCCAGCCCAACCCGTTGGAATAAAAAAAATGAAAAAACAAAAAAAAAATTGATTTTGGCTTGAACCGGGCCGGGCCTCATTTTGGCAGCACCGTGCCCAGAACCGTCTCCCCCTCGGGCCGGGTCAAAGCCCGATACCCGGACTGGTGAACCGGGCCGGTCCCGGGCCCGCACAGTAGCGGGCCGGGTGGCCCGACCCGAGTCCACCACTACATATGAATATACGATAGATAAGCAAAAAATTCCAAAAAGAAAGCGAAAAAAATCCCAAGAATATTTACTACAAAACCCCAGTGGCTTTTGAACATTTAAATTGTAAAATTGATAAAGATATTCAATGCCGATTTTTTAATGACAAAAACGAATCCCAAACCTCAAACATCAAATTTGTTCATCAGTTTGACTACGTACCACGGTACCAGTTTACACTTTACACTTGGTTGAAACAGCCCTGGTCCCCATCCATTTGCGTATCTACTAAAAAAAATCTTTACAGGACAACAATGAATACTCTTGGGCTATTAAAATTTTGACGCTTACAAAAATATCGTCCAAGCTATTAAGAGTCTTCATTCTAGTCATTTGTGGGTTAGACATTGACGCTTAAAAAACACTCCGTATCATTCAAACTATGAGGACATATGTAAAAAATGTTTGGAGATCTTCTGGCATTGCCTTTTTACACAAAATACTATGTTGAAATCATAAACCCCGCGTTTAAACTTTAAATCATCCCAACTCCCAAGTGAATCCATTCGATAAGCCGTGTCTAAGAACATTCTCTAAAGTCTACATTTTAAGGATTTGTTTAAGCCATTGTATGTATCATCAAGACATTAGTATTAATGTCACATTACTACTACACGATCTTAAACCATTTGATACAACAGATTGAAACACTCTAACAACTGTCATGACAAGTTCGGCACATTACATTGCCAGCAATCACTTTTGCCGTGGCCCGTGGGTGAGGAGATTATCGAAACATGAAGTCATGAATATAAAAATCGAAAGGTTCATGGATTGCGCTTCCTATGTGACATTGTGACAATGGTTGGTCCCCAAGACTAGAAATGTATCTATTTTACAACCTCGCAAAATGGTTTGTGACCTAGGTTTGACAGCTGCTAGGCAAGACGAAATATCAGTTGGAGCTTCAACATGGGTGTTATGATGAAATATTCATCGAGGATTTCAAGGGCAAACCACCAAGCACCACTTCCCTTCTTGATGAAATATTCAATAACCTTGTGAGGCTTTGTGATGTTAACTTATAATGGGACGGTAAACCACTCCTTATTTCATTGGTAGGTGCTAAGTTGAAAAATGCGTATTTTTTAAAGTTTAGTATGTTTTTGAATGATAACTTTATATGTACATGAGTTGATCTGCCAAGTTCTAAGACAAACTTTATACTCCAATCACAAATTCACCTCATTTATCACAAAGACCCTTTATGCGCTAGTGCATTACTTGGACCATCAAAGTTGCCCCAAATTGCATAACCTAAGACATACTCATACTCCACACCAAAATACAAGTTTCATATGTTTTTCACACGTATTAAGAAAGCAAGTGATATTTGTTTAGTATTCCAATCTTGGGGAAAGTGTTTAGGCTTGAGCCTTCAACTTTTACTTTGGGAGGTGGTGCTCTAACCAATTGAAGTATTGAACTATGATCAAAGTGAATTGGTGAATGATTAGACCGAGCAGGATTTGAACTAGGGTAGACACATATGAACAACTCGGGTATCCACCCATAAAAACTCAAACTGCTAATGAACTTAATCAATCCATAGCTATCATTCTATCAACCTTCATAGAGTACCCTACCTCCATGGGTATTAAAATCCCTCATAGAGATGCCTTGAGCCATCTCATACTATCTTCTTCGTCATTACCCTAGTGCCGCAAAGACTCCCATCAACGGTGGGGTAAGGGGAGATCGGATGTACGTAGCCTTACCCCTGTAGTAGTACAGAGAGACTGTTTCCGGATGACCCATAGTGAAATTCGCGTCGAAAATTGCATAGACTGACTGCTGCTTCACGACAAAGAAGCACAGACAATTTAGTGAGTCATTTTGCTTTATTCCATCATATTCTCAAGCCATCTCATACTATGATGTGATAAATTCTGATATATGTTTTTCCTTTATCATTTTTCAATATGTCAACTTTAGCATATCAATTTTTCATTATATTCTAATTTAGATTATGCAACTTTGTAGAATTTTCAACGTAATTTCTGAATATGTAAATTGGAATTATTAAAATTGATTTAACCATTCATAGTAAGTAAAAACATTTCAAAGTGTCAAATCAAGCAAGGGTCATCAGGGTGAGTTGGAAATAGTAGAAAACTAATGAGGTTCAAAAAAGAAAATAGAACATCATTGTGACAAAATTAAAATGAAATGAACCTTATACAATGGAATCAGATATTTGCCAATCATTCTAATTAAACGAAAAAAGACAGCAATGTAAAAATGAAAGCTGATAAAAGAAAACTAATTTAAAAATTGTAGTGATATTCATATTAATTTGTTGTAAATTGTAGTGATATTCATATTAATTTGTTGTAAATTGTAGTGATATTCATATTAATTTGTTGTTGTTGTAGCCACATTTATATTTCTATTCATGTCATGTGAGGTGACCTGAATCAAAATATGAAAACTATTTTTTAAACTGAGAAATAAAAATTGTCCTGAGATAGCTTTCAACATCGTTGTGTATCTCAGAATTAGGAAGTAAATCAAGGCCTATTTACAGCCAAGAAAACCAACTAATAGAATAAATATATTCTTGTAATATATTTAGAATTACAATCTCAAAGTCACGTGGCAGTATAAGATAGCATACTACATGGATGATGTAGTATAGAACCCCTCAAGATGTGCTACTGAGTACTGACCATTCTAAACTCTCAAGTAATAACAATGAATTGTAGAGAAGCGGCACTCTAAACGCAATCAATATTCTAAAGCAAATGAGATCATCTAATCTCAGGTGTAGTTATTACGCATAAATAATAATTAAAGCTGATGCACAAAGATGAAAATTCTGCCTGACCCAAGACACATAAACAAATCTCAGAATATTATTACGCCGATGTTTTTCTGTTCGGTTCAAAGACATACTTGATCAGAGATTCCTTGATTGGCAGCAACTCAGGGAACTCTTTCTTCAACTTGGAGGCGTCCATCTCATTGTTACTTCGAGCTGCTACTATAACCTTTGCTTGCTCTTCCAGAGTGAAGTTAGCATACTTGAACTCTGGATCAATGTACTTCTTGTACATCTCTAGAATCTCATTGTGACTAACAACCCCAGGGTTTGTGAAATTCCATATGCCCTTAAGATTACGCTTTGCCATCTCTATGGAGATAGGGAGAAGTTCATCCAATACAGTCATACTGTTGGGAATGTTGACCACCTTATTGTAGCGAGCGATTTTGGTGATGAAATTGCGAGGGTTGCTGAGGTCCGATGATATTGGCATCCGAACTCTAAGTGTACAAACATTTTCGTATTCTTTCAAGAGCTCTTCTACCTGGTTGGAAAAAATAAAGATCAAAGCATTGAATATATATTCTTTTTTTATAATAATGTCTGGAAACGAAAAAAGACAACAGGAGCTGGAGAAAGAGATACCATGGCCTTGGTCTTTGAATAGAAGGAACCCGCGAAGTTAGGTGTATCTTCCTCTTTGTATCCAATTCCAGAACCTTCCGGATGTGCAGCATCATATTCAAATATACAACCAGTGGCAAAATTCATCATTAGAAGACCATTTTCTTTGCATATATCTGCCAGGTTAAGAGTACCGACAACATTGGTGCGGATTGTTTCGGTCTTGTGACTTTCACACCAATCAACATTGGGTCTACCAGTGACACCAGCAGCGTTAAAGACATGAGTCGGCTTAACAGACTGAATGTCAGCCAGAAGCTGTAGACGATCTTCCAGACGCCCTTTTCCGTACTCAAAGGGAATTCCTTGTTTCTCACATAACTGGCCAAGGAGACCACCTATCCAACCCGTTCTACCATAAATCAAAAACTTGAAAGGCGATTTCTGAGATGGGCTCCTGCTCTTAGGACTTGGAATCACCATTTGTGTCTGGTTTGGCTTTGCAGAGAACTCAGAGGATCCAGAATCACATTTCTCAGGTTCATCAAAATGTCTTTCTACCCCACCGGGCATCATCAGCATCCTAGGATGAGGGAGCAAGGCGCCTGCAACATCACCCCACCAGTCAGGATTTTTGGTATACCATTCTATTGTCTTTTCTAATCCCTCCGTCCATCCAGTCCGCTCTGCCCATCCTATATTTTTCAACTTCTGATCATCAAGGAAGTATCTCTGGTCATTGAAAGGCCTGTTTTCCACAAACTGAATGCTTGTTTCAGGATCCATGTTGAAAAGTTTGCATATATCCTTGGCAACATCAATAACTCTCCTTTCCTTCTTTGTTCCGATGTTGTAAACATGACCAACCTCTCCTCTATGAAGAACGACCTCAAAGGCCTCAGCAACATCCTCACAGTAAAGATAACTACGGACATTAGAGCCATCTCCATGGATGGGAAGAGTCTTTCCCTTCATTGCTAAAAGAATGAACTTTGGGATTAACTTTTCCGGAAACTGGTTGGGACCATATACATTGTTTCCTCGAGTAGTTATAACAGGCAACCCATACGACCTACCATAAGCCATTACAAGCATCTCAGCCCCAGCTTTTGTGGCTGAATAAGGGTTTGTGGGAAGGAGTTGTGAGGCTTCATGATTTCCAACCACAGCATCTTCATCAGTCTCACCATAAACCTCATCTGTACTGACGTGTATAAATCTTCTGATCTGACCCGTAACTTTGCAGGCCTCCAACAGTACGTGGGTCCCATAAATGTTGTTCTTGGTGAACTCAAAGCTGTTGCCAAAGGAGTTGTCTACATGGGTCTGAGCAGCAAAATGCATTATTGTGTCAATGTTCTCAGTGATGAGAAGGTAGTTAACTAGATCAGCACTTCCAACATCCCCCTTAACAAACTTGAAGTTTGGTGAGGAGTAAGATGGATTGAGGTTCTTAAGATTTGAGCAGTAGTCAAGCTTATCTAGAACAACGATCTTGTAACCCGGATAGCTACGGACAAGTCGATTTGCAACATGAGAAGCAATAAATCCGGCTGCACCTGTGATCAGGATATTCTTTGGGGTGTACGATGCCATATTCACAGATATCCTATTGAAAAATTATAAGAACAAAACAAATTCAAAAAATAGATCAGATTCAAGAGAAACACAGGGGAACCAAACAAATATGAGCTGGGCTTCAATTTCTAAATACAATACATAGGCAGCATCGCTACAATTACAGCTTACATTGAACCATTTCAGGAGAAATGAGCCAGATCAGACATTAAGGGGTAACAGCAAAAACAGTTGAAAAGTGGGGCTTAACCACTTCAGTTAATGAGAACAGAACGTAGGACCTCTAACCAGAGATTATTTTATAATTTTGCAGGTGACCTAATCTGAATAAGGACATGCATGAAGACAAAATAATCTCAAGCAAATATGATCAGATCCGGCATGATTTAAAAAAAGGAAACCAGAACATTACTCATCAGCAATTCAGAACTTCATTATGCATCAGACATGAGCACGAAATTCACGAATAAACACAGCAAATAACAAGATCTATGCGGCGTGAAACAATGCTAACAACGGTTTAGGTTCGCAAAAGATCTAGAGATTAACAACAAAAGAGAAAACTTAGGAAACATAGAAGTTGTAGAGCTCAGATCAGTTACTCCGTATGCTCCGCAATCCAGATCACGATCAATTCAGATGCAGGTAGAAGAAAATGAGAAATTCAGAGCTGGAGATTATTTCAGACAAGTGTGTGATAGGTGAAAGAGTTGTTACTTGTTAGAGGCGTTGGGCGTCATCTCCACCGTATTTATGCATACGTTATACACGCCCCTTAACCAAGGCGAAATATACCCAAATAGTCCGTAGAATCTAAATGACACGTAGTGCAACCTCATTCGTTTTTATTTCTTTAGATGCCATATTTTCATTTTCATGTTTGTTAAAGCAATTTTTGTATCATTAATATATTTAATTTTTTCTTTCAAAAAGATATATTTAATTTCTTAATAGTAAAAACTTTAATGTTTGCTAATTTATTACAAATTTTATGGGGAGAAATTTCTAATTTTGTCCGAATAATATTACACTATAGATTGTAAAGCAAATGTCGATGTGTCATTGCAATTCCATGTCTATCATAATAAACAATAATGTAATAAACTTTGAGTGTGTAATTTATTTTCATTGCCCTAAATAAAATCTAGTAAAAAAGACAATGTTATTAATATTGACAATCACTAGCATAGAGCATTGGGACATTGTTTATCATTTTACTCTCAATGAAAAAATGATCAAGATGAATCATGAAATAGTATCCTGAAAATTGAATTCATTAAATGGATTCACATAAATGAAAAAAACAACTAAAAAAGCAAAAACTAAAACTAAGAAATTAAAAATTAAAACAAAAAGCAAAAAGATAAGCTTTTTAAATAAACGGGTAAGGTGTAATAGTGTAATTATAAGGACTTATGTGTAATTACTCTTAATATTATCATTATAAATACAATGCTAGGGCTCCCACACGGGGTAAGCCATTATTCTACAATTATTATTTCACAAGGTATCATCAGCTTAGTCTTTTCCAAACCCTAGCAACTATGTCGTCGACCTCTTCCGCAACTTTCACGACGTCCGCAGTCATCACGGCGCCCGCCTCGACGGAGCAGTCGACCTTCAGCGGCGCGGTTATCCAGCCAGTGATTTCTACTCAGGCACCCTTCCGCACGGAGCTGCCTTCTTCCTCTGGCGTTACTTTGTCGCCACAGCTTTCAGCTTCAAGGTTCAATCTGCCGCCGCCGACTTCGTTAGGTTCTCTTTGTCTGTTTAACATGCCTGAGCCCTTCTCTTGGACACCGACGCCACCAGTGACTGCCTCCTCATCTACTTCGGCTCCCTCTCCACCCCTGGCGGGCTCGCTTTCCACGCCATATTCAGGTCCCACCTTCTCCGGACAACCCGGTTTATCTCCCTTTGACGCCCCTTCATCCTCACGTGATCCGGGAACTATGGTAACACTCTCTACTCTGTCAAATCAGTTAACGTTCCCCGACCCTTACTCCACGTCTCCACCATAAGGTGGATTAACACTGGGTAAAAAAAGCAAGAAAGTTTACTTCAACTTTTACAAAAAAAACGTATCAAAACTTTTAACTTTTTAAAATCTTTGATTTGACACCGCTATTACAAATATAAAGTCTTTAAAAAAATTGAAGTTCAAGGTCGAGACCGGAGAGCATGGGGCGATAAAATAAACCCTAGTCGTCCCTCTTTGCTCATCTCCCTCACGTACTATCTTTCATCTTCTTCATTGTTAAAAAAGTTTAAAAAGTTGTTTGAAATTCGAATGGACGGTGATTTATTCCCTAATGTGTTTAGAATTTTTATTATCATGTCAATTTTGACGGTTAAGTAACTTTCCCAATTTATTAAGGAAATCAAATATATGTCTTACTCCCTTCGTCCCAATTTGTTTTGCAATTTCCATTTTTGACTATCCCAAAATGTTTTTCACTTTCTATTTAAGGTATGGAAGTATGAACAAAATGACTGATCTGCCCTTAATTTTACCTTACACGTTTTCTAGTACCACCCGTCCCATATACTTTTAGACCGTTGCTTTTGTACCTTCTTTCAGCATATATAATGCTTCCTACGGGTTGGGTACTGTTAGAGTGCTTTTGAATCGTACATTTCACCTTTTCAGTTCTTTCTCTATTTTATGAGGCAAGGGCAAAATAGGAACTTCCAAATAAATTTATTATCTCTTAATTCCTGTGCCGGTCAAAGTTTGCACCTCAATTCGGGACGTAGAGAGTATTTTTTTGTTTTGGAAAATAATTTGGCAACACATTTTTTTGTTTTTCTTCCTCGAGTTTTCTAGCAAATGTTTTTTGTAAACACATTTTCCTATTTTTCTTTTTCCAGTGTTCCGAATCTTTGAAAAAAACTAAAAAATATCTAAACATTCTCTTACCTTTTAATTTTACGCGCCGAATGGTGCAATATTCAAACCAAGTAATGTTAAAATACTTTTTCCATATACATTGACTGAAGTCATGTAGAAAATCACTTGACTACACTTTCATATGACATTTTCCTTATTTTATCAATAAAAAATATTTTAAATATAATTTATTTATAAGTCAATAGATAATAGATTCAATTAAATTAAACCTTTATAATTCCTTATGGGAGCTGGGAAGAGAGGCTAGCTCCTTAATTTGTAAACTAGGTTATTATTTTGATAAACGTTTGCTTGAAAGCACAGCCATCATCGCCGGATTCACATCTGCCGACTTGAGCTGCAAGCCCGTTCGACGAGCCACTTCCCGCAGGGCACCTTAAAATGAGAGAATCACAGTACGGGATGCCTCCCAGACAAATCCCCCCGCACCCTGCTATCCTGGAGGATCATCTTGCAGCCCAGCATGCGGAGATTCAACGGTTTCTGCTTGATAATCAAAGGTTTTCTGCAACTCATGTGGCGCTCAAAGAGGAACTAGAAGTTACCCAATTTGACCTTCAGCGCACAGATCAATATGCCCGCGCCTTGTATGATGAAACCGGAATGCAGATAAGAGAACTTCATGAAAAGTCCGCAAAGATGGAGATGGATCTGCAAGCCGTTGAAGTTATGAGGGTTGAGCTTATGCGAGTACGTGCCGATATTAAAGGGTTAAATGCTGAAAAACAAGGTCTTACAGCTGAGATCCAGGGGATGACCCAGGATCTGACTAGGATGAATGAAGATTTGCAAAAAACTCCAGCTATAAAAGCAGAAATTGAAAATCTTAGACAGGAATTGCAGCGATCAAGGTACATTCTGAATGCGTCTCTTACTCAGTGTCATATGGCCTTGTGTTTTATTGATCAATTATACTTTGATTGTTCTGTAGAGCTGCCATTGAGAATGAGAAGAAGGGATATGCGGCAAACTATGAGCATGGTCAACTTATGCAGAAGAACTTTCTCTCAATGTCTCGAGAACTGGAAAAGCTACGTGCTGAGATGGCAAATGCAGAAAAGAAAGCTCGTGCTGCAGCGGCTGCAGCAGCCGCTGCTGCTGCAAATCAAGGTATTTATTATTTCCACTTTGCCCACATGAAGATATTGTAATCAATTGTAGGAGTTGCGGTAGTTCTTTAGTAAGAAGTTACCCTGACCAAGTTTCCAAATAGAACTAATTATGTTTTATTCCCAAAATATGACTTATTCAGTCATAATAAAAGAATGAAAACAATTTAAACTTCTTTTAGGAGTAAATAGGTCCTATTTGGAGAAAAATGAATGTGATCCTTTTAAAAGAAATGTGTTATCTTTTGGCCTTTCTTGAATACATTGCTATTCTTGTTTGTTTCATTTTGTTGTTATTCTGTGGATGCTACTGTTACACTAACACCTATACAACTACTGTACTCCAAGGGAGTTTTGAGTTTACTACTGCCCAGACAGCTTTCAACAAAATAAAGACATGGTGTTTTGTCTGAAATTACTCAAGGATTATAAATCAATAAAACTAGAGACTTGACACTAACTAAATTCATATGTAATTTGACATGCAAGTTTAGCTTGATATAACTGATATAAATGGGTCTTTCCAGTTTCCAATCCCAAGCATTAGCTTATATAGTTTTACTTGGTCATTGACACAGAATTTATTTGTTCATAACAATAGTAGGCTTAGTTTATGCATGGATGCTTAATTATCCAAACCCAAATAACTTACTTTAAAGTAAAAATGCGTCCAGTTAAGCCTAATTGAAGTCATAGTGTTGCCTGCTTATCTATATAACCAACATTTGGAATTTTTAATACGGAGTACTACATTAAGCTTTGTGAATTCTTAGTCGACACAAATAAGACTTCCCAAATGGGCAAACACTATATCCATTTTTTCCTATATGATATGACTGGTAAGCGCCTGGTTCTTCTCAAATAGAGTGTCTATAGCCAAAAAAATATGTTGCAATAGTTCATCAATATCACAATTAAACAGTAAACTATGCATCCAAATCAGATAGAACTATGAAGTGTTGACACTTGACATAAATAGTTAGGCACAAAAGCCTCACAAATCAAACCATAAACCTTTAATCCTTCTGCTCTATTTTGGATGCTGTACTTGTAATGCTTGCTTGTAATGAAGCAAGATCAAAGATTTCCAATTTAATTTATTAATATTATTATTTTATTATATTTAGTATTATTAAATAACATTTAGATTTAGTAATTAAAATTAATATTCAAAAGTACAATTAAACTCAGTCAACAAAATTCAAAATTATTCAAGGAAAGTGGAGTTTGGTTGACCAATAAATAACTAAAACAAGTGGACAAGGGTGAGTAACTTGGAAGTGTATTTTAACTATCAAAGCCTTAAAGGTCTAACCACTCATTATTAGAAATCAATGCAAAGTAAATACCCTTTTCGGTCTTTTGCTAAGATCAATTGTAGTATCTGTTCTTATTAGATATGTGAACCAATGGTCTACACGATATGAACTCAACTTTTTTAGGTGGAAAGCCCATTAAGACTGCTTGCTGTCTTGACTGTCAAGTGTCTGCAAGGAGTCAATAGTGCATCTGCCCAGCGCACATCACCAAGAGGCAAAAAACAGTGCAAAGAAAATCAAAATTATAGAATTAGTAATGAAATTGTAATATGCAAAGAATTACCCAAGAGGGGTATTTCTTTCTTTTTCTGGCCTCTGATTTATTATGGTTTGAGCTGAGATTCAAATACTCAAAATCCATGTGGTTTGCAGCAGGCCTTGACACCTTGTGCACACATGCTCTTCAATTTTCAGCAGCAATAAATTCCATTTTTCATCAGAAAACAGCCGTTCCCATTCACACCATTTCTTTCCTACTTTCCAACCCCTTAGTCTTCTCTGGCTTTACCCATTATTTAGTCACTGCAGTGCTGCACATGTCCTATTTTCTGGCTGCGCAGTGACCAATCAGTCTCCAAAAGCCCTATTTCTCCCTTTTCCAGATGCAACTAATGACCTAATAAGCACCTAGATGGCCTTTTTCGATTGCAGCTTTTGTTCCAGAATCTCTTGTGTTGCAGTTGACTGGAACTTCTTTTCTTGCACGACTCACTGATAAATTTGTCAAGAGACACCAATGTTGCTGTGACTTCCTGTTTCCATCGTTGGCTTAAAATCATTCTCATCGTTGGCTTGCATCGTTAAATTAGCTTTTCCACACTACAAATTCAGAGCTCTTTTTCTAGCTTTTACCATAAGTGATGGGAGCAATTAAGTTATTTAGGCTAAGCAGCACACGTGTGGGTTGAGAACTTGAGATAATGACATTGCCTAGTTGTTATAATAAAAATTTAATCAATAAAATCTTCAAACTGCCATTTCAAATTTTTTAACCCTATTTTTAATAAAATAATAGCTTTGCGTTTTTATCTCAAAAAATAAAACGCACCAAAGTAGGCACAAAATTTATAAGTCGAACACATATTGGCATAATATATAACATAAAATGATTGGGAAATAAATTCCTAACAGCATTCTTCATTTTCTTATATAAAATTTAACTTGATAGCCTTTATGTTTGCCATTGATTATGAACAGTGTTTTTTCTGTCTTTTGTTTTGAAAAGCTAAAAGCAGTGTTTCAACCCGGTGGCTTCTGCTTAAATTTAAGCACTTCAAACCTAAAACAGACCAGTCCTTAAAAGCGCAAGCAAACACAAGTGAACACAAACACTCCTCATACCCTGGGTTATCTACTCGGCGAGTACTCGGCGAGTACTCGCAACTCGGGTACCGACCTTGTCGAGTAGCTACCTAACTTGGTCCGTGTTTTATTTCCGAGTTACTCGCCGAGTACTCGGCGAGTTTCTCAACTCGGTGAAGTTTTCAACTCGGCAAGTACTCGGTCCCCCCTTATAAAATTGAAAAATTAAGTTACAAAACCTAGGTTAAACCGAGTTTCTTCCCCTCTCCCCTCTCTTGTTTCTTCTTCTTCTTCCACCCCCCCATCCTTCTTCGCCGTATGTTCTTTTTCAGCATTCTTAAAATATCACCATCTTGATTGTTTAATATTGATACACACATATATTTTGATATAAATAAATTCTTTTCACTAGTATGACTATATTTTTTATGACTATATATTATACTATGTAACTTTTAATTAATATCACTATATTGATTGTTTACTATGGCACATCATTGATTGATACACACTGTCACACATCATCTAATTGACAATCATGAACTCTGCTCAGTCTGCTAATGCTTCTAATGGTACTGAATATGTTAATATTACTCTTAAGAGATATTACCATATTATTAGATGATTGATTTTCTTGAAGACTTAGAATGTTTATGACTTTTTCTACTCCATCATTAACATTTCTATTATTTTATTCATTTCGATGCATTTTAAGATAATTTTAAGATTGCTATATTTCTATAAACCTAATTAATACAAGGCCGAGCAATCACCAAGTAATCCCGAGTAATCGGTCCTACTCTGTACTCGGTCCTTGACCGAGTTACTACCGAGTAGGGAGTTAACTACATAGCTCATACCCATCAATTCCAATGCGATATTATGTTCTGTTTTCAATAGTTTTATAGGTTTTCGTTCCATGCATAAGTTTTAGTGCCTTGAACGAATATGGCATAATTACTAATTAGTACTTCCTTTCTGTGGTTTTGTTTGCAGCAGCTGCAGGTTATGGCACAAACTATGCTAATCCAGAGACCTCAGGCTATGCTGGGAATTATTATCCTGCTGCTTATGGCATGAACCCCGTAAATCCTGTGCATCCTGCAAGTGGGATGGTATGCACTTTACTTTATCTCTAATAACTTGGTTTGCTGACTGCTGTAGCTTTTAGTCATGAATCATGATTTATGAAATGATTTGTTTTGAAAAGCAAACCTCAAAACCATGATATCCTTTCTCTGACTGCTATAGTTCTTTTCTTTTAAGAATTTTAAGATTTGCCAATAACATTTTCTGATTGAATGCATATAAAATAAACTCCTTTTGAAAAAATCAATATATATTTTAGGTGTAATTTAAAATCTTCCTTTATTTTCAGCCTCAAGCTGGAGCTGAAGGTTATTCTCAATATGGATCTGGACCAACTACCTGGGGTGGTTATAATATGCCACAAGCTCAAGGACACAGATAAACTATTTCAACCTTGGTTGCAACCCTGTTTTGATAATACTGTGTTCTTGTATGTACATCACACTGGAACACATAATTTGGATGCTAGAAACTTGTGAAGTTTATAATTTGGGGTACACTTTATGTTGTACTTTGGTAGAATTAAATGCTTGTTTCGTGTATAATAATGGCAATTAGTTCCTATTATGGTTGCTCAGTTCCAGTTTTGTCTACTTTTTCATCCTTGCTAGTTGCAGTATACAAAATACAAATGCAAAAAGGGTGTATTAGACACGGACATCGTTCGGTATCGGAACAAGACTGACTGTGTTTGTAATGGGAAATTGAATAGGCCTACCTTTTTTGAATCAGAACCAGTAGTGGTTATTATTAGGTGTGGTTTTGCTTCGTGTAAAACAAGGTTGGTATGGCTGGTTTCCGTACTGATTATTTAAATTGTTTACAAAATCAGCTAAGAACCAACCCGAACAGAAAAAGATGGTTTTACCTGACTAAAGTTGAACTTGTATTAGGATGTTTTCTTTTGGACTGAAATTATGGATGGACTCGGTTCGGGCTGGGCCCGGGCCGAGCCTAGTCACGGTCGGGCCTCCGGTCCTGGATTGGAGGGCCCGGGTCCGGGCCGGGTCGGGCCGGGCCTCGGGTATTTTTTTTGCCTTTTCCTAATTAACCCCCACCCCTCACACCCAAACCACCTCAAATGGCCCAAAAAACCTAGCCCAATCCAAAAACTTTAAAAAAATTCAAAAAAAAAATAAAATAAAATGGCACGGACCGGGCCCGAACCGGCCGGGCCGGTTCACGTTTTGAGGGGCCCGGACCGGAACCACCCCGGGTCGCGCCTACCCGGACCGGTCCATGATCGGGCCACCGGGCCGGGCCGGAACAGTGGCGGGCTGGGCCGGTTTTGGGTCGGGCCACCCGGCCCGAGTCCATCCATAACTGAAATTTGTTGGTCTGGTAAGGTCTAAACTGGTCTGATATGGTCTAGTAAACGTATGATCTCAGTGTATTTTATAACTACAGAAGTCATGATAGATCTGGTTTGATCTGGCCTAGTCTGGGACTGAAAACAGTCCAAAAGAACTATGCCGCATGGATCCCCCCATGTATATGCTCTTGCTTAGGCATGGAGCCGAGCCGGACCCGGTCGGGCCTTTTGTGGTTGAGGGAAGGCCCGGGACCGGCCCGGGTTGCCACCGGGTCTGGTTCGGGCCGGGCCTCGGGTTGGGTTGTAATTTTTTTTTCCTTTCCTAACTACCCATGACCCCCCCCCCACCCCCAACCCCCCCCCCCTCCCTCCCTCAAAACATCAAGCTCAACCCGGGAAAAAAAACTGAAAAAGAAAAAACAGTTTTGACCCAAACAAGGCTCGGGCCAGGCCGGGTCCCCATTTCTGCAGCCCGCCCCCGCTCAAGCCTTCATACCGGGTCAAGGACTGGTTCGGACCCGAAGCACCGGTCCGGTCTGGTCCCGCACAGTAGCGGGCCGGGCCGGTTCCCGAACCGGATCCATGCCTACTGCTATACTAAAGCTGGTATGGATTCCAGTTTGCGTATACTAAATCTTTGCATGTTCTATAACAGGAGTTTAGTGTGCAACTGTGCATATCAGGCTTGTTAAAAGTGCGGTTTAAATTGTAAAAATGGCAAGGACTACAGAGTATGGTTTTACGATTCTACCTCAATAAGTTGATTTGAATCACAAGTATTTATGATGATAAAAAAACATGTTTGAATCGTATATGAAATCTTATATGGAGTACTTCGTAAAATTGTAAAATTATAGGCATGTTTTTTTAATAGAAATGATGCGGAATTATTAATTTTCATCATTTTTAATGGAGTTAAAGACTCATTATATTTTGGCAGGGACATATGATGGAATAAAGTAAAATGACTCACTAAACTGTCTGCGCTTCTTTATTGTGAAGCACTTGTCGGTGCATGGAAATTTCGACGCGAATTTCTCTATGGGTTATCTAGAAACCGTCTCTTGATGTTTTAGTTCAGGGGTAAGATTGCGTATATCCGATCCTCCCTTACACCATCATAGATGATAACCTTTGCGGCACTAGGATAATGATGATGATGACGATGAGGAATTATTAACATGAACTATAGGACTTAATATATATAGTTCCAATTGTAATTAGATTGACAACATATATATTACTCCATAAAAGTGAGTGATAGTTTGTATTCTCTAATGATTTTTATGTTTCACATATGTTATGTGTAACGTTTGTTATTCACCTCATTAACACTGTAAAAGGGTATATAAATCTTGGTTATGACCACATATATATAGTTTTAAATAATGAGATGATTTGGTATTATGAATTTATGGGTTTTGTTTATGTATTTTTTTTACAATTATTAATGTGAGTTTTTTCCCGGAATAATGTCAAATAAATAAATAGTTCCCAAAATACTGTTGAGTTAAAAACAATTCCCGAAATACTGTTGTCTTACAGTGCAAGAGCCAACCGCCACTTGAAGTGGCGGCTTTTCTAAAACAATAAGTAGCTCCCGCAGGTAACGAGCATAATGCTAAAGCCAAGCCAAACACAACCATAAATGATATTGGGTCCCACCACAAATAAATATCTCATGTTTATTTTGAAGTGATATAACTTTTTTATTTGTACTCTGATTGTAACAAAAAAAATATACCATTGATAGAGTATATGGGCATGGACCCCATGGCCCACATACTCAAGTCAACGATGGCCAGAAGAACACCCACGTGGCCCCCTTCGGCCGGTGGGTCCGCATCGGCCAGAAACCAAACCGGCCCAGGAAGCACGCATGGACTCCCGGGACCGCATCGGCCCATGGACCGCATCGGCCATGGGACCGCATCGGCCAAAAGGCACCGCATCGGCCCGGCTTCGTACGGGCAGAATGCATCTCTCTACTTTATTTATTAAGTATTGTACACAGCCCATTAGTGGCCCAATTTCGCCCAAAGAAGGCATGATTATTGTAATGGGCCTCCTAAGCCCAAGGCTAGGGGCCCAAATCCACATTTTTACCTATAAATAGACCCCAAGGGGCTAATTATAGGGGGTTCCAAATTGAGAAATATAATTACTCACTTTCTCTCTCTAGCTCTCACTTCTCTCTAGAATTAATACTCTATCAACCATCATTCATAACTTTTTATTATCTTTCATATGACACCAATATTGAATATATAAAATCAAAAAATCATTTAACACATTAAATATTACTTGCGTATCTGATTTTAAAGTGTCACATATTTTTTTTATTTGTATTCCGATTATTACAAAAAATGAAAAATATATCAAAATTTATTATTTTTTATTATCTTTTATATGGAAGCAATGTTTCATATAGAAGAAAAAAAAAATATATGAATTTATGTAGTTTAAGATCATTTTTTACTATGCGCTCCAGATTTGTATATATTCAATATTGATGTCATGTGAAATAAAACAACATAAATTCTTGTGCGAAAACTATATAAATAAATGTGATGGAGTTTGTGTGATTTTGTTGTAATCTATCAGTACTCTTGATCAATTTTGTGCATGGTAAAAAACGATCCTAAACTACACAAATTAATATATTGTTTTTTTATTTTTCTATATGAAACATTACTTCCCTATAAAAGATGATGATGATGATGATGATGATAATAATAATAATAAAATTTGATATACTCCCTTCGTCCCAATATAAAAGGCACATTTTCCTTTTTGGGCCATCCCAGTATAAAAGGCACATTTCCATTTTTGTCAAACTAAATAGTGCAAAACAGTGTCACAGTGTCAAAACAGTGTCAAATGGTGTTTCCTCCTAAAATGTGTGGAAAAACAAATGTGCCTTTTATATTGGGATGGAGGGAGCTGAGTATTTTTATAATCTCTACAATTGTATAAGCATGAATATTGTTAGGGGTATAATGGTCTTGTGAAAAATGTTGGTGTCTCCTTTCTGCCTTGGCCAATTGTACCGGATGCTTATTAGGTTACAAATTAAAGCTGTAATCACACTATAACTGACACGGCGTCAAATTTACCCGATGCTAGACTATTTGACTACTACGTATTTCTTGTGCAATACCGGAACTCGAAAAAGTGTCATATTGAAGAACCGTCGGTAGGTAATAGGTCCATTCTGCAGCGCGTAGAGCAACTGCCGGCGGTCTCATCCCCGACCCGGTTTCAAGCTCGGGGAGACTCGTTCCTTGTGACGTGCAGAGTTTTCAGCTTCGTCAATTCGCTCTAGGTAATTCTCTACATTGTAGTCAATGTTTACTCTGCCTTCTAATCCTCCAAGAATGGCTATGATGTATTTGATGGAATTTTGAGGTGTTATGTCTTTGTGATTGTGATTATTGTTATCCTTGTTGAACGGAATGTGGGGTCTTCATCAAGTTTTGGAAGGGGTCGTTGCAAATTTTTGTTGCAGTAATGACCACAGCTTCTCCAGCAAATATTAATCTACTTGCTTCTTGCATGTGGCACCATTTATCTTCTGTCTAGAATATATGCATTGGGTTTCTAAAACAATAATGGACCTGGAAGACTTATTATTGATGCTATGTGTTTATATTCCTTGCTTATTTGTTTGTATGCCTTTCTTTTATTTTGATTGCTATGTATTTGCTAAAATATTCATGTGAAGTGTTCAGCTCACATTTACTTATTTCATTTTCCCCTCCTTTTGGTTTTCTCTCCTTATTTTAAATTTTAAAGTTTACTATACTTTTCTTTTCTAATGTATTTAAAAATTTGCTACACTTTCTTTTCTAGAAGGTTAGTTTTCCCTTTAATTAGATATACTTAAGTGCTTTTACTTTTTCTACATTTTATGTTCTCTTCCTACTTTTACACCATATTTCATATTTTTCTTGCACTATTCATTATCACTACTATTTTTCTCGTTATATAAATAATGTGTCAAGGTTCTATGAAGCAATTTTTAAAATTGAGATGCACCTTGAGCATGGAGCCATGGAGAGATCTGTGGGCCAACACCATCTTGATGATGAGGAAAATAAGATGTAGGGAACCTGAGGTCAATATTGATCTTTTTGCAAAAGGGAAGCCAATGCTTAGAGAAGATGGAAGCCTCCAATAGAGCATACAAGGTAAGCTCAGAGCCAGTATCATCAGACAGGTAAACACCGAGCTTCTCCGGCGGGTAGTCGTACGCCATCACCGATAAGACAGTGTTCACCGCCATGATTGGCAGGTCCCTTTTTGGGTCAGCCGTACGCCCATACATACACACAAACACATCCACATTTGGCAGATTATTCTCATATATGTTTGTTACCCAGCACTTAGCAGACAAATTTGGGGTATAATGCAAAAACAAATGAGTATAATCGACTTATAATTTTCTCAAGTACATTTCGTTCCTTAAAAGTAATGTCTTTCAGACTGTTTTAACACCCGAATCATTTTTATTCAGGGTAGTATAATAAATTATGGGGTGTTTCGAATTGATTGTGTTTCTGCTTCATTTTTAAAATAAAAGTAGAACCAGAATCATTTTTTAGAAGTTTGTCTTTCTCAGCTTCTAAAAATTGCTTCTAGGAGCAATTTAGAACACTCGGAAAGCACTCAATCACTTCAATATCTGCTTCCACTCTCCGAAAGAGCAAAAGTAGTTTTAACTTTTAAGTAGATCCAAACACTCCATATAGTAAACTCTACCCTTTATAAAAAAAATACTACATTTGAAATGCATCTCATTACATCGTTGGTACTAACATTGATTCATCTACCCCGCATAGCCTTCATCAAAGATGAAGCCCCCACACTCAGGATTAGAGGATTCACATGTTGGTTTGCAGTGCAAGAAAACAACGTGATTACTTTGACTTTTACTACTTTTATTAATAAAGCTAATTTGTTTTCGTCAAACTCTTACTTTTCACCAAGCACTACAATCAAATAAATATTTGACTATTTGTCCTAACAATAAAATTTTGCTTTTGTTACTATTTGATATCAATCTTATCCCATTATTATGGTTATTGTAGTTGTTTTTGGTTTACTTTTCCATACAATCCAAGCTAGAAACATTTTCTTCATATATTTTGTTTATCCATTTCTAACAAATTTTGTATACAAATAATTTAATCAAACTACTCATGCATTCACTCACCCTAACCTGATGAAGTAATATATGCCTACAATGTCTCTGGGCATTTACACGAACGCGCATCGCGCGTTGCTAAACTAGTATTTAGAATACAAATAAAAAAATATATAGCACTTTAAAAACAGATACACAGTAATATTTAAAGTGTTAAATGTTTTTTTGAATTTATATATTCAATATTGGTGTCATATGAAAGATAATAAAAAGTTATGAATGATGGTATATTTTTTATTATAATCATAGTACAAATAAAAAAGTTATATCACTTCAAAGAAAACAGGAGATATTTATTTGTGGTGGGACCCAATATCATTTATGGTTGTCTTTGGCTTGGCTTTAGCATTATGCTCGTTACCTGCAGGAGCTGCTTATTGTTTTAGAAAAGCCGCCACTTCAAGTGGCGGCTGGCTCTTGTATTGCGCAGTTATCTTGAAGAAATCATTTGAATGTCTTCCCGATTGAAGTTTTAGCTGAAGTTTGATATGAGTAAACTAGACTTAATGACTAAGATGCTCAAAAAAATTTGTCAAACAATTCCACCGGGAAACGTCCCAAATGGCGACGGCCGTACAGAGCATCCTATATAAGAACTTATTTAGTCCTTTTTATGTAACTTCGAGTACTAATCTGACGACCCTTTACTCCAATATGGGGCAGTATATGGCTGTAGGTTGTTGGAGTGGATATCACCAGTATCGGTAATTCTCTTCTAAATATGAATACAAAAGGCTTTGGTTACTAATAATTGTTTATAAAAAATTTACCCTAAAACTTTGGGTACATTTTAGGATATGATGTGTGCTGGTTTTGCTACATAATAAAGTTTGAAAATTAAACTTTAGTCGATACTGAAATAAATTTCGATTAAATTTTATTAAATTTGGTATCAGACATTCATAGAAGGAGTATGAACTACCTATATATAGGCATAGGGCACAAATGCTTATAAGCCGTAGCGAGTGTGATGGATAATTGGATATCATCCATGCCAATATATCAAAAACACATTCTCATCTATACACACTCTCTTTACATGGAATATCATACTCCCTCTATCCCAGAATTATCTCCATACTTTTCTCTTTCGTTCGTGCCAAATTTATCTCATCTTTCTCTTTTTGACAAAGAATTTGTGTTTCACAACCATTCTTACACATTCTTAGACATTTATATCTCCTTTGCACAACTTTTCACCACACATTTCCTACTATATTAATTTTTGTGCAAATGTACTTGGCAATACATAACTTTCTTTAACACTCCTTTGTGCTGAGTTATAGATAGAATGTCGTATATCTTGTTGCCTCTTCAAAACTTCACCAATTAAGTAACAAAAATCTAGTGGGAAAAAATAACATTGACTAGAGAGAAACAGTACAACACCACGATAATCCCCTTCTATTGAATCTATCTTTAGTTGATACTTTGATCATTAAAGTTTATATGTATTGTTATCTCATTTAAAACCTTACCAAGTAACTAAATTAAGAGGAAAAATAAAACTCAATTAAAGGAAAAGAGTGTAACATTACGTAGGTGGGTACCCCCCTCAAGTCTATAAATACCCTTAATATTTTCTTTAACCAAGGGTGTTCGAAAAGTTTGTGCATTCTGATACATGTGACATTAATTACTTAGTGAAGTCATACAAGTATAGAAATACATGTTCTAATAAATACATGTTCTTTAGTTCCCCGTGTGCCGAGCATGAGGTGATAAGTGTACGAACTTTTCGGTGAGGAGCGGCGGAGCTCCAACAATAGGGATTAGTGGCGTACAACTTCGGATAGGAAGACTGGCAGTCAATCCTATCTTATGTTGTCGGAAAGGCGATCTTGTACAGATCAGGGCCACATGCCAAAGGTGCGGCGGAGAGGCAATCATGGAGATATTGATTCGAGTAACACGCTGAAATATTATAGGGTTTCATGGCACATAGCTGCTACGTGAAGGTTTCATGAGAATTAACATATCGGCTAAGTGCTTGGCTCAATTGGCTAATTTTAAAGTGTAGTCCGCTGATAACATGTTGTAGGGAGAATGATATGTAACTTCATTTTTAAAACGTCCTACAAATAAATTGAAACATGATTGACCCAATTGATCATAATTGAAACAATTAGATAATAAATAAATAGAAACATTTAGAGGCCGTTTGACAACACTATTTTTTGCCCTATTAGACTTATTAACTAATTTTTCACCAAACATGTAACTTTTTGCTTTCGTTCACTGAATTGTGTGATAAGCAGAAAAAGTAAGGTTGGAGTTACTTTTCTGGCTGTATTGGTTGAAGCTACCATAGACGATCATTTTAGCTATTTTTACATATAATTTTTTTCTTTATTTTATTAATAAAATGTATTTTACAAATATTTTTTTGTCAAATCAGCACAATCAGTCAATGCAGCCACTTCAGTCAGAACTTCATAAATTTCTGCAGAATTAATCCGTTTCGTGCTACCAAATGAGCTGTTAGAGTAACAAAACCCGACACAATTTTGATCATTGACCAGCCCAATCCAACAAAAAATTTCAAACGCTAAATATTGATACTTGCAATTTGTTTTGGCGGGGTGAAATTTCCGTTAAAAAACAAAACGACCGCGGGAGCAGCGATCCCCGTATCTGCCATTTTGGCATGAAAAATTGCCATTCACCAAATACAAAGATTTCCCGCTACAACTGAAAAATTAAATTCCCTCAATTTCTAAATCATCATCAAAACTCAAAATTTCGATTTTTTCATTCAAAATCGCCCAAATCTGAAAAGCTCCATTAATTCCACCCGCAACCCTCAATTCTAACATCCATTCTTCCCCTTCTCTGATCCCATTATTCCATCTCTGCATTTTCAGTCTCAAACAAATGGGTGGAAAGCTTCAAAGCTTGCCACCTCTCAAGAGGTTCACTCAGATGCAAAAAAACCAAGAAAACGCCGCCCTTTCCTCAAACCTTCCGGCAAAAAAACGAAAACTAGAAACCCGGCCGCCACCGGATTCTCCACCTCCCACCACCCCCACCGCCGCCACCACCTGTTGCCTTCCGGCGAAGAAGAGAATCTGGGCAATCCATCCACTGGACCTCAATGTCGAGTACAACCCAGTACCCAATGACGAGATTGGGCCAAAAGAAGTCGACGTTTCACGAAAACCGGAACCAGACGACGACGACGGGATAGTGTGTGCTGTGTGTGAAAGCACGGACGGGGATCCGTCGGATCCCATCGTCCTTTGCGACGGCTGTGATCTGATGGTTCATACCACTTGTTACGGCCACCCTTTAACAAAGGGTGTCCCTGAAGGTGATTGGTTTTGCGCAAAGTGTATGGCGAAAGACGAAAAGCCCATCTCTTGCTCCCTCTGCCCGGCGGCCGGCGGCGCTCTGAAGCCGACCAGCGACGGGAAATGGGCCCACCTTGTCTGTGCTCTATTCGTTCCTGAGGTGTTCTTCACTGACCCAGAAGGCAGAGAAGGGATTGATTGCAGTAAAGTGCCAAAGAGGAGATGGGATCAAAAGTGTTATATCTGCAAATCAAGGAAAGGATGTGTTCTTGATTGCGCTGAAGTTAACTGCACCTTAGCCTTTCATGTCACTTGTGGGGTGGAACAAGGTTTGTGCATTGAGTATAACCAGGGCAGGAGTAAGGGTGACATTGTTGCTGGATTTTGCAGAGCCCACTCTGATTTGTGGGAAAAGGTACCATCTTTTGCTTCCTTGAATTTCAAGTTGTGCATTTTTTGTATTATAAACATGGTGTTCTGTTTTCACTCTTTTCAGCAACAGCAAACTGGGAAGTTCAAGATTGTTGCCAGAGATTAGCAGAAAAAACAGGGAAGGGTGAATATCAGGAATGGATACATGCTCAACTCATGAAAGAGAAATGAAATTTTTAGTGGAAAAAATCAAATACACTGCAGTTCGTACCACGTCGTAGTTATAAATTCATGATTGTTTCGAAGTTTTAGTTAAGATTTAATCTGCGGAGTAATAGTTTTCTATTTTTGCTAGTAATGATATTCTCTTTATTGCTTATGCATTTTGTTCAAGTTTCCTCCCATTTATTTCAATGTATAATTGAAGAGCCTGTTTGGTAGCACGAAAATCGGTTGATTTGGCTGATTTTGCTGGAATTGATGAAGCGGTTGCATACTTGTATTGACTGATTCTACTGATTTAAAGAAAAAATATTTTTTAAAATACATTTCATTAATAAAAAATTAAATGTAAAAATAGCTAAAATGATCATCTACAGTAAAGTAACTTCAACCTTATTTTTTCTGCTTATTACACAATTCAACGCGCAAAAGCAAAAGTTATGTATTTGGTGAAAAAATTAGCCGATTATCCTGATAAGCCGAAAAACAGTGTTGCCAAAGTAATCTCTAAAAGTCTGTGTTGTCAACTAAACGAGAGCGATGAAGTATGTGATGTTACGGAAGTATTAAAATAAAGAATGGCAAAATAAGACTACTAACTTTTTTAAGTGGACAAAAATAGGACCAAATTTAGTACTACCTTCGTCCCATTTTATGTCTCCTTTAGTTTTTGCACGATTTTTAATAAAGTAGTTGAAAAGCTAAAAGTTGTGGTTGACATTTGAGTATAGTAAAGTGAAATGTTGTGAAACACATATTTCTTTCTTAAAAGGGAAATGTGACACTTATTTTGAGACAATTCAAAAAGGAAAGTAAGACAGGTAAAATGGGACGAAGGGAATACAAGACATAAAAATGATTAAAATTATGTGAAATGCCTAAATTGCCCGGATCTTAGATTGCACCATCAACTGGATAGTATGTCCCTTCACCAATTTATCTCCTTTGCATAATCCATCGTCATCTTCTACCTCTTGCTGTCGTCTATATCACATTGATGCCAAGAGCTTTGCCTCTTCTTCATTGGATTTCCGTAGTCACTCACTTCAGATCGGCAATGGTGGTGCAACACGGTTCAACTACCAGATCTAAATCCTAAGGTTTCTAATCGAGTAGGATCTGGGGGCGAGGAATGATGGTGGGATGCAATGACTGGAGGGGGGTGGGGAGCGGGGTGAGGCCGTGAGGGGGTGGAGCAACGATTGTGTAAGGAATGAGGCTGGGGAGTTGGGGGAGAGGGCTGGGCAGGGGCGGTGGATCGAGGACGGTGGCTGGGGGCAGTAGGGGCCGACGATGGTAGTGGAGTTAGCCGACGATGGTAGTGGGGTTGGGGGTTGGGGTAGGCAGGAGAGTTGGATGGGGTATGCTGGAAAGGGGGTTGGGGTTGGTGTAAGAGAGGGGCTAGCGGTGGTGGCCGGTGGTGGTTTTTGGCGGTGATAGTGGGGTTAGGGTAGGCAGGAGAGGGGGCTGGGGTACGCTAGAAATGGGGTTGGGATAGGTGTAAGAGAGGGGTTGGGGTTGATAGCCAGCGGTGGTTACCGGTGGTGGTGGACGTCTGGACGGTGGTGGTTTGTAGCGGTGGTCACTATCAGATCTAGTAATTGTAACTGGTCAGCCCAGGTAATTGTAACTGACATGGTCGGTTGATAGTAATTGGTCGGGCGACTATAACTGGTCTGTCCGGGTAATTGTAACTAGTATATTTGGGTAACTGTAACTAACTAGACAGATAAATGTAATTGACTGGGTCAAGTAATTGCAGCTAATCAGGTTAGGCGATTGTAATTGGTTGAGTTATGTAACTGGGAGGACATAAAAGTCATATAGGTCTCTTTGTGGAAACATTTAATAAAATAGCTATTTTTATTAATAAAATAAAGAAAAAATTATATGTAAAAATAGCTAAAATGGTCATCTACATTAACTTCAGCCAATATAGCCAGAAAAGTAACTCCAACCTTACTTTTTTTTTTGCTTATTACACAGTTCAGCGCGCGAAAGCAAAAGTTACGTGTTTGGTGAAAAAGTTGGCTGATAAGCCTGATAAGCCGAAAAACAGTGGTACCAAACGGTCTCTTAGTCCTATAATTATCCATGAGTTTCCATTTAGTAATATTCATGACAAAGCCTCTCAAATAAAACTCAAAGCTTTAAAGATAATCTTTATTATCTTGAATGACCATGAAGCCCTAGTTGCTAATTGCCAGTACAACTTAAATGGAGGAAAGAGTCAATTGAGTACACCAACTTGTATGAAGTGGAGTAAGAAGTACACTATATTGCATTTGATTTATTGAAGTACATCAATTCGGGGTTTTAGTGTGAATTGAGTACACTTGTTAGATTAACACATTAATATAACTGAGTTGGCTAAAGGAATGTTGAGTAAGAAGGGGTAATGGACCAAGATTATGGCGTCGACCTTCACGAAGTTGACATAAAAGGGAAAATCGGCCTTCAGAGGTTGACCTGTGGGAGGCGTCGGCCAGGAGGGGTGCATCGACCAAGGAGAAGTCCACCTGAGGAGAACTGACGTCGACGTAGGGGAAGTCGATCAAGTGGTTGGGGGCTGACGTTGACCTTCAAGAAGTCGACCTATTAGCATTCTGTTAGTCAACTCAGCCGTATTAAAGTGTTAATCTAACGAGTATACTCAATTAACACTAAAAACCCGAATTTGTGTACTTAAAAAGACCAAATGCAATATAATGTACTCTTTACTCTACCTCATACAAGTTGATGTACTTAATTGATCCTTACATCAACCTAAATGTGTGTTGTGGCTCTTATGAGTTGGTGTATTTGATATGAAGATTTTTATACGTACCGAGTAGTACGTATTTGATAGGCTTTCAGTGTTTGTTATGTTTCGTGATTATTAGAAAGTGTGCGGGTTATTTGTTAATATGTACTTGTTAGAGATGAAAATGGGTTGAACAACGTAATATCAAGTGTGATGGCCGGGTTGTTACCCGCACGAGTAGCTCAACAGTATTTAAGTGAGACAGTTGGGTTAAAGTCTCAGATTCAATTCATGACAGTGACACTGTGAGTTTCACCCAATGTGGTGGCTCATTCAATTGTGTGCGCCCACCCCGCTCAGGAACTATTTGAGAGTACACCATGATTTATTCATTCACCATTCAGTCAAATCGGACTGTAGAAGGACCTGAGGAGAATGATCCCACCTTTCGGGTTGAAGCACTATACTATGGGTTGTTCACCTCTGGGACAAGGTTTAAACTTTACATTTTAGTCTTTTGCGTAATGATCTTGATAGAATCATGGTGTCCGGTCTTTCAAGCATGTAAATAAGTATGTTTGCATTTTAAATCATTATAGAATGTATATAATACGGTGGATTTAATGACACTATTAATAATGGAACTTATAATATCTAAACTGTATATGATTAGTTCATGTCATCATTGATCACTTATATATGTTTAAGAAATAATTACATAAACATGACCAAAATAAAGATGATTTACAAAAATATGATTCATTACTAGAGTAGTAATGAAATCATAGTAATTCATGTTCAAGATTTGAACTTTAGTTACCACAGCACTACGTTGTAGTAATGAATAGTCATATTTATGTAAATAAGTTTTATTTTAGTAATATTCTCGTAAAAAACTCTATGTTTAAAGTACTTAATTATAATATTCTAATTGATTCACGTGGACAATGTACTTCATCCAATAGTTGGATGTATCTTTTGATCAGCCATATAACCCAAAAAGTGAGCTAAGTGAGGATATTAATAAAGATGAAATTTAAATATGAGAGTGACAATAAAGAAGTTGAGTGTTGTCATGGCCCATGGAGAACTATGAGAGGACAAAGATAAAAGATAGAAGTAGCCCAAAGACAAAAGGCTAAAAGTTTGGCTTAAGAAAACAAAGGGTAAATTTGGAAGAACAAATATATTAACCATTCAAAAGAAGATCGAAGGCGGGATATAGAAGAGAAATATATTTACTACTTCGGCATAAAATAACAATGGCAAGTGATATTTACTATGGAGTATTTTTTATTGAAAAATAAATCCATCTGTTTTACTACTATAGATGTTTTTGTGGTACCAACTAGGATGTTTTCTTTTAGACTGGAATTTGCTGGTCTGGTCTGATCTAATCTGATCTGGTCTAGTCTGAAACTGGTCTGAATTGGTCCGATCTAGTCTGATAAACGTCTAGTCTCTGTGTATTTTATAACTACGGAAGTCTGGTCTGGTCTAGCCTGATCTGGTCTGGTCTAGGACTTAAAACAGTCCAAAAGAAAACATCCTTAGAATATGTAACATATAATCAATACTACCTCCGTACCAAATTAATTTACAAAATTGATTTTTTGGTCAAACAATGTCACGTCCCAGACCGCAATCCAAGCGCGTGTACAATTGCCGTATAATCAAGTGACGTCACCCGTGAGTCAACCTCACTTAATTACACAAGGCGTACGAGAAAATAATCCATCCATACTCAGTAGTAAACATACATAACAACATCACATTTAAACCAATGATTAGCGGAAATATTCAACGGTAAGTCATAAGCCACAACCGGCCAACAACATGGGCATACAAGCCCCAAAATAGTTTATAGTAATTCAAATATCCATGAGCATGTGTTCGGTAGTTTGAAAGAAAATAAGGAAGCACGAACCACGTCTTCCTGAAGTTGATATCACCCGTAAGAAGGTGCAAGTAGCAAGCCCTAGCTTCAACCTGAAAATGGTGCCCCCCCCGAAGGGGTCAGTACAAGTACCGAGCGAGTAGCAGACTAAATATAGAATAACTAGCGTTTCAAGTATAAGACCCAAACATAGGGTGATACTTATATAAATAGTCTTTTCCCCCAAGTTATGAAATACTCATTAGTATATATATACTTGGAAAATATCCGATCCGTGGATCATCGTTTTATTTGGGAAAATAGTAATAGTCAATATTCTTGACTAAAAACCCCAACTCACCCATATACCTATGAGTGTATAGGACTCCTCCTTGTCCCTATTTCAATATCATAATCTATGAGTTTTGAGGATCATAATCCTTGGGTACTCCACAAATATATTTTCGAGTGTTAAGGACTTTTAGTCCTAGGGTCCTCCACCAATTTATTATCCGAGTGTTAAGGACTTTAAGTCCTAGGGTCCTCCACCAAAATATGAGTGTTAAGGACTTGTAAGTCCTAGGGTCCTCCACCAAAATATGAGTGTTAAGGACTTTTAAGTCCTAGGGTCCTCCACCAATTTATTATCCGAGTGTTAAGGACTTTAAGTCCTAGGGTCCTCCACCAAAATATGAGTGTTAAGGACTTCTAAGTCCTAGGGTCCTCCACCAAAATATGAGTGTTAAGGACTTCTAAGTCCTAGGGTCCTCCACCAAAATATGAGTGTTAAAGACTTGTAAGTCCTAGGGTCCTCCACCAAAATATGAGTGTTAAGGACTTTTAAGTCCTAGAGTCCTCCACCAAAATATGAGTGTTAAGGACTTTTAAGTCCTAGGATCCTCCACCAAAATATAATCCTATGATCAACCTCCTATCAACCTAGATAGAATCTATACCATACTTAGTCATTCATAACTAATTCAATACATAAAGCTTATGTATCACAATCCATGCAAACCATGCAATTATATAAATTTATAATTAACTAATATCAACCGATATTAATTAATCTATTATCCATCGGTCAACGTTGTCGTTGACCTCCATTTCAAACCTTGTACATATCAACTTAATCATCATATAATTAAGTTAATAATATTCATTTGTGCTTCTTTTTAACTTCAAACAAATGTGCATTTTATATAATTCTTCATATCATATTCCATGCATGAACAATTAATTTCTTTTATACAAACTTAACCATGTTGGCTAATCGCATGTTTAAATATCTTTTAAACTTAATTATGAACGCATATAACATTTATTTAGGTAATCTCATAATTAACACAAAAAGTTATAAGATATTAAGCCGTCCACTCACCTCGAATTAGCGCTATGAAGTTCTACCCCTCTTGGTTGAACTCCGGCAAAACTCCGGCGACTTTTGAGGAACTCCGGCGACAACTCCGGAAACCTTTTTCAACTTAGTGAAAGTTCTTGAAATGCCTTTTACAAGTGCTTAACAAGGTTTTATAATCATAAAACCCATATTAATACAAATAACCTCTAAAAGGTTATTTTCTGGTGAACCGGTCGTTTTGGCTTCTAAGTCCGTTCTTGGACGTAGAACCATCTTCCAACCCATAAATCAATACTTATAACATGTGGAACCATACTAAGGGTCCTTCACATGATATATACCTCATATGGTAGAAGAAAAATGAAGAAGTTATAATAAGGTCATTTACCTTAATTCTTCACACTTTTCCCAACTTTTTCCCTCTTTAATCTTCCTTCTTTGGGCACTTAAGCTTGAGCTTGAATTTGGTGGCTATGGAGGATGAGTTGAGAGGTTTCTTTCCTCTTTCTTGGTGCTTGGTCGAGCTAATGAGTGAAGGAGGGGAGGGGATGGCTCTCTTTGTCTCATTTGGCAAATGAGTGAGGAAAAGGGCCCCTTTGGGTGTACCTTTGATGCCAAAGCCTCCTCCTCCACACCTTCCTTAGTCAACTCCAGATCCTATTTGTCTAATTTGTCACAAAAAAACGTGGGGTGGCCCCCACTCATGTGGGAGGTCATCCCTTTGTGTCCCGGTGTGTACAATCGGTCCCGAAAGTTGTATTTTTCGGACTGTTTTAAATATATTTTATTTTATCGGGTCAAATAAAATATATTATGTGCTCTTACTCATTATGACGTGTATAGTGAATATACATTCCTCAACTTTAATTTATAAGCCTCCGAAATTCAGTTCGGGCTGTTACCTGTTAAATTACCAATACCGGTAATTTGGGCTTCTTTTGACCAATCGGTCAACTCTGGGCCTTTCCATGGCCCAAATGAAATATCCACCACTATATATTTATTATCTAAACCAAGATGAATAAAATATATGGTCTCGGGAATGTCGGGCGGCCCCCGCTCCCGGTGTGGGCCCCACGTGCAATATACTATTCACGCGAAAGAAATAATAGAAATTTACAACTTCGTAAATTCATTAACCTTTTATTTCAATATGACAGATTTAACTTTAATATTGATTGACAAAAAAGTATTGACTTTGCAAATCAAATCATGTTGGAGGGAGTACAAAATAAGATCCTACTTATTTAGAATATATCAATATTCATTAAGTAATCCCAGTTTTTGTGGTGAAAAATTTCTTAGAATATGTAACATTAATACACAATGGTGATCAATATTGATATATATAATGAATATATATCAATATTCATTAAGGATCAATATAAATTGAGGTGACAATGAATGTTTTACACAAAAAGTTTTCCAAAATGTATAAATTTTTAGCTAAACACACATGTTTTGTTCTACATAGACCATGTCAATTACAATTGAATACATTTATAGACATTATACATTTGAATATTGTGTAATACTAGTATAATACAGATCTACGACATTAATTTTTGAGAAAATTGCTGCCGGTGAGACCAATTCATACGAATTTGACAAAAGTAGGACTTCTTTAGATTTTTTCCATCCGTAATACTTATCTACTTCTATTTTAAGAAACTTTTTTTTTAATTTCCGTTTTTACTCTCCACTTGAGAAAGAGTATTAAAGATGAATAACTTCAGCAACGATCTCTCTTCTTCAACGCTCATTCTTCTTCTTTCGCACTTCGTCTTTTTAATCATCTGATCTCACTTTCTTCGTCTTTGTAATCATCAGATCTCACTTCTTCAGTTTCAATCGTTCTCGTATGCTCCACTAATTCTTTTGAAGCATCATTTAATCGTTCATCGGCCTTTATACGCTTCACAAATTTTCTGCAGTTTTTGGTAAGTTTTATTCTTGTTTTTTTTCTAATAAATACTTTACAGTTTGATGTGTTGGTGTATAAACGAAATTAGTTTCTACTAAATTTTGTATCAATTTTATAATCTTCAAGTTTTGATTCGCATTTTGACCTCCAAATTGCAATTCAATGTTTCTCTTCTTTATTTTTACTCTGCAACACATGTTTATGTTTTTTCTACTTCATATTTGTTCTTCGATCATCTTGTTTGTGCGATTACTCTTTGATCATAATAGTTGCATAAAAATTCATCTTGTTTTCAATGAGACCTTATTATATACATTTAATTTGTACTTATGTACTTGTGTTTCTCTTATATTTAGTGTTTCATTTATGGTCAATATATTCTCCATTTGAATGTCCTTTAATTTCGTTCATGCATGTTTTTCAACGGTTTATCATATCTATTGTTGTTTTTTTAGTTTTTATCATATTTAATGTTGTTTTTCTTGTTAACCACATATAAGTTTTACTCATATTCATCTTGTGTTGTGTTCCATTATCTCTTTCTTTTTAAATGTAGGTACAGTTGCTGAAAACATGTTGATTATGCTTAGGGATCATGGTACTTGGGACTATCAAACTGTTTCTCTAACAAACGAAGCTTCAGATTAATAGTGCCTGAATATTCTGCAATTGATCCCGATGTTTCTGTCAACTAACTCTCCATTGATCACTGATCAATAAAAAGATATGGCTGCCACATTTATTTCAATTGATCTCAATGTCTGCTTGTTTTAATCATTTAAATCCTATATGTATTGATTCATTGAATTTAGAAGACATACATTCCTCTTTCAATGAAGATTCAAACACAACTTAATCATTCATAACAATACTGTTTCATCTTAATTGTGTTCTTCAAGTCAAGCTCTCGGTTTTGATTCAGCCTCCCATTTTGATTTTTAGTGTGTTGTTCATGATTTAGAAGTTTTTTCTTACTTCCATCTTACTCATATATAGTCAAACATGTTATCTATAAAAATAAAAGGCTTTAGATCACCATTTAAAAATGTGTGCAATTACAAATCATTTTCATTATAAGATAAACACTTCAAACATAGAGTATTGCATGGTGTTTGTGTTAATGATGGTTGCCTCTGGGCTGTTTTTGCAGTGACGCTTAAAAGGCACATGATTTGCATTTAGAAGTCACATGTTATGTTCTGAATTTCATATACTTCATTTGTTACGTTGGAATTTAATGTCTCTCTGTAGTTGTTTAAGGACTATTTAATGTCTAGAATTGTCTAATGTTTGTATTCTTGTTTTCAGGTTTGATTTTGATCATTCCTATTCCATTGGTTTTAGACAAGGTCGTCATTGTCAAGCCACGCCTGAAATTATTACAGAACTTATAAAGCATTGCTATGCAAATGCATCCATAAAACCTTATGATCCTATTGATATAGTGGTTGACATAAATATATATTATGGTGTGATGCTTCTTTACAAATAAACATGGAATGCAAACCTAAAGGCTAAAAATGGGTACGTATGAGGAGTCTTACCAGCTTATGTCATTTCTTCCATATGTTTTGGAACAAAAGAATCAAGATTAAATGATCACACTGATTATTGGTGATGATACTTGTTTTAAGTACTTTTTTATGTCATTCAATCCATAGATTGATGGCCGGAAATATTATTTTACATCAATTATTATTGATGGTTCATCCATGAAGCCTGCTAGTGCTAAGATGTCTTGAAGCTTTGTTGCTAATTTGAAAGAAAGGGCATGTTCCTGTGCATGAAGACTAGATCTCAGTCTAGAGAATTTCCTTGGGTGTAATTTTGGGCTTTCTTTTCTCTGTCCTCTTTTGCTTTGTTTCTTTTATTTCCTTTTCAGCCTGTACTGTTTACTATTTCAATAAAATTCACTTCAATTGCAAAAAAAAGGGGGCATGTTCCTGTGCAAAAAAGGTAGTCTCGACTAGAAATCTTATTTAGACAAAATGAAGAGCATCTCATCGGCATTGTTCTTGGTGCAAGAAAGGTGGTCACAACAAGAAATCTTATCGGTAGACCGAAAATTTGTATGAGATAGATGTTGAGAAATGGGTACGAGTTATTCTACTCCCACTAGGTACCACGAACATGCCTCACACAACTGCCGATAGAAGACATCAACTACTGATTGAAGACAGAATGCCGTTGAAGTACTGATTGAACACATCAACATGCTGATTGTACTCATACTCTATTTTGTCTTCCAAAGAAATGTATAAACCTTTATGTTCATATTAATGAGATTTGTATTGTACTTATGCATGGGATAATGGGAATATATCCAAATCTCATTTCAAGAGTTGAATCTATCAAGTCTCATAAATGGCTCATAATCTTGTACTTATATTAACTGTAGGAATTTAATGTCTGCGCCTAAGACATTAAGGACTTGTTACTGTCTACTTATGGACAGTATTGTATACTTCAACTAGCATTATAAATCAACCCAACACTAAATAAGTGTGATCATGCATTTGATATATCACTAAGAAACAAGATTACACATAGTCAAATGGATTGTCACCAATATTAGGAACAACGCTTAATGACCAAAAGAAGGAATTTTACATGTTTTTTCTTTCCCAAGATCTTAATCATAATAATTACAAAGCATCATAGTCTAACTACTTCCATCTTGATGCATACAGCAGTAGCTTAATCGTCATTTTTAGCGGTAGCTATCGACGTCTTCCTTCAAAACTTCACTCAAATCTTTACCGGAGCATTACAAATTCAATAAATTTGATGACAAATAATCCACAGATGTCCCTGTAAGTGTTTAAACTTAAAGGTAAGCATTTTTAATGTATTAAGTTATGTAAAAAATATCAAAATACTCCCAACATACCCATCATCTTGTTGTACAAATATGGACCACATCGATACAAACTGATATTTTCTAAATTACTGTCTAATTACTGACTAGTTAATGCCCATAAATAGACCTTAATCAGAACCCTCTGTTTTCTGGATCAGTCTCTTCTGATTCGAAAGAAGAAGCCTCCTGCTTGAAGACAAAAGTCTACTGATTGAACACAACAACATATTGATCGTATTCATACATTTATTCTATCTTCAAAAGAGATGCATAGACCTTTATTTTTCATATAATTGGCATGTGATTGTTGCCAGAATGTATGTACAAGATCAAATAAAAAGGTGTAAAATAGTGCATAGCTACTAAAGTAAGTCAAATGAGTAATCACATCTAACATCAACATTATTCCCATGAATTTGAGATCCATGAAATGATTCAAATTGATTTCATTATATTGCTCTTCATTTATAGACAATATATCTTAGAACTATTGAATTGATTTTATTATATTTACCTTTTCTAATAAAATCAGTAAATTAAAATAGATTACCTGACCAGATTGAATCACAATTTTCCTTTTGATGTCCTTTTTATTGGGCCTTTTTGCTTCCAAATTTCTACGAGAGTATTCTTCTCTCTTTTCAGAGCTCTCAACATCTGTATCCTGCAAACTTTTCTTCGTCGGCTTTATTCGTAGTTGATCGACTTGTTGTTCCGTCGTTCTTTTCGATTGCGAATTGGAAGATCTGGAGAAGAATTTTGGTCTGCAAATTCTTCCGTGGAGTTTGCGTTTTGGAAGCTCCGAGCAGCCAGTTTAGTCGTTCGCAAAATTCTAGTGTTATAGTCAGGAGCTTTTTAATCTGGTGGAGCTACGTGATTTAATTAAGGGTATAATAGTCTAAACATATGCACTTGTGTCCTACGCATATTTGGAGTCCTAAATTTGAAAACTTTATATGATTAAGTCTCATTTGTAAAATTTTCCCTTATTTTTTTTCTTTACAACATGTCATATGTGCGATAACATGAAATATGTTTTGTCAAACAGTAGGCAGGAAAAAGTATAAACCAACAGTTGACAACTAGTAGAAGCAAAGCCCAATTCGTGCTGTTCAGTATAAAAAAGGGAATTTATCACAAATAGGCAAAAAAGGGAAATAATATCACTTTTTTCAACTTTTAAAGTTTCTTTCAAAAATATAACAGCGGAGTTTTTCTTTTCAACAATAGACCTTAAGCCTATATACGGTAACTAATCCTCCGGAGATCAGTAGACCCTTGTCATTACTACGTACTCTAAATTGCAAACCCAGATACTCCGTATTAAACTTATACCCCATCACAATTGAAAAAATAAAAGCAATAATAATGATAACTATAGCAAAGATTTTCTCTTTGTAAACATGGTATAATTAAAATGTAAAACTCTAAAAATTATAAAAATTTGAAAAGTTATAAACTCTGAATATTATTAAAAAAATTAATTTATTAAAGGAAAAAATCATAAAAACATACAAAAGTTTAAAAAAAAGGAAAAGGAAAACGTAATGTAAATCCTTAATTTAGTTTTGAAAAATTGTAAAATAGTAATATATATATATATTAAAATAAAGATGGTAAAAACTAAAAATAATAATTTGTAAATCTAAATAATCTAATCGTCAAAATTTTTAATTAAAAATAGGGAGTATAAACTAAAACAAAAAACATATTAAAATAATTAGAAGTTCTTCCAAAAAAAATAGAAGTTTTTAAAAGAGGGAAAAGATATAAAAATTGAAAACAAGATGCATGAAAACTCTAGCAATAAATAAATATAGACAATATTACGGGAAAAAATAAAATACTACAAATTGAGTAAAAAATTAAAGTATTATAGACAATATTGATATAAAAAACGTAAATGGAAAAATAAAAATAAATGAAATGTGGAAAATTCTAAAACAAAATGATTCGTATTTAAAAAATAATACATTTTTTTTTTCATTTTTATGTCTTTTTTAAAGATTTATAAAAGTAATTTCGTCATCATGCCATTTATTGTAATATTTGTTGCATGTGATTTCTTTGTGTTTCTTTTTGTTTATAAATTTGTAAATTTTGTTTTTAATTGTTTATATGTGTTTCTTGTTGTTGTACTTTATAAACCCAATTTATTATTATAGGTGTTTATATGTATGTGTTGGTTTTTTATTTCAAAGTAGAAAAAATAAATTGGAACATAAATAAACAAAAAAACTCAACAATAAATAACAAAAAACATACGATGCAACATAGTGCAACAAAATGCAACATGGTGCAACAAAATGCAACATGATGCAACAAAATGCAACATCGTACAACAAAGTCCAGCAAAATAAAAAGAATGTAAGTAAAACAAACATAAGTGTTGAATGAGTTCATACTTCAAAGTTCAAATTACTCTTTTACATTCATAATCGGAAATAACATAAAAGTAGTGATGGAGCACTATAGAGGCTGAGGCTAGGACTGAAAAAGAACCTAATGAACTATGTGCAACAAAATGCAACAAAATGCAATTCAACAAAAAGAATATAATAACAACAAACACAAGTGTTGAATGAGTTCATACTTCAATTTATTCTTTAACATTCATGATTGGAAGCAACATGAAAGTAGTGATGGGGGTGTAACTCCATAGGCTAGGACTGGAGAAGAAACTAAGCAACTAGAGCTTAGTGATGGTGCTGCCACGGGTGAGGATTTCACTGAAGAAATACGAGATCGATTGGTGAGACTTAGACAAAGATAATCACTTCATATAGTCATTTGTCTTAATGTTGACCATTAGGATGAAATTGCATCTCCCTAATTTCTTCCCGTGGTGAAAATTGTCGGCCTACCTTATTGCCCTTTGTTTTCTACAACTTTTGCCAAAATCCCTGCATTATTGAAAGATATTACATCTGAAATCATCATTGGCCTAATTGTATTACTAAAAGAGATCACAAAGCATGCACTACTAAGAATTTTCCATCGAACTAATTATGCATTATAGAATGTCGAACTAATTTACCATCACAATTGGCCTAACAAAATATTCATGCACATGAATTAGCCAAAATCAGGACCTAAAAAATAAAAATTGATAGAAGATGTTATAGCTAGCAAATTGATACGATGTCAGCATTTACCTCCCATGATGCTAAACTCTTCATATGCTTCAGAAGGATCTCATAATCATTTAGTAACACACTCATAATCATCTAGAGACACACTTATTAAGGAGGTAAGAGGAGAAAACTGCATCCTGAAGGAATAAGGCGGTCACCAAATTTACTCCTAACTGTAAACCAGATCCTTCTTCTTTTCAATCATCTTGAATTTAGAAAAATAAAGCATAAATTTTTATGTAGAATGGCTTCAAGTCAAAATTTGAATGTATATGATTCTAACCTTAAGCGTAAGTTTTAACGCATATGATTCTACAAGTTCTACAAGTCAAAATTTTCAATCTTAGATTCAACCTTAGATTTTGATTAATCTTAGATTCAATCATTAACGTATATGATTCTAACCTTAGATTCAACCTTAGATTTTGATTAAACCTTAGAATTTTCAAGATTAAATTCAACCTTAATTTTAAATAGCTTCTAAGTTTTAAAGTCAAATTTTGATGTAGAATCTTACCTTAGACGTTTCCCTAGGCCAGAAACCAGCCGGCTGAGGGCTGACGGTCACAGATCGGACGCCTTCACAAGCAGGTCGGCAACGAGGCTCCTGGTGTCGCACATTTGCAGATAGCGTCCTAGATCGAACTAGCTCCTCCGCAGGTCGGCGTCGCTCGCTCCTCCGGATAGTATGTTGCTCACGCCTCTTTGTGTTCGAACGATCCTCCACAATCCGACGTCCAAGTAGATCGGTGGTCTACCTTGAGGCCGATAGAGCTTCCAGATTTTTCACCCAAGGCCGATCGGGAATCCCCTGTTTATCTACCGGTTGGCAAAACCGACTAAAAGTGAAATAAGAAAACTAAATTGAAAATTTAAGATTTAAAAATGAAAAGAAAAAGTAGGTGGGCTTTATATGATATAAGGTAGACGAAAGTAGACCTGTCCGGTAATTTCCACTATAAAAAAAGCCCAATTTGTATTGCGGAGGAAGTGGGGAATGGGGATGACTTTAAGCTGAACTTCCTGTGAAACGACTGAAACCGTTAATTAACAGCCGTCAAGAAACAATCCGCCTCCCCAACGACCCATACACAGAAGAGGGAAAACAGCAAGAACTGCCTAGAGATAGAAAGAGAGAGACAAAGTTGGTCTGATCAAGAAAAGCCGAGGAAAGAAACATGGGAATACCCGAACCCGGCAGTTATATGCCGCTGAAAGATCTTAAAATGGAAATTAAGGACGGTGAAGGAAGAGGAGCAAATGGAGGTTTTACTCTGTCTTTCTGGCTTTACCTAAACTGCGCCACTCCTCTCCCCTCCACGGTTCTTCTTCAGGTTCTTCTTCAGATTTCTTAACTTCCCTAATCTTTTCTAGATGCTTGTATGTGCAAAATCTGTAAATGTATGCACCTTAGTTATAAGGTTCATGCTTAAGGTTCGAAATTGTAGGATTAAGTGTTTACATATGTCTGCTATTATATAATTTGATTCGCAAACTAAAATGATGGGATATGTAGTTAGCATTAATGGGTTGTTTCTTAAGTTCTTCTTTAAGAGAATTTTTTTTTTAAAATATAAAAAGAGATTCTGGATGATATTAAATTTCTAGACTTTTCTGGTGGTGGTGGGTAATTTCTAAAGATTAGGTATTTATGTGATAGTACGTACTGCCAAGTCTGCAACTTCAGAATTTTGTAAATAATTGGAAACCTGCTAGTAATGATCCATTGCTAAGTTGTTTAGAAGTGGTATGGCTGAATGTGAATCTGTGTGTGGACTCTAAATGCTGTGAAGAATGGAGACTTAATGCTTTAATGATACATTATGGACTGTTCATCATATATTAGAAAGTTTGAATCTTGTTATATTAAAAAATAATGGAGAAGGGGAGGGGGGCGTACTTCAAAGCAACATATATTGAATTCATTAAAGCCCTCTAATTTTCAGTATACATTTGAAATTTTTTCTTCAACTTATGTCCATATGTTCCAGAAAACCTTTTTTTTTAAGATCTTGGGAGCAAGAATCACAGTTTTATGCTTCTTCCTTGTTGAAACTTGATAAAATTCATATTTCTTGCTATGCAGAAGCACCCAGATAATGCTTTCAGTGCTCCGTTCCTTATATTAGATGAATGGAATGGAATAATGCTTTTTCCATTGTTTTTCCTTCACCAAGAGGCTTCAAGCCCTTCTAATGCTCTTTGTTGGAAGCCTATTCCTAGTGCATCAAACAAGAGTAGATTCCCTTTGATGAAGTGGGTTCATATTGATTGTGAGGTATGCATAATATCTTACAACGTGTACTGAAAAAAGATTATTTTTATTGCTGACCTCTTTTTCTTTCATGCACTCCATATTTTGATGTTATTTTCTTCACACATTTTCATCCTATATTTCCTCATTCAAATATTTTTTCTCAGATCTCACAAGTTTCTCTGAGACTTCACATTGACGGGGAGATTGTTGGAGAGAGACAGTTGTTGACTTCTTCACCCATTAACAGTGGTTCGCATTCTGATGTCTCGGAAATGGTATCCCACTGTTGCATACAGGGGAATGATGGTGGGCTGCAAGGATACGTGTATGGCGTAGAACTCTTCAGCCAATTGTCTTCTATTCAAAACCATTCCTTTAAGGTTATTTATGAATTTAAATAGTGTTTTTTCCATTCCTGTTGGTGTTGTCCTTGCTCACATATCTCATGTTTGCAGGACAGCCCGCTACAACTATCCATTGATAGTTCTAGTGCCTGTGAAATTGACGAAGGCGTTGATGGTGTTTGGAACATTGTTGGCGGAAAGGTTAAGAAGATGATTATGTTTCTCTTCTGCCACTACCTTTTCTTCTCCTTATTGTAATACTATAGAGAAAACATTTCATTGCGAGTAAAACATATCGTTCTTGTTTTACCCATACCTTTCATTTTTTCCATTTTGGTGCACAACTATGATTTCACGTCCCTTTTGATCCTTTCTATTCACTTGTTTGGTAAAAATTATTCAGGGGTTTTATGGAACTTTACGGAAGTTGACCCCATAAGTGTTTCGAAGGACCATAAGTGATAAGGCACTGGTAGTAATCAAGCAAGAACAATAACAGATCCAGAGAAATGAAGCAGAAAAGAAGTAGAAGCGTGTTTATTGAATAGCGAAGAACCGAAATAGGTATACAATGAATCAGTGATGGACGATTCGAGATGCCCAGTCTCCAAAGTCCAAGTCCAAACCAAATAACAGCCTGCCTATTTTAGCTGACTCCCCTTCTATTTATAGTCCTTATCCACGCAGGGATAAAAGGAACTATTAACTAATAATAGACTTTTTATCCTTTCTATTATACTCTTTATTGAATAGGCCCACTAATTATTTAATGAATAGGCCCAATCATTACTTATTCCTATCAATACTCCCCCCCTAAACAACCACCTTGTCCTCAAGGTGGGTGATAGGAGTCAGCCATGATCTCCCACTTGTACTTCTTTCTTGCACTTCTCCCTTCCCAATACAGTGTGGATTTTTGTATCCCTATCAGCAGCATTGGACCTTTAATCCTCACTTCCTCAGACCAGTATTTCTCTAAGGCATTCCCAGCGTTTTCATAGAGCTCCTTGTTGTCCCGAATCTGGAATTTAGCAGTCTTGTGTAGTCCTTCAAGATATGACCCTAGCTCTTTGATTTCAGCTGCTACACTCCTTGAAAATCTAGTCTCCCTGGTACTGATACGATCAACATGAATATCCAAGAACTGATCAATGCTAATGGCAGATTCCATTTCAGATTTCTTTAAGAAGGCTTTCCAATAAGAACCTTGTAATCCACAAATGATAGGTGCACACAAGGATATGAATGGTGCAGAACCTGCTGCTATTTGGGGTCTGAAAAAAAAACTGGCATAAGGAAATTCTGCCAAAATATCTTCCCTGATATGATCCTTCTGTTGTCCTTCCTTCCTTTCCTCAATTCTGCCTTCACAGGACACAGGGTATCCATCCCCAGTATCCTGTATGATCTGTACCATGGTTTGCAGTGATTCTTCAGTCGAGTTAAACTGTGGATCTCCTTGAATGACCTGATTTGTTCCAAACTGCTGCCACTTTATACTTTGTTTCTGAAAGTTAACTTCCACATCCCCCAAGCTGGTTAGCCATTCCATGCCAAGAACTAAGTCAGCTCCTCCCAACTCCATTATATAAAATTTTTGCTGAATAACAGTGCCTTGCATATTTAAAATTAATTTTTCACATTTGCCATTATTGAATACCACATCTCCATTGCCAGTCTGCACTTTGTAGCCAGAAGTGGTATGATAAGGTAAACTTATATGCCCAACCAGTTTCTGAGATATGAAATTGTGTGAAGCTCCACTGTCAATCAGAACATCTACTATCTTCTCTCCCTCAACCCATTTCAGAATCCCTTGTACCTTAAAAGCCCTCATAGAAGGTGTTCCTTCTTGGTTCATGAAGGATAATTGCATTGATTTGGACTCCATAGTAACTTCTTCCTCCTCAGAACTTTCAGAATCCTTATCATGCTCCTTCTCTCCATCTGAATCTTCAACCATCATTAGCTTATAATTTTTCAGTTTGCAATTGTGCTCTTTGCTCCACTTCTCCCCACATTTAAAGCACAGTCCCTTCCTACTCCTTTCCTGAAACTCTTCCTGGGATAACTGAGGACCTACCTTTCTGATTTCTGAATTGTTTATTTCAGTCACCTTCTTTCCCATCTTCTCAAACCAAGAATTGAAATCCATGCTTTCAGCTGCACCTTTGCCATTATTGTTGGACCCCGAGTTCCCTATTTTTGCTTTAAATCCATCCACCCAAGTCTGATGTTTGGTAGCACTAGGTCCCTTTTCCTTCCAAGTTACTTTATCTTCACCATTAGTCTTCAGATAGATAGCTTCGTTTCTAGTTTCAACCAGAAGGGCCATATCCATGATGTCATTCAAAGCAGTGGAATTATGCAGTTTGAGTTCAGCTTTGATCTCATTCTTAAGGCCGTTAAGGAAAATTCCCTTCAATATCTCCATGTCAACATTGATTTGGGGAGCTATCACCAGTTCGAACTCATCCCTGTAATCCCTTACAGTGCCAGTCTGTTTCAGGCTAAGCATCGGCCCATATGGATTCTGAATTAAGTCTGGCTGAAACCTGCGAACGATAGAAGTCTTCAGATTCTCCCACGTCCTCTTTTCATTCTGGTGTTCCCACCATATAAACCAGTTGATAGCTCTGCCTTCCATAGCCACTACTGCAGCTTCCACTTGTTCTTCTTCATTAATATTGTTCAGACGAAAATACCTTTCCATCCTTACAATCCAACTGTAAGCACCTTCTCCATCAAACACAGGCAAATCAATTTTTCTACCCGTATATACTGGAAATCGATACATATCATCTGGCCTTCTGTGATTTGGTATAAGCGACAACACATGATTACCAACAGGGGGATTTTGGATATGCGACAAGTTCGGATTACCTCCAGAAGTAGTTGGGCTGCGAGAAGATCGCAGATGATGTCGAGGTTGAGATCGTGATCTCTCTCTGGTCCGCAGCTGCTCATTCATCGCGGCCATGGATGCCGCCAGATTTTCCATCGCCAGCCGCTGATCATTCATCGCTGATCGGAGTTCCTGCTGCACCTCCAATAATTTCCGATCCTGTTCCTCTCGCATCTCAGCCAGATTCCGCTCCAAGTTATCCACGCGTATATCCATCTTCGCTCTGGTTCGTACCATTCACCACTGCTACAGACTTTGTTACCTTCGTATCACAGATCCGATCTCCAGGATCAGACGGCTCTGATACCAATGATAAGGCACTGGTAGTAATCAAGCAAGAACAATAACAGATCCAGAGAAATGAAGCAGAAAAGAAGTAGAAGCGTGTTTATTGAATAGCGAAGAACCGAAATAGGTATACAATGAATCAGTGATGGACGATTCGAGATGCCCAGTCTCCAAAGTCCAAGTCCAAACCAAATAACAGCCTGCCTATTTTAGCTGACTCCCCTTCTATTTATAGTCCTTATCCACGCAGGGATAAAAGGAACTATTAACTAATAATAGACTTTTTATCCTTTCTATTATACTCTTTATTGAATAGGCCCACTAATTATTTAATGAATAGGCCCAATCATTACTTATTCCTATCAATAAGTGATAAAAATATCTATGTATGTGTGCCAAAAGTGGAATAGTGGATAAATGAAAGTCTGGGACCAACTGCACGAGTTACCTAATAGCTGTGTGACCAAACTGGAATGTTTTCTATAGATATGTCAATTTTAGATTACCTATTCTTGTGAACTGATTTTCAGTGAAAAAGTGTTCAGTTAACATACTTGATGTCTTGATATAGTTGCTTATATTGTAATGATTTTCCATGAGTGAAATCATTGGCAATTCACTCTGGCAGGCTTACTACCACTAATCTCTTCTTAGTTTTTGCTTATGCTTTACTAATTACTGTTTGATTTTTTTTTGAAAAAACACAGGCATCCTGTCGCAAGAAGTTTTCGCTAGACGTGATGCTACTTGATGCTCTTGGAAGGCCAGTAAACAAAGAAGTGGAGGTTTGACCTTTGCCTTGTATTGTACAGTTAACTTGGTAAATTCGAAAGTGCTTGTGGTTGATGCTTATGCATGTGCTACCAATATTATCAGGTGGCTGCTACACTTGTGTATGCCGATACTATCACACCTGTGGAGAAATCATCTGACGCTGAAGCTCCACTCCTCACAATGTATGACGGAGTCGAATCTGCTTCAGCTGAGAGGCCGAGCAAGCTGATTCAGGGGCGTGCTTCCTTTAAGCTTAAAATATCTCAGGTTTTGCTGAATACTTTCTTTCACTTACAATTCCTTTTAGGCTTTCACTGAGTAACAATATGAAATTATGATGTTTCAATTAGCATAGGAGTAATAGGGTGACAGGGAAGTGTTTGATATTAGAGAAACAGGAAGGAAATTGGTGACACATAAGTGTTTTTTTAAGAAAAAGTGAAATGATTATATTTATCAAATGACTAAATTATCCTTTATTAAATACATAAACAAAACATAGAGAAAGGATAAATGTGCAAAAAAACAAGGGAAAAAAATCCTTTCTTTGCACCTCTAAGCAGGGAAGGATGTTACGTGGCCCCTTATGGGAGTTATGGGTTTCTATTTCTTCTATTTGACCCTCATACCATTTACCATACAAACATAATTCTTTCTCTCTCGTCCAATGGTCCTCTCCTATTTTTTTTCTTCCGTAGGTCACTTGTTCCAAACAGGCACTAAAGAATGAATTTAAAATAATGAAAACTATATGACAAACAAAAACAATAGACTAAGTTGTGGTTTTTAATATGCACTGATCATAGTGATATTTGCAAAGTGACTCTGGTGACCTGAGTGATGTTCAATTTTACATTGCAGTAGCCATGGTGGTACTTTCACAGTGATGGTAGTCAGTATGTAGCCATATTTTTATCCATCAGTTCTAATATAGTAATATTATAAAACCCCATGAGTTTGCTACCTCAAAACTCCTGAGATTAGAGCTGTCATTTGAGACAGCATCTCTCGGCATTAACTGTTCATGCTGAGTACCCTTGATGCAGTTTTGTAACAAGAAGAAGATCATGAGTGTAATATATGTTCAGAAATAATGTTTGTTTTGTTTAATGATATCATAAAGCATCTAATGATTATTAGCTTTTCCTCTCGAATGCAGCTCTCTTCCAAGTGTAGTAATAGGCTCTTCCGCATTAAGTTTGATGTTCAAAAGATGGGAAGATTTCCTTTCCTTGAGGCCTTCTCCGTGCCAATTCGCTGTGTGTCTAGGAATCGTCCCGCAAGGTCATCCTCTGTTACATGGAGAAAGTCACCACCTTCTATCCATTCATTTAATAGACCTCAATCTCCTGGCTTGGATGCTGGATCATCTGACGTTCTCTATAATATCATTCATGAAGCAAAGCAGAGTCCTTCATCGAAACGGGTCAAATTAGGGCAAGAGAGATCACTCCCAGTTTTGATGGGTGGTTGTATGTTGAAGGAAGCTGATTTGGATTCTAAATCTCATGCCCGCACTACTACTAATGAGGTAGCTTTTAAATCTCTTTTCTTAATTGTCTATCCTTAATTTCATTGTTGTCGTTATGCCATCATGCATAACACATGCGTTTTGTACTTTTTGTTTTCTCACTATTGTGTCAATGATTACACCTGTCTTTGAACTTTCCATTTTTCCTTCTGGCTGTTGTAAAAACACTTTGGTGCCTTTTCCCCCAATATTTCTACATACAATCCTCCCACTATTATGACAATGACACTTTGGGTAATTGGAGTGCCAAGGAGTGTCATTGCCACAATAATTAGAGGAATATAAGTGGACAAGTTCAAAGAAGGGCATAAAAGTGTCTCATTCACAATAGTCATAGACTCAGGACTAAAAGTGGAAAAATAAAAAACGGGTACTAATTGAGAGGGACATGGAGCGAAAAAAATCTTTGTAACACATCAGAATCTGAATATTTTGTTGAACTATCTAAAACTAGGACAATGCTGCTGCATGTACGAATGCTGTTCTGGAGAGGGCAGATAGTCATGATGATGAAGTAGAGGACTTCTCATCTGATTCAGAGAACAGTGAAGCAGCAGACTCAGTTCCATGCAAATTTTCTGCCCACATAGGTCCAATTTCGGATCTGGTTATTTTCAGATATTGCATTGGTGGCCTCAGTGAGAGGTGTCTTCTGCTCAAGGAAATTGCATTGTCTTATGAAGAAGAAGCACTTTGTAGCTTTTCCGAGCAGGTCTCTTTGTTCACCGGATGTACTCATCACAGGTATGCCTGTCTTCTGCCTACAAACTATTGGCTTTATAAATGACACCTACACTTCTAGTTTCATTGATCACATTTTCCCCAAATTTCTTCTTTTTATAAATAAATTTTTAACTCCTATATCACATGTCGACTCGTATTAGCCGACCCCATACTCTTTTGGGATTAGAGCTTGGATGTTGTTGTTGTTTGTTTGATTTCTTCTTTTTAAATATCAAGTGTGCATGAAAATAATACAAATATTTTTATAATTGAGAGCAGAGTGGAATTATAATGAATACAAAAAACCAGAGAGTTTGAGTTTTCCTTTCAATTCTTCAAATTCTCCTTACTCCATAGTGATCAACAGTTTTACAAATTCTCCTTACTCCATAGTGATCAACAGTTTTACCAGCTCTTGACAAATGCAAATACCCTTGACCTCATTTTTCATTTGAAGAAGGGCACATTTTTTTCAGGCATCAAATATTAATCTCCAAGAGGCTAATTGACATTGGCATCAAGTGTTGGAACTTGATATCAAAAAATAGCCAAAATGTCCTCTGGGAGGATCTGGTATCTGAGCTTCAGGACCATTTCATGACGTTAACATTCTGCAGAACAAGATGCTTAACAAAACAGGTATAATGAGCTCCTCCACCCTGATTCTTTTTCCCCCAATTTGTAAAAAAGAGATATTATTGTTATTAATTAGAAATAATGACACATATATGACTAAATAAAATAATGGATAGAACTTAAAAGTATACTTTATAGTGCAGTGAACATAGCAGTATTTTGACCACGTTGATGTTCCATTTTACTATGGAATGACTATGGTCGTCAATGACTATATGGGCCATTTCGTAAAACAAAAATTCACGTTTTAGAATGACTATATAGCGACTTGTGCTTTTGGAATGACTATATGGCCCGTTTAGTAAAACATAATTCACGAGTTTTGTTTTAGTACACTATTATGGGAAAGACCCCTAATAAAATAATAATAACTATTATTATTATTATTATTATTATTATTCAATTTTTGTCTATCCCTCTCGCTTTTTGGCCTGAAGGCGGCCAATTTGAACCCTAACTGCAATGCTGAAAGCTCATTCATACCGCCAGGATTTCGAGGTCTTAAGGAGAGTAGCTGGTTGTCAAGACACAACAGTCTCCCAAGAAAACTTTGAAAAGATGTGGTGCTGGTTGTACCCCGTAGCTTTTACATTGTCCCAGAAACAGATAAACCCATTGTGGAGCTCCCTGTCTCCCAAATGGATAGAAGGATTCATCACAAAGGAAGAAGCTGAGTCTTCCCTTCAACAAGAAGGCCCTGGAGGAGGTCTTATGCCCCCGGGCACTTTCATATTGAGGTTTCCTATATCAAGGAGCTGGCCCCACCCAGATGCCGGCACTCTACTCGTCACTTATGTTGGTACTGACTATACCATTCACCACCGGATCTTGTCTCATGATTATGCCTACAGGTACATACATGAACATATATACTCATCACGCACTCTCTTCTTTTTTCATCATTCATTATCATCATCATTACCCCAGTGCCGCAAAGGCTCCCACCTTCGGTGGGCTAAGGGAGGGTCGGATGTACACAGTCTTACCCTTGTACTAAAGCACAAAGAGACTGTTTCCGGATGATCCATAGTGAAATCGCGTCGAAAGTTCCATGGACTGACTACTGCTTCATAACAAAGAAGCGCAGACAGTTTAGTGAGCCATTTTACTTTATTCCATCATATTCCCAAGCCAAAAAAATAGTGAGTTTTTGGCTCCATTGCAAATGATGGAAAAGCTCTCTCCTAATTTTAGAAAATTTAGTTACCTACTATGAGTCTTCTCTTTGTATTGTATTTATAGTAGTACAAAAGAAATGATGGATAGACCTATACAAGAAATGCTGCTTGATGAACCCGAATTGTCCCGGTTGGGAAGGTGAGATCCTCAACCTTTTCCCGTTGATTCTTTCTCATTTAATGATTTATTTCTTTTGCATTTGATCAAAGATTAATAAAATGCAGGTCGGTAAGAAGGCAATAGTTGGTCAAAAATAAATTTGGTGTATATATAGCTGTCACAAGGAACCGAGGGGATTATGTCTACATACAGAATTCTTCTTATGTCATCCTCTCCAGTTGTGGCTTTAGTTAGGAGTGAAAATTTGGGCGACAAGTGTGGCCAGATTGGAAGAGGGAAGTTAAAGCAGATTCATTGTCTATCTTTTGGCTCTAAGGGTGACAATTTTTTTCATATATATATATATATACATATATACATACACATCGGCACAAGAGGGATTCTCTCTTCGAGTTCATATGAATGAAAGTGGATCTTGCTTATAAAAATGGACCACATGTTTATGAGGTGCCTCCATCTTGCTCAACCCCCTTGCGAACGATATTACTGTGAGCATGACGTTGGCCTGTTCATTATATTTTCAACCTCGAATCCCCTATACTCTATAAATATATTGACACTACCCTCATCCTTTCCACCTCTCTTGTTGCTTCCCAAACGCGATATGTATGGCACACCCGGATATACCATCCTCATTGTACAAGCAATGACAATTTTGAAATTTCTAAAAACTTCAGGGTTAACCAGTAAGCTCTTTTGGGGTTTCATTCTCTTTTGTAGGTATCTTTCTTGACTATTCTTTATCAGTTGTCATACTCTCTTATAGTGATGGACCCGGGCCGGGTCCGGGTCCGGGTCCGGGTCGGGCCTAGGCCCGGGCGGGCCGGCGGTTCAGGATTGGTGGACCCGGGACCGGCCCGGGTAGCCACCGGGTCCGGGCCGGGCCTCCGGTTTGGGTATTTTTTTTTTGCTTTCCTAAGTCCTAACCCCCCACCCCCCCAAACCCCCCAAACCCTTCCTAACCATCAGGCCCAACCCGGGTGGAACCCCAAAAAAATGATAAAAAAAAAAACAAAATCAATTTGCCCCGGACCCGGCCCCGACCCGGCCGGGCCGGTTCACCAAATGTGAGACCCGAGCCCGGACCCGCCCTCCCCCCGGGCCTAGGCCCGACCCGGACCCGAGAACCGGGCCGGTCCCAGTCCCGCACAGTAGCGAGCCGGGTGGCCCGACCCGAGTCCATCAGTCCACCACTACTCTCTGATTTTTCTGCATTTCTCAGAGAGACTAGCATCGTCTCTTCGGCCAATTCACTAACCCCTTCTTTAACGGCATCTTATGCCCTTCATTAAAATGCACACCAAATGTTTGCTTTAATTACTCACTTGCACTGCCCTTACATGATCATCGTTATACATTGGAATATTTTAAATTTTATGCCCAAGCATTTAGCTAATACATTTTTTTACTTCAGCTTGTAGAGTTGTAGAGTTCGATTACTATTGATATTCTGCTGTTATTCTTAGCTATGCAGTTTTTGTTTTCTCAAATTGTTGTTTAGTTCAATTCCATACAAGCCTTAATTATTTTCCGCGCAGAGCGTATTCATTCTACTAAACAATTAATTCTGTAATGTTTAGTCAATAATTTTGCTATTAATCAATTATTTAATCAATCGATCTTGCTTAAAGCATTCATCTCGCTTTTCAAATTTCCGTGTTATGCAATAGTATATAATGGGGTAAAGGGTCAAATAGGTACATGAACTAACTTAAAGAGTTCAATTAACCCCTTATATAGGAGGTTCTGCCCGGCCGTCGCCAATTGGGGCAGTTCCCGGTTGAATTTTTTGATAAAATTTTTTGAGCATCTTCTTCATTAAGTTTAGTTTACCCGTATCAAATTTCAGCTAAAAATTAAATCAGGAAGGCAGTCAAATGATTTTCCAAAATGTATTGTGTTGTTTAACTGCGCAGTTATCTTCAAAAAATCATTTGACTGCCTTCCCGGTTGAATTTTTAGCTGAATTTTGGTATGGGTAAACTAGACTTAATGAAGAAGATGCTCAAAATATTTCATCAAAAAATTCCACCGAGAACCGCCCCAATTGGCGACAGCCGGGCAAAACCTCCTATATAAGGGGCTAATTGAACACTTTAAGTTAGTTCATGTACCTATTTGACCCTTTAGCCTATATAATGTGTTCTATTTTAGTTTTGGTTTTGACTTTCTAAATCTCTCTAATTCAGGATGATCATACATTTATTATGATATGATAATTTATGCATTATGCTTAGTTGGTTTTTCCAGAGTTTTTGCACACAAATTTGTAGGACAAAACGTACCCATAATATTTGGTTACAGAATTGGTTACGAATCTAATATATTCATCTTTGTTAAAACTATTGACAATGCAATTGAATAAATAGTTCATTTTAGTAATTTGGCTTGAAATAAGTCTAGTATGTGAGAAGTTTTTGTAGTCCTCAGAATGTCTAAATACAATATTACGGAGTATTTTCTTATTTGGGAAATTGTTATCATTTTACTTTACGACCATCAAATACTCCCTCCGTCTCATTTTACCTGTCCTACTTTCCTTTTTGGGCTGTCCCAAAATAAGTGTCTACTTTCCTCTTTTGGAAAGAAATATTTGGTCTACACCATTTCACTTTATTATACTCAAACTTCAACCATAACTTTTACTTTTTCAACCACTTCATTAATTACCGTGCCAAGTCAAACTAAGACACATAAAATGGGACGGAGGTAGTAATAATTATTGTACAGTACCAAACGTGTATTTTGCAATAATATTTAGCATAAGTACAATGACATTTCAGTAAGAGACAGGAGTGAGTAAATTCTATTAAAAATGAGTATAATATTAAAAAGTCATGTAAATTAGTTAAGATTACCAAATGAGGAGGAAGCCTAAAAATGAAGTCCAAAAAATGAAGTACTACCTATCAAAAGTTCTTCAAAAATCAAAATACTCAAACCATGACTGTTCGAACAGAAATAAAAATAAGTACTATGAAAGAAAAAAATAATACAAAAATAAAAACTTTCCCCAAATTTCTTTCTCGCACGGAGGTGGTTCCGGAAGAGGGCGAGCTGTTGTTGTATGGTAGAAGAGAATTTCAACCCTTGGAAAGTTTGTCTGAAACCTTATCCTTCTTGCGCTTGCCAATTTGCTCTGGCCAATTTGTCATTGAAATCCATGTCCGAAGTGCGGAAGAAAACTCTGTCATGTTGTCTTGTGTTTTTACGCCCAAAAAAACCCAAGCCGCACCCCACCGCGCTTGCATTCCACTCACATTCCGAAACTTCAATCATGAAACTCTCATTCCACGAAAAACCCAACCGCACGAACAAAGCTCGATCGACGGAACAAAAACCCTAATTAGTGTAGGGAGACGGACGCTCATCGAAAGAATCGATAGTGAAGAAAAAAACCCTAGTGGCGGAAATCCACCCTAGCGTGAAAAAAGTCTTGACTTGCGAGATTCCAAGCTATCATACATAATACTTAAAAAGGTCAATAGAAAATTGAGTAACATTATCAAGGAACCTGAAAGACAAAAATGCCCCTCCATTAACAACTCTGTTGACCTTCAACATATTCCCGATTGATGTCATTTCTGTCTTTTCATATGGGGTTGGGGATACAAAAACAAAGATTTTTAAAAACGAAGTGCACAGTCCAATTTAAACAATAATATGAGGTGCCAAACTCAAATCACCCTTTTTATTAGTATGTTTTTTCACATATTATAATGTCTATTTTTGGGTGGGTGAGTTTCAAGCACTTGGCCTTTTTTGAGAGTATCACAGTACTGAAAACATTTTAATTTCGTCCCCATCCATAGAAGAAGAAGACAGCCAATTTTCGTATCACATGTGAAAACGCCACCATCACCAATAATTCAATTCATGCTCAACCACTATGGTCTGAAAAACAATTAAACCTCTGAACCGTAAATCTTCTTCTTCTTCATCATTATCTTCAAGATGAAATATTTGGCGACGAAATAATGGTTCCCTTCAAACGCACAATTAGCTGAAGACAGGTAATCATACAAGCTTCTACTTACTCGTAGAATCGATCGAATGGGAAATGCTCAATTTCTCGCATTGTACATCACAGTATGCGTACTTGCATTCGTGGCCTCAAAGATTGTAATTGCGGTTCTATGCTATCGCAGATGGAAGAGGAAACATATGGAGATCCACCACAGTTTCTCAGGTTGTAACAATGGTGTTTCTACCGTCCCCAATTTTTACTTCCAATAATAATCTCTTCCTTTTAAATTACAATTTTTAACCCTCTATAAGTACATATGCAGGCGAAGGCGGGAGGCTGGTGATGTTCCGAACGGAGAAGACGAAGACATTGAAGTCGGAGGCGCTGGTGAAGCAGTTGAGGAAGCTGAGCAACAAAGACGTGATCGGATCAGGAGGTTATGGGACAGTTTATAAACTGACGATGATGGATGGATGTGTGAGTTTTGCAGTGAAAAGGCTGAACAGGATGAGTGCAGAGCAGGACAAAGGGTTTGAAAGGGAATTGGATACCATGGCTGACATAAAACACAGGAACATTGTCACACTTCATGGATATTATACTTCCCCTCACTATAACCTTCTCATCTATGAGCTTATGCCTAATGGGTGCTTGGATAAACTCCTTCATGGTATTGTTTTCACCTCATCTATTTTTATTTATTTAAATATCTTTCTTAAGATTATGATAATAGTGTTAAATCATCCCACATTGCAGAGACTAAAATGGATATACAAACTCATTTACTCCATATAATGTTTTGGACTAGAACGCCTGATCATAATATGGTATATGAATCTATTATGCTCAAACGAGCCGAATAAAACTAAAAAGAGTATATGGATATCAAGATAGTTCTGCTTTAATTAGCCATCATCATGTGGGCATGATCGAATCATTCTATATTGGTTACGGCCTAATGTAAATACGAAAACTCAAATCCTGTGGGGAGTGCTAAGTCAAGATAGGTCTGCTCTAAATAGTCCTTGTTTGGTTGATGTACTTTACTTTATCAGGCATGAAAATGTCCAAACAGTATAGGTCTTCTTCCTACTTATCTTTAATAGTAATGATGTTGCAGATAGAAGTTCAAACAAGGAGTTGGTTTTGGACTGGGAATCAAGATTGAGAATAGCAGTGGGAGCTGCAAGAGGGTTATCATATCTGCACCATGATTGCATTCCTCACATAATCCACCGGGACATCAAGTCCAGCAACATATTGTTGGATCAGAACATGGAGGCTCAGGTGTCTGATTTTGGACTCGCCACACTCATGGAACCAAACAAAACTCATGTTTCAACTCTAGTTGCAGGAACCTTTGGCTACTTGCCCCCTGGTATAAATGCATCTTATAATACTCCGTAATTATTCTCTCCGTCCCAAATGTTTGATACATTTGGATTTAACACAAGCTTTATGAAAAGAAGAAATAGTTTGTTATTTACGGTTGTAACTTAAGGTGAATTAATATATAAAAGATTAAGTCTTCTTCTTCTTCATTACCCCAGTGCCACAAAGGCTCCCACCTACGGTGGGGTAGGGGGGTCGGATGTACGCAGTCTTACCTCTTTACTATATAAAATATTAAGTATGATGATTAAAATTTGTTGAGTTCATATTCGGAAAATGGTCTTATTTTTGGGACATATGAACGAGGAAAGTGTGCAACAAAATGAGACAGAGCATGAAAGTGTGAAATGTACAATATAAGGACTTCTCTAATATTTCCAATTAAACACCAATTAGGTAAAGTTGCTTTTAGGTTTTAGGAAAAAAAAAGGATGACACCCCATCCCTGAGGGCCCCCCACCACCGACCGGACGACACGATGGGAGGATGTAAATTGGACTATAATCACAATCTGACAGATAGAGAGTGGGGCTCTGTCCCCGGTACTTGCAGAGGCCCTATGCATTTTTCAGCATAGTAACCCCTCATCGCAGTTGCCGGGATTCGAACTCGAGACCTAACCCTTGTGGCACTCCCTTGCTACCAGTTGAGCTACGCCCACCGGTTGCTTTTAGGTTTTAGGGTTTTCACTGACATAGTAGTGGTACTGTGGCAGTACCACCAATCAAATGGCCAGTTGCATGTTAGTAATTCTGTAATTGTACTGGTAACATTCAAGTTAGTCCTAAAATAAAAATTAAATACATCAGCATGTTTGTCCCTTTTAAGGATTTTTTCATAATGTAATTGTTCTTAAATTTGTCATTATTTTTAATGTGAACTTTCATTGTTTGTAGAGTACTTTGACACCGGAAAAGCGACCACAAAGGGAGACGTTTACAGCTTTGGAGTAGTCCTTCTGGAGCTTGTAACTGGAAGAAAGCCATCAGATGAGGCATTTGTAGAAGCAGGAACGAAACTAGTGAGCTGGGTAAAGAATGTTGTTGCGGACAAGAGGGAAGAGTATGTAGTTGACAGCAACTTGGCAGATTGTTCAATAGATGATATAACCCAATTCTTTAATGTTGCAATGATGTGTCTTGAATCTGACCCATCCAATAGACCTACCATGGCTGAGGTTGTCAAGATGCTTCAACAAATTCAGCTTGATGGTTTAGTGTGATTTTTTTGATTTTGGAAGTATGTACAAAGAAGTAACAATGTATAAGCTGGTAAATTTATGATAGGAATTGGTTTTATGGGGTACTTTTTGGTCTTTGGCATTTTGGTTGTCTACTTTCATTTAAATATATAAGAAAAATGATCAAATAAGCCCTTCTATTATTTCTAATCCGTCACTTAAGCGCTTGTACTAAAAAAGTACGGAGTATCATATATCAGCACGCCTACTTTACAAAATTGATCAATTTGACCTTTTAATCAATATTTGACCTGTAAATATGTTATAGCAGGTTTTAAATATTTAAAAGCTCTAAAAAAATTAAAATTTGAAAATATATATACAAATAATGTGAAAATTTTCAAAATATCAAAGTTAGTTTTTTTTTTAATTTTTAAATTATTTGTATATTCTACATCTATTTAAAAGGTTTTTAAATTATTTATGTTTTTATCTTTTTTATTTTCAATTTATTTTTTCAGTTTCATGATTTTTTTTTTAAATTTATCTATTTTTACATTTATACTATTTGTTATATTATTATTAGATTATTTATTCAAAATTTTATGAATTTTTGTATGATTTATTAATATTCATGATTTAATTTTAAAAAACTTATCTGCTATGGCAGGTCAAACGGCTTGATTGATTGTATTTTAAAAATAAACGTACTTATATGATGTTTTTTTAAGTAGAAAGACTTAAGTGATGAATTGAAAATACGTGCATTTGACCATTTTTCCAAATATATACTCCGTATGTTCGTATTAGTTCGTATGTACATTATTTATCACTTATAGTTCGTATTAGTCATTTAGCTCCTATTAGGCCATGCCTTGTAACTTTCTTAACAAGTTAAGATGTTTTTTTCGACTGTTTTCGGTCTCAGACCAGATCAGCTGATCAGACCAGATCCGACTTCAGTAGTTACAAAATACACAGAGACCAGAGTCCAGACGTTTACCAGACCAACCCAGATTAGACCAGATCAAACCAGACCAACAAATTTCAGTCCAAAAGAAAACATTCTTACGGAAAGAACATAACTTATGTTCTCTAATTAATTAGAACATATTTCTAATTATTCATTTTTATTTGTAATACTTATGTTAATATTGCTAAAATATCGCTCATATTATTTTCTTTTTGCTATTTGAACATTTATTTGATTGTGTTAAACAATTATTTTTAATGTTTGATTTGATTTGTCTATTTGATGCAACACAATCAATAGTGAAAAGATCCATTTGAGTATTTTGCTATGTTTTTTATTATTTAAAGATGATAATGAAAGACAAACAAATTTTGTCTAAAAAAGGTTTTCTAGAAGAGAAATTGCCTAATATAGGAGTAAACATAAACATAATTGTATAAATAGGAGTAAAACTTAAAACTTCCTTCAATGGGAGTAAACATTAATGTTATACCCTTAATATCCCTAACCTAATTAATTCTAAAATATGACTTATTTGATCATATAAAAAAATATAAGTTCATTCACTGGAAACGATACCTTTATGCAGACCTTTTAATTTTAAAAATAATCTAAGTTCATCCCAACAATATTAAAATATTAAAAATTAGAAAAATTATTTTTTAAAAAAATAAAAAACTTTAAAAATAAATAAAAAAAATAGATAAACTGCATTAAAAAATATACAGACCTTTCCCGCAGCCTCGGTCATCACCCCGCAATGTCACCTCCTATCGGCGAAAAAATGCCATTTTATGTAAAAACTGCCATTCTTCTTCGAAAATGTCATAAAGATGACAGTTTTGCTCTTTGAAAATGCCAAATTTTCTCAAAATCTGCCATCATGATGGCATTTCGGGAAAATGTTGTCATTTTTTCGGTGGTCAGAGCTGGTGGTGCTGGGAGGTTGTTGAGGCGGCGGCAGACGCCTGCATATTTTTCCAAATTGTTTTTATTTTAATTTTTTAGTTTTTTATTTTAATAATTTTATATTTTATTTAATACAGAGTATATTTTATTTGATATTTTTTTGTGTTTTTTTGTTTTTTTACAATTTTATTATAAATTAATTAATCTTATTTTTTTTATGTTTTAATTATTAATGAAAGTTGTTGGAGCTTGGGTAGGGGTATACTTGTCCAAACACTAAAGTTACTCCTATTCAAAACATGATACTTTTATTTTTGCATTTTGCCTATGTTTTACTCCTTTTAAGATTTCTAGAACTCGTACTCCTGATTCTATTTCGCGGATGTTCAATTCCAAATTGCTCTATGTTTTACACAAATTTCAATTTTCAATTTTATCTTAAATAGCTCTTATCAATCTTATTAACTAATTTTTTTCACTAAATACATAACTTTTTATTTGACGCACTGAATAAGGTAATAATCAAAATAATTAATAATTAAAGTTGAAATTATAGTTCTATCGGGATTGAAAGATTATAATTTTAGTTGTATTTTCATACAACTTTTTCTTAATTTTACTTATAATATATATTTAAAAATATGTATTCTAAATATTTTTTCACATTCAGCAGATATATAGTCAATTTAATGTCATGTTTATTTTTTGCATTCAATGTATTATTATCCACTTAATATGTGTATTTGTAAATATTTTAATGATATATACAATAGAGATGTTTATGAAAAGTATTAAAAACTTTATAAAATTGAAAAATATTGAACAACTATAAACATTCAGACAAGTTAAGCAAAAAACTTTTATATGAATATTACTATTAGGAGTTTAAATGATAGAAAAGTCATTTAAATAAAAAAAGTTCCCAATATGTGACCTTCATACGGTACAATGTTTTTACTTTTTAGACACGGAAAAACTACTTTTTTGGATCAAAAATGCTATTTGTACCCATTATAATACCCACCATATACCCACTATATATACTCCCAAAAATTAGTTACTCTCTTTCACCTCTTTTACCCCTCCCCATCTCTCCTCTCTCCCCCTCCATTCAGCTAGGCCATTTCCCTCCTCCCCCTTCTTCCTACGCCCCTACAAAATCTTTCAATTACCAACAAAGCTCAACTTAAGAAAATCATAAGAGTTTCTTTCCCTCACACGTAGTACAACTGTTCTAGCTCTAAAACTTTGAATGTTGAGGTAATGATTTACTTCAGTTTGTTTTGGCTTTTACATTTATACTTTTTTTATTTTTCAGATTTATATGTATCTTGTTATGTTGAAAGCAAAGATTTTAGTATGATGTTGAATGTATGATTATTTTGTTTCATTCTTATGGATTGGTGATGCTAAATCTTGAAATTTCAGTTAAATTATTCTACTTTATTTTTATGCACATGACATGTTTGTTTAAATGCTTCACTGAAATTTGAATGAATGTTTTTTGAAGTTGTTATTATAGTTGTAGTTGTATTATATATGTTGTTTGTCATCATAAAATTGCATATTTTATTCATGTAAATTTCTAAGATGAACTTGTTTTTTGGATTAATTTGTAAACTGTCATGTATATTTATGGTTCAGAATTAAATGAGAGTATGGAAAAGGAGAAGGTTATAACTTCTCACTGTGTGCTTATTTATATTGTTTGTGCTTGGTTAAAATATTGTTTATGTGTTTATTTATTTTGTTTGTGCGTAGATAATATTTGTCTGTGTGTTCGTTTATATGTTATGATGTCAATGGAACTTTTGTGTGTGAAATGAGTAAAGTCCAGAATGTTTCTTAATGTTTGTCATTGAATTTAATTCCTTTTAGGAGATGCTTACGAATCAGGAATTTAAATGCGTTTAACAGGTGTTTAACAATGTCAACATGGCATGCTTGGGATCGAGCTCTTACTAGGGCAAATATCTCTATAAGGAAGTTTGTACCAAAAGTTACAACCATGAAAAAATGCTGAAAAATGATTGATCAACCGAAGATGGGGAAAATACTCTATAGACTTTGCTTTGTTGGATGCATATACTGTTTGGAGAAATAAAGACCTCTGACTTCTTGCAAATACAATTGCATTATTGTAAAAGTGTAGTATTTTTTAATTTATTTAACTGGTGTTATTTCATACTCTTGTAAAATAATTGGAGTAATAAATGAAAAGTTTGATCTTTTTCGTTATAGCCATCGAAATGGGCTAATGTGTTAAGTAGAATCGTGTATGAACTAGATTTGAAGAGTCTATGTCAAATGAAATTGTGAGAAATTGTATGTGTTCATTTATATTGTTTGTACGTGTTTAAAATATTGTAGATGTATTCTTTTTTTTTCTCATAAAATTATCGTATGTGTTTCTGTTTATATTGTCTGTGCATAGAAGCTAAATGTCTTTGTGTTTGTTTATTTTGTCTGTGCATAGAAAGTAATGGTATGTGTGTTCATTTACATAGTTTGTGCATTGTTTAAATGTGTGTTTGTTAATTTTTTCTATGAGTAAGAAATAACTGTCTATAAATTCATTTATTTTGTTTGTGCATAGAAAATTATTGTCTGTATATTCATATATATTATTTGTTCATAATTAAAATATTTATGTGTGTTCATTTATTTAACCTGTGCATAGAAATAAATTGTCTGTGTGTTCATTTATATAGTCTCTGTGTGGATTAAACGTGTCTTTTTATCTATATGTGGAAAATAATTGTTTATGCAATTGTTTATATTGTCTGTGCGAGACAACAAGCTTATCTAAGATTAATAATTGATTTGTTTGTGAGCATCACAAACATCCTATTTTCATGAGAATCACATACCCTTTCAAGCTAAAAAGTATCCGGCTAATCACCAAAAAAACAATAATTAAATACACAAATTAAAAAACAACCAAAATAAAAAACAACCAAAATATTTATACTCAGAAGAATTTAACATCCCATAGGAACACGACAAGTAGAAAACAACACCCCGCCTTCCGCCTTCCATTTACTCCAGTAAGGTGCATTCCTTTCCCTTACTGATAACCCATCCCCAATAAGGTCATACCCAACAGCTTGAAAGGCTTCCACGCAATCTCCATGTCTTCACCTTCTTGGCACAAAATGTAAGGGTAAGCTCCCCACCTGCAAGTCTGCAACCTAGAGACGCTCTGCCTTCTACATGTTCATGAAGTTATAAACTTGTGCTGCATTCCTTTCCTGATAATGCTTCCGAGCCATTCTATAGTAGAGGGCGATAATAAGTTTGTATTGCTTAGGATCCTCTCCTATCCAGCGACAGTTCTTCTTTTACACCACCAATTTCCAAGAAGTAGGGGTGATTCACACCACCAAGTTCTTCTTAAGATGAAAACATCAATTTATCAGCCAAACAGCTAGATGAAATTATACACTCATGGCCTGACGCTCCTATCCTGCCTTCTTAGCAACTGAAACATATCAAGATTTATCATTAATATCACTTGACGATAATTTGCTCATATGAGATAGTATTTCAATACATGACCCAAACACACCCACCACCAAAAATATATTAAAAAAGGACACTTTTAACTTAAATTCCTTAAATTGAGGGCTATCAAGAGTTCAAGACTAGGAGCAACTCGGCAAAAGTAGAAGAGATTTAGTAGAATCAATTACTAATCATTCTCGGCCTAAGGTCTTTAACCATTTTACAAACAGATTAAGAACTAATGTTCAAATAGTTAATTGATACTTATCAAATAAAATAGTCAAACAATGAACATATAGCATAATAATTGAAACTGCAAAACAAAAAAAGGTTGAACTACAAAACTAGAAAATAAAAAAATGTCCAAGATAAAATAAATCAAACATTTTGTGGAATACATCCTAAACAAGACATGATTAACCTAATCTTCAAAACAAGGCCATTGATAGTAATAATTTTCTTAGCAAAAATAAATCCATTTCTCGGTTCCAAATAAAGTACAATGAACAACACAAATTAAAATTAACTGAAAAACCTTGAATACGAGTCTTGCTCCTTTATATTGCTTTAGAAACATTTTAACGGTGCTAAGAAGTGTGTTCAGATCTTTCTTAAAATTCAATCAATGTTTAACCTCATGGTTGTAATTTTTGCTACAAACTTTCTTACATAATATTTGCCCGTACTGACAACTCTCAAACCTGCCATGCTATAAAGAAACAATAGAATATAAGCAATGCAAATTTTAGGATTGAAAATTAAAAGTATAATAAACTATTTATTTAACATATTTACATGTGAGCTATGTGACCGCTAAGAACCTCAATTTGTGACTTATGCTGCTATAGATGTTGTCTTAGCAGTCAAGCTAAGACTTGCTCAACAACTTTAAGTACATTTCTTTTTTCATTTACAAGCAGCTCATGTATGTATTTATTCCATATTTCCCTCTAAAAGGTCAAAGGTTGAATGATGGAAAAAAGGTTGTCTACCACTGTGGTATAATTACAGCAACAAAGACATCTCAGGGAAGATCCACACTGAATGTGCATTATCATTTGATTTTGACCTTTGCATCAAATGCTTTTCTATTTGAGCAGAAATACATCCTCACAATAAAAAAAAACTATACATCATTATTCAATTTGAGAAACAAGAAAATTGGAATCTTGAACTAATTAACAAAAAAGAATCAGTCAAAAAAACAAAAACAAAAAAAGGAGAGTAAAAGTCTTGGATTTAAACAAAAAAAATCAGAGTAATTTCAACAAACATGTTATGAGCATAAATGTGAAATAGAGTAATTGAATTAACATTTCAATAGTTAACCCTACATTCTCTTACAATATTACAAAGTATTCAACTAATTAGTGTTATAACATACATTATACACTACAAATAATGAGAAATTTTAAATAAACAAAACCCTAAAGTGCATATAGTAGAAAAATCCAATAGGTTATTACCTCAATTTATGGGTTAGTTGATGGGGGCTTCTTGATCCACCGGCTCAAATCGACCTCTCATCCACACACTTTGCACTGATTCCAGCCGCAAACACACCACTATTGAGCTCAGACTTGAAGACAAGTGACCGCCTAAGTGTTTATTTATGGAATTTGGAAAGGGAGAAAAAAAGTGAAATAAGAAAGGGGAAAAGGAAAACTAGAGGAGGGGGTTGAGATGGAGATGCGTAACTTAGGGATGTGGGAGAAGGGAGTGGGAAGACAAAGGGTGAAAAAAAGAGGAATAGAGGTAAAAAAATTAAAGCCCATTTATAGTGTGTACATGGTGTGTACAAATGTGTGTACAAGAAGCATTTTTTGGACAACCATTCTTGGTGTACACGTTTTTATACCCATCAGTACACGCATGTGTCTGTGAGAGTTTTCTTTTGTTTGTGCAGCGCGGTCCACAGACAAAAGCTGGTTTGTTTTGTCTGTGAAATTTTCCACAGACAAAACAAACCAACTTATGTCTGTGGACCGCTCTTCACAGACAAAAAAAAACTCTCACAGACATATGCGTGTACTGATGGGTACAAAAACGTGTACAAAAGGAATTTTTGTTTTTTGGATGACTTTTCTGAACCCAAAATTGCTTTGTGTACACACTTTTGTACACATTAGTACACACTATAAAAGAGTATTTTTTTTACTCTTTCCTTTTACCCTTTCTCTTCTCATTCTCCCCCAAACTCAACTCCCTTCCTGTGCGGCGGTTGTACCCTCCTCTCTCTCGCACGAGTCTATCTTCCCTCTTCTCCCTTTCCTTTTCCAACTTCTTTTCTTCTCGTTGGTTTCTTTTCTTTCTAATTTTACAGATCTCATCTGTCTTCTTTCTTGGTGGATTCTCTTATAATTTTCTACAGGTGGCAGCCGCAGGATGATCTATGAGCAATTCGACCCTTTCGGCCACCAACAAACCAAGCTCCTCAAATTTAACTCATTATATAACTTGCTTTTCTTCTTTTTGTTATGTAAAATTAGTTTTTGATTGCTTTTTTTATTGGAATTGTATATTTTAGTTATGTTATAATGAATTTTGTTTGACTAGTTTGCTTCACTGTTCGTATTTATGCTCTTCATCATGATACCTAATGCTCAAGAATTGACTATTTTATCATGCTCACATTGTGTTTGATAAAATATTCCAATGAAGAACATTAAGGACATATGCAGTAAAAGGTTATCTCATAAGGCTTTTCTCATCTCGTGTTCCTCTTTTTTTATGGTAAGTTTGATACATGTTTTCTTGTGATGAATGAGTAATATGTAAGTGAGAGTTTTGATGATTAATACAAAAAAGAAGTAATTCCAAAAAAAAAAAGTTTGCAATTCCATATATGCTTTTGAATATTTGTTAAAACACATATAACTTGTGAGTTTTATAGTATATAAAAAATAGATTCATTTCACTTGGTGCTCCAGGGAGTGGAAGAGCTTGCTGATGCCTTGAAAATCACCATGGGTCCAAAGGGATGCAATGTTGTGATTGAACAAAGTTGTGGTGCACCAAAGTTACAAAAGATGGTGTTATTGATGCAGAAAGAGTAGAGTTTAATCTTATATGTAATTTGTATGGAACCTTATTAGATATGTTATACTATTATGTAATTTGCATTGAACTTTATTAGATTTGGAGAAAAAGAATGAGAATTATGAAAATAAATACGATTTTGTGAGACAATATGAACAAGCACACAGACAACTAGTGTGTATGCACGAATAAAATAAATGAATACATAGATAATGTTTTAACCATGCACAAACAATATAAACGAAGACATAGACTATAAAATAAATAAATGAACACACAGACAACAATAATTGTTTATGCATAGATAACTTTAACCACACACAGACAATATAAATGAATACATAAATGATATTTAGACTATACAGACAAAATAAATGAACACACAAACAACAGTTTTTGTTTATGCACAGACAAAATAAACAAACACACAGACAATGTTTTAATCACACACATACAATGTAATTGAAACCTAGACAATGCTTCTAATGTGCACAGACAAACTAAGCGAACACACAGACAATGATTCAAACACGCACAGACAATAAAATTGGAACACAAACGATTCATGACCACATCGAAGCAATTGTCGGTCGTGTTTTTTTTACTGTGCATATTCCAAGCATCATTCATGTCTTCGTTTATATTGTCTGTGTGTTCATTTATTTTGTCTGTGCATAAATATAATTATTATTGTGTGTTCATTTATTTTGTTTGTGTATAAACAATAATTGTCTGTGCGTTCATTTACATTGTTTGGGCGTGAAAAAATTGTCTGTGTTTTCATAATGTAATAAAAGGGAAGTAGACATGAATTCATATTTTAATTTGGGGCTTCACATTTACAAAACTAAGACTTAATTAAAATCCGGACAAATATGAGACTAAATAAATCTGAACTGACCGAAGTACCCTTATATAAATAGGAGTATTAAAATCTATCCCAACCATGTTCATCCTTCGTCTGAACGAGAGGTACTGCACATCCATTGCCCTCCTATTCCGTCTGAACGAGAGCTCACGAATAAGGAAGGTCGTCTTGGTTCCCAAACCAACGCTTCAACTCCGGCGAATGGCGACGACGTCCAACGGCAGCGGCTCTGACTCTGCGATTGCCGATGACATCTCGCCTCTGCCGCTCCTTTCTCCGCCGCCTGGTCCGATCTCCGTCGTCGTTGTCTGCAATCATTTGATCCTCTTCTTCCCCTTACGCCGGTAACAAAGCAGAACCAGGTCTTCGCCGCCGCCCCGCCCAATTTCTTTTTCTTCTCTTTCTGTCCGGCAACGCCCAGGCGATGACGATTCCAGATCTGCGATGATGCGGCGGCTGCTGGTAGAGGTAGGGCAGCGATTGTGCGGATATTGGGTGACGGGCTGGAGAGATGCGACTGGGGTTAGGGAGTAGAGGATTTCAGGCTGGGGAGGGGGCTGAGGGCTAGGGTTGGGGGCTATGGTGGGGGTAAAGGAGAGTCTTTGCGTGGGCTGGGGGATGGTGCGTGGTGGTGGCAGAGGGGCAGGGGCTGTGGTGGGGCATGGGGTTGGCTTAGGTAGGGGAGGGGCTGGCTGAAACGGGTGCGAGGGTGTGCTCGGCGGTGGGGGCAGTTGCCGGAGGCGGTGGTCTCCGACGGTGGCTGGGGTGGGTAATTAGTTGGGTTGGATAATTATAACCGGATGGACGGGCTTGGTCATGGATTGGCGGAAGTTGGTCACTGAACAGATAGACGTTCGTCACTGAATGGATAGACGTTGGTAACTGTAACAGGTCAAATTAGATAACAGTAACTGAAGAATTTGGTAACAATAAATGGACGAGTCAGATACTTGTACCTGGACGGATCGTGTAACTGTAACTGGACGACGAGTTGGGTAACTGTAACTGAACGACGGGTCCGGTAACTGTAATTGGACAACGGGCGGTAATTGTAACTGGACGGGTCGGGTAACTGTAACTGGACGACGGATTGGGTAACAGTAACTGGAGGATGGGTCGGGTAGCTGGACGGGTCGGGTAACTGTAACTGGATGATGGGTCGGATAACTGTAACTGGACGGGTCGGGTAACTGTAACTGGATGACGGGTCGGAGTAATCGTAACTGGACGAGTCGGATAGTTGTAACTGGGGTAATCACTTGAGCAATAGTAACTGGGACAGTGGTCACTGAAGAGGTAGTAACTGGAACATTATTAATTAATTGTACGGTAGTCACTGGAACGATAGTAACTGAGATGATAGTCACTTGAGCACTTGTAACTGCAACAGTGGTCACCGGAGCGGTAGTAACTAGAACGTTAGTAACTGAGATGACGGTAACTAAAGTGATGGTAATTGTAACAGTAGTCACTAGAGCACTAGTAGCTGAGATGATTTTTGTACTCCCTCCGGTTTTTAATAAACTTCACACTTTCCTTTTTGGGACGGTCTAAAATAAACTTCACACTTCCTTATTTCCTTTTTTGGCAAAGAAATCTACACCAAAACAGTGCCAAACAGTGCCAAACAGTGTCTCAACAGTGCCAAACAGTGTCTCTACAGTGCCAAACAGTGTCAAACAGTGCCTCAACAGTGTACTCTACAGTAAAGTCAAATTTCTTTCCTTATTTTGTGTGAAGTCAAACTGTGAAGATTTAAAAAAAACGGAGGTAGTACAATTTTAGTAAAATATTTTAAATATTTAAGATCCCAATGTTTCCCTATCCAAATGTATTATTATTATTATTATTATTATTATTATTATTATTATTATTATTATTATTATTATTATTATTATTATTATTATTATTATTATTATTATTATTATTATTATTATTATTATTATTATTATTATTATTATTATTATTATTATTATTATTATTATTATTATTATTATTATTATTATTATTATTATTATTATTATTATTATTATTATTATTATTATTATTATTATTATTATTATTATTATTATTATTATTATTATTATTATTATTATTATTATTATTATTATTATTATTATTATTATTATTATTATTATTATTATTATTATTATTATTATTATTATTATTATTATTATTATTATTATTATTATTATTATTATTATTATTATTATTATTATTATTATTATTATTATTATTATTATTATTATTATTATTATTATTATTATTATTATTATTATTATTATTATATACTCGTATATTAAAATGATAAGAAAAATTAAAGTTTAGTGTGCAATATTATTAAAAAGCAGTGAAGTGAGACATAGTGCGAGACTACAACGTTACGGAGTAAAATATGCAGTCGAGTGTTGACCGTTATATGTGGGAGGGGCAATTTAGAAAAGTAGGAATTTATTAATCACATTTTTGGAAGTTAAAAAAAGAGGTCTCTTTTTTGTCCATTACCCCTTTTTAAGTAATATTCATGACAAAACCCTTGGGATTAGTCACTTTGTAAAATTAATGTCCTCATACATATATTCTGTTACAATGAGCACCAATATTTTCTAATCAACTTAGAAGCAACACTTTTAAAACGTACGAGAAACTAACTGATATACTTACGATTCAATACATTTTATTTACATGTAACCAACTAATACATACATCAACTGAAATAAAGCCAAATACTATAAATCTAGCTACTACACTTTTTCAATCGTTTTTTTTATAAATCCAAAGTGCTACTACATAAAATCTCAAAAACAAGGTAAAGAAATCATTAAATCAACACCAACAAAACTGAACCTAAATTTGACCACATGGTCAGACACTGTCTCTACACGAGCAAATAGAGCAACACCATAACTCTTCCAGGAGCAGTAATGAAGTAGGAGGTTGAATTGTGTCCCATACTGTGAGAATTCCATTCATGCCCACTCTCTACTAGTGAGGAAGCTGCAGGTTATGGTGCAGACACAACCGTGGCCTCAGTAGGGTGCAACACACGGATGGTCAATTTCTGGCCGGCTCAGTGGGTTTGAGATTTTAATTCCTCAACAGGTCCGTCTAATGAATTTAGAAGCCCCGGTTCCAAATGACAAATTGAGGTCCCTAAGACAAGAAAAAATACAAATTTTGACAATGAAACACAAATAGTTTAGACAATTCAATGAAATATAAATTTTATGAAGTTTAAAGTGCATAAATTAGAGAATTTAAAGGTTACATGCCTTTTGGAATCTTGAATAATACATGACATCTTAGAAAAATCAACCTTCAACTAATACTACCCTCTCACTTTTTGGAGGCCCTCTACAAGAGTAGACCCCGGTGCGAAGCACCTATTGCACCTCCTAAAAGACGGTCATGTTCCTCAACCCTACCCATTAGGTGCGGGTTCAAACATATTTAACCCATGAATATTTTTCAAAAGGGATAAGGGTCAGATAGGGCCTCGAACTCGAAAAAAAATGTCAAATAAGGTCATATTTCGGATGCTCTGTCTGGCCGACGCCATTTGGGGCGGTTCCCGATGGAATTTTTTGATGAAATTTTTTGAGCATCTTCCTCATTAAGTCTAGTTTACCCATACCAAATTTCAGCTAAAAACTCAACCGGGAAGGTAGTCAAATGAATTTTTGAAGATAACTGTGAAGTTAAACAACGCCGTACATTTCGGAAAATTATTTGACTACCTTCCCGGTTGAATTTTTAGCTGAAATTTGGTATGGGTAAACTAGACTTAATGAGGAAGATGCTCAAAAAATTTCATCAAAAAATTCCATCGGGAACCGCCCCAAATGGCGTCGGCCAGACAGAGCATCCGAAATATGACCTTATTTGACATTTTTTTTCGAGTTCGAGGCCCTATCTGACCCTTATCCCTTTTCAAAATCAAATACCTGATTAAATAGGGTCGGGTAAGGTTGGGTCGGGCGGGTTGTGCGGGTTCGGGTTATTCTTATGCAGTCATAGAGTTGAGGTCCCTTTTAATGTTGTAAACGACATGAGAGTAGTTAGAGAAATATCCTCATAGAGAGTTGTGTTTCTCTATTTCCTTAGGTGCCAAGAATGGTAATATAACAGTGAATAAAGTTATGATTGGTCTAATTAAGAATGTTGTCCTTAAGGTTGTCGTCCAACCTGGTGGAGATTTAGTTTGTGCTTCCCCATTTTGTTATAAACTTTATTTATAAATGCTCGTGGATAGATATTTTGTAATTAATTACTATTTTATTGGGTCGGTGTGCATGTGTTTTGGCCTGGTGGTGTGGCTAATGACACTTTTTAAAATTAACTTCCAATGTGTACCAATTAAATACTTTTGTGGAATACGTGCTGTGTATGATATAAATAACGGCTGGCATAATTGGGTAGACTGCGATTTCTTTTAACGGGTTATACAATGGTATCGACGTCGCTGACGACGGCGGAGCCGTGGTAGGTTTCCATTACAAAATACTTTTACATTAATTAGTTGAATGATTTCCACTTATTGTTGAAGTTCAAGTGAAAAGGGTGGTAAAGTAGCTGCGAAAGATGCGAGACAGATGGTCTTCTCATCCATTTTCAATCATTCCATTTTGTGTTTCACTTCTAATTATTGTTTTTGGGGGGCTCACATGTTATTGTCTCATTGACTTTACAAAGTAAAGACCAATACCAATACCAATACTCTAAATACGAAGTACTATGTCCTCATGTGTCATGTGTGATGTCAACAATAGGGGTGAGTTCGGTTCTTTCGGTTCGGTTTTGACCTAAAACCAAATACGGAACCAAAGTAAAAGTTCGGTTTCGGTTCGGTTTTACACTCCAAAACTTGGAACCACGGTTTGATCGGTTCGGTTTGTTTCGGTTTGGTTTCAGTTTTTTCGGTTTTTTACTAAAAAAATTGTCATTTGATTTAAAATTGATATAAAAGTTGGAGGGATCAAACATATTACATAAAAAATGCAAGAATACTTGAACAAATAAAGAAAATAATAATAAACAACTATGTCTTGAATTATATGAGTATGCGGGAGAGATAGAAGTGTATATATATTCTTAATTTACATTATTTGTGACTAGTTTAAAAGAAGTTTATGAATACATACATCCTATGTGATATAGTTGAGATGAATATTTATTTGTTTATCAATATAAAAAATTTAAGTTATAATAAAAATAGGTTACATAAAAATAAAAGTTAATTACTACAGACTGCCAAACATCAGAATGAATTAAATATAAGGCATACGGACTATTATGAAAAACTTTATTAAATGGTAACCGTTGCGATTTGCCCAATCAACAAGGAATACACGCAGAAATATTAGCAAAAGTGCCAAAGATAAAATTATTTAATCTAAGCTGATCTAAAACACGAGAACCACAATGGCCTAATCTATTGTGCCAAACGGAAAGGGACGCAGCAGAGAGGGCAACAGGCTGAGGTGCAAGCTGACGGATGGGATATACGCCGTTATCACTGCGAGCTCGAAGAAGGACCACCCCCGTTGTTAAATCCTTAACCAAAAAATTATTTTTATCAAAAATCACAGCACAGTTGTTATCAACACACAATTTCTGAATGGATAAAAGATTATATTTAATGTGGGGAACATGCAAAACAGATTTCAAGTGAAGAGGCCTTGTCGAAGAAGGTAATGAGACATGTCCCGTGTGCATAACCGGGAGAGTCGTTCCATTTGCTACTATTATAGAATGCGAATTAGGAGAAAAAGATTTATTTGACAAAATACCTGAGTGCGGAGTCATATGAGCTGAGGCACCTGAGTCACGATACCAAACCAAATCAGAAGCGTCAGGGGCCTGAGCAGGGGCAGCCGGCTAAATGAAACGAGAGGGACAAGTGGAAGCGAGATGACCTGGAGCATAGCAAATTTGACAAAAAACCGGAGGAGGAACTGAATTTCCCTCAACTGAGGAAGAGCCTGCGAAACCATGGTTAGTAGAGAAAGTAGATAAGGCATAAGTATAAAAATTTGACTGAACAGACATACAAGCTGAACCTGGAGCCCCAAGAATGCCTGCATGTGGTGCACCCCCTGGAAAATAGCCCGGTGGAGGATAAGCATAGCCATACTGATGATAACCACGACCACGCTGACCACCGCGACCTCGCTGACCGCGGCCTCCTCGACCACCGCAATAGCCCCTGCCCCGAGGTGCTGCAGCACCGGCTTGCTGCTGCTGTCCGCCAGCCTGCTGCTGGCCGTGACCTGGGTGCTGCTGGGCAGCCGTCTGGGCTTGTCCCACAAAAGCCATAGCGGGCTGAGTCTCCTCCTGAGCATTCATGTATTGAAGGGTTTGCTCTTTCTCAACCAATTTAGTACGGAGATTCTCGAAAGTAAAACTATCCGGAAACAAGTCCACAGAAGTGATGAGAGACTCATAATCTCGACCAAGGCCAAGTAAAATATATTGAAACAACTCCCGACGAGACACCGGTGCATTAATAGCAGCAAGACGATCTGCAATATCTTTAATGTCTCGTAAATAGTGTTCCATGGGTTGATTGGAACGCTTCTTAGAATGAGAAAGTTGGCGTTTCAATTCCATGGAACGAGCCAGACTAGCAGACATAAAGTGTGATTCCAATCGGTTCCAGATAGCAAAAGCATTTTTAGGTTCACGCACCTCGGGGGGGGGGGGGGGGGGGGGCAGGAATGGAACCATCTAAAATTCCCAAGAAGCTATTAGACACCAAGAACGACTCAAATTAAGTACGCCAAGTCAAATAATCCTCAACAGCATCCAGTTTCGTAGTAACGATATTAGTGATATTAAGCGCCGAAAAACCAATGTTTTTAACAAGTTCTGATATATTAGAACCTGGAGATGGCACTGCAGCAGTACACGATCCAATTGGCCCTAGAGATACAGCAGGAAGCAGAGGAGATATACCTGGAGCGCCAGCAAAAGTCGGTCCGACAAAGCTGGAACCGGAGGGCTCGACAGATGGAACCCGAGCGCTGGAGAAGAACGGCGTAGCTGCCGGACGATCTTCGAAGGACGAGCCAGGAGGATTGAAGATCGTTGGCCTGGTAGGAGACCAATTAAACACTGGCGGGACCCAAGCCACTCCATCTGAGACTGAGAATGAAGGAGACGACCGCAAGGGAGCCACCTGGGAAATCACCGGTTCAAAAAATTGAGACTGAGAAGAGAAGGACTCTGCTGCGGAAGGGATAGGTTCGATGAAGGCGGGCTCGCCGGTCGCAGCTGCAGTAGAAACTGGCGCAGACATGGTGGTAGAAACTTCTGGTGCGACGGAGCTCTGGGGATCGGTTGAAGACATCGGCCTAAAAAAAATTAGGGTAGGGATGTTATGGCTCTTGATACCATGTGAAGATAATTACCAGGCTTAACCATATTGGTAGCCCTGACAGATATATATAAAGAGAATAAATGTCATAATTATATAAGGAGTCCACAATAATAAATAATTATAAAATCTACACTATTACTTTGAATGTTTTTCACGAAGAATTTATGAGGATTTATAATTTTATAGTGTTGGATTACTTGCGGATAAGTCTGTGTACTCGTTAAACCTTACAACTTTAAACATTAATTTGTGTTTTGTGCATATATATATACTTCGTATATGTTCTACTTTGACTATATTTTATTTATTGATGTATTAATATATAATTTTGAAAATTATATTATTAAATTTGTCTCATTGTAAATTTTCAAAAACTAATTTTTTAAAAAAAATTTACTAATAGAGAATTATATATATATATATATATATATATATATATATATTAATGGTCAAAGTTGTGCCTCAGAAAGTGTGAAATGTTGACTGTTGCACTTATTTAAGAACGGAGGAAGTATAATACGTCATCAATATACTACGTATATAATACAATAATGCAATAATATACTTCCTCCGTTCTTAAATAAATGCAACAGACGATATATATTTCGCATTGCCGAGACACATCTTTGACCATTAATATGTATAGTTCTCTATAAGTAAAAAATTTTAAAAAAATAGATTTTGAAAATTTACTATATATATGAGAAAAATTTAATATTTTTTTTTTCAAAAAAATATATTTATACATTAATAAATAAAACATAATCAAAGTAGAACATGTGAATAGTGTAAAATTATTCAACATGTTGCATTTATTTAAGAACGGAAGTACTACTACTGAGTAATATACTACGTAACAAGTATTGCAATATTAATACAAATACAAATGTTATTCGATATTACATGCTAATAGAATTAGAATGAGAATAAACAACAACAACAACATCCAAGCCTTGGTCCCAAAAGATATTGGGATCGGCTAACATGAATCGATACATGATAACACCACCAAAAAGAAAAGAAAGAAAATAAAGATAAAAAAAATAAGCTATTATAAAAAAAATTATAAAACGGGATGAATATACTTAAAAATGATAAAATAAAAAAGGATAAAAATAATGTTTTATATAAGTATAAAAGAATAAAAAAACAAGAAGAAAAAAGATGAGGGGATAATAATAATAATAATAATAATAATAATAATAATAATAATAATAATAATAATAATAATAATAATAATACGAGATCACTCCTCCACACGAATACCTGTCCTCCACTTTGCTCTCTCCAAAGCCATACCATCATCTAACCCAAGAAGAAGCAGCATATCACTTCGTACTGCCCTAACCCACGTCTGTTTGGGTCTCTCTCTCTCTCTCTCTCTCTCTCTCTCTCTCTCTCTCTCTCTCTCCACACATCTCAACACGTCTGACAGGTGCATCATTCGGTCTTCTACGCATATGACCAAACCACCGTAGGCGAGAATATAATTACTTATAATACTTGTATAAAACAACCAGGAGCGGATTGTAGTTGAGGCCCACCACCCCCCCCCCCCCAAAAAAAAAAAAAATACTACATACTTTTTTCATTTAGAATTCAAAGATTGGTTAATATTTTACTACGGTCAGGGGCATAGCTAGGATCGAAGCTTGGGGTGGGCCATATAAGGAATTTTCCAGCAAATAAATTTTTATACTATAAATACAAAGAATTTTAAATTTTGGGATGACCCGATTATTTAGAAAAGTTAGTTTATGTGATTGATATTGAATTAATAAAGTAATAATAAAGAAAAAATGATTTAGAGTCACATAAACTTTACCAAATTTGATACTTCGCATGAAACAATTTTAGTGGGATTTAGAAGCTGTTCTCTTCACCTGATCTGAATGTTTCTGATTTGAATTTTTTAAGTTCTGATCTGATCTGAATCATTCTGATCTGGTCTGATCTGATCTGAATCTTTCTTATCTGATCTGAATGTTCCTGATCTAATCTGAATGTTCCAGATCTGATCTGAATGTTCCTGATCTGATCTGATCTGAATGTTCCTGATCTGATTTGAATCCTTCCGATCTGATCTGAATCCTTCTGATCTGATCTGATTTGAATATTTCTAAAATTATAATTATAATTATAATTATAATTATCATAATTAGAAATGTAATTACACATATATAATTTAAATATAATTATAATTATAATCATAATTATAAAAAAATTATAATTATAATTATAATCATAATTATAATAGGTATAATTATTATTATACGTATTACACTAGTTATAAATATAGCTATAATTAGAGGAAGCAGTCCAGCTCAGCTGGTCGCCGACTCACTCTCCCTTATGGGAGGTATCGGGTTCGAAACTCAATGGGGTGAGTTTCAACCTAGTTTACTTCAGCCCCCCCCCCCCCAGACGCCTCCTGGAGTAAAAAAAAAAGCTATAATTATAATTGTAATTATATTTTTAGTTATAATTATTTCTATAATTATAATTTTAATTACAATTATAATATTTATTTCTATAATTTAAATTGTAATTACTCCGTATAATATAGTAATAACAAAAAAACTAATAACAATAACAACAACAACCATAATAGTAATAACAATAATAATAATCATGATAATCATAAATACTATCATAATAATAATCATAATAATAATAATCATAGTAATCATAGTAATAATGATAATAATAATAATAATAATAATAATAATAATAATAATAATAATAATAATAATAATAATAATAATAATAATAATAATAATAATAATAATAATAATAATAATAATAATAATAATAATAATAATAATAATAATAATAATAATAATAATAATAATAATAATAATAATAATAATAATAATAATAATAATAATAATAATAATAATAATAATAATAATAATAATAATAATAATAATAATAATAATAATAATAATAATAATAATAATAATAATAATAATAATAATAATAATAATAATAATAATAATAATAATAATAATAATAATAATAATAATAATAATAATAATAATAATAATAATAATATCAATAATAATAGTAAATATAATAATAATTACAATAACAACAAGAATAATAATAATAATAAATTAATAATAATAATTATAATTATAATTATTATTAATATTATTATAATTGTTATTATAATAAAAGAGATAAATCATGTCTGAACTTTTCTGATCTCATCTGAATGTTCCTGATCTGATTTGAATGTTCCTGATCTGATCTGAATGTTTCTGATCTGATCTGAATGATTCTGATCTGATCTGATCTGATCTGAATTTTTCTGATCTGATCTGAATAAAATAAGAATAAGCAATACGTAATAAGATTAAGACGAACAGAACAGCTTCTTAGAGTATATTTTATTGCTACGGATTATTTAATAAGTATATACTTCATATTACGATAGTATATACTCCGTATAGCAAATTTCTATGATAATTATAGTTGCTATAGTATATACTCCGTAGTATATAGGACATAATTGCTTATCAGTTAGGGCCCACCTAGTATAAATTAATTCCTAATGAATGAGTATTATTTGCTATATGGAGTGGACGTGTATATTGTTGGAGTTTTGCACTTATACATAATTTTTTTGTTCAATATCCCTAGTCGGAATTGAGTATTCGACGGTTTGTTTTTACTTATTTTTTTCTCAACCTAATCTAGGTGTTCCTCTAGACGGATTTACTAATTCGGACGAGAGTAATTAAAATGGAATTATGTGTTTTTTGGATTTATATATAATTTCTAAAAAAAAGGTTCCCCTAGTTGGATTTGCGGATTCCGACAGGAGATGTTCCAAAAAGTCCCGCATTTTGGTAATTTCCTCTCCTTTTTCAGTCCGATCCGTTGGTGGCGGCGGCGGCGGCTCCGATGACGACCAGTGACCAGCGGCATCAAGCTACTAGTGGCGGTTGCATTCTGGAAATTTTCGATGGCGATAGAACCCTGCTGCGGATCAGGGGCGGCCCTAGGGGGGGTGCAAGTGGGGCGGGCGCCCTAGGCCCAAAAAAAATATGGGTAAAAAATAGGCCCAAGTTTAGTTCTTTGTAACATGTGTGTAGGCTGATTTTCGACCCTAAAGTAACAATTTTTCGAGTGGAATTTGTTGAAGTTCTTCTGAATGTTTTCTATGAAGTTTAGAATATGTGAGAAAAAAATCAATTTAAAGTTTAATTTAGAAGTCACCTAAATAAATTATTGAAAACACTGCTTTTTTATCCATATTTTGGCACATTGTGTTTCAATAATTTATTTAACTGACTTCACGGTTGCATTTTAAGCTCAAATTTTATGGACATAATCTACACGTGATGAAAACATTCTCTAAAAAATTTCATAAAGAAATTTCACTCGAAAGCAGATTAGTCGGATGTGATTATTTGATTAGTTTATTAATTGATTTCATTCATGGTTGTTTGATTTCGTAATTGTTGATTGTTTTTTATTGAGTGTTGGTATTATAACTTGTTGAATTTGTTAGACAAACATTTCAATTATGATAAAATTATAAACTTAATTAATTTCAAAGTGTAATAAAAAGGATTGAATCTGAATACGATAAATACAAAAGAATAGAAGATTAAAGAAAGCGGCGATAAGTAAAAAAAAACACTCAATGGAAAAGTTTGTTTGTGTAAAAAAGACAAATTCTAAATGTCTTAAAATATTATTATTATAATTATAATTATTATGCATGTCATTTAAGATAGAAAAGAGTTCCACAAATTTCTTGTAACATTAGGCCCATTTTTATTTTCCGCCCCTAGGCCATTGAACATACAGGGCCGCCCCTGCTGCGGATCGATCGGATGGCAGCAGCAGCATGTAGGAAGTGTGAATAGTCTTTGTACAATTGTCATTTTGTAAGAGAATTGATTAGAGAGTAGAAAATGAAACATGTTTTTGTTATGCTCTTTATTACTTCTTCCATTAAATTTCAAGTATCACTTTAGATTTATGGGGGAGATTAAAGTATGAAAGAGAATAAGGAAAATTTGAAAAATTAGGAAAGAGGAGAAGATTTTTTTAAAGAATATGAATATAGGAAATAGAGTGAAGTAGAGAAGATTTTTTGAAATAATATGAAAATAGGAAATAGAGTGAAGTACTAGAGTAAAAAGTAGGTACATAAATTATCTTAAAGTGTTTAATTAGCCCCTTATATAGGAGGTTCTGCCCGGCCGTCACCAATTGGGGTGGTTCCCGTTAGAATTTTTTGATGAAATTTTTTGAGCATCTTCTTTATTAAGTCTAGTTTACTCATATCAAATTGCAGCTAAAAATTCAACCGGGAAGGCAGTCAAATGATTTTTTAAAGATAACTGCGCAGTTAAACAGCGCAGTACATTTCGGAAAATCATTTGACTGCCTTCCCGATTTAATTTTTAGCTGAAATTTGATATGGGTAAACTAGATTTAATGAAGAAAATGCTAAAAAAAATTCATCAAAAAATTACACCGGGAACCACTCCAATTGGCGATGGCCGGGCAAAACCTCCTATATAAGGGGCTAATTGAACACTTTAAGTTAGTTCATGTACCTATTTGACCCTTTAGCCGTAAAAAGTATATCAAGTAGTATAATACTCCGTAGTATTTTTTTTGGGAAAGTTTTTTAACATATCATAGATTTTGTTTTATGTTAAAGCTAACATTCTCGATTTAAATTGAGATTCGAACTTGTGACCTCCCTATTGGGAGTGTCACAGTGATGTCATATAATTTATGGAAAGTGAACAAACAATATACTCCTTTCGTATTTTAAAGTTTCATACACTTTCAAAGTTTCATACACTTTTCATTTTGGGATGTATTTAAAAGTTTCATACGCTTTCCCTTTTTGATGGGTTTTTCCTTTAAAAATACTCAATTACCCTTATTTTTTCTACTTTTTATCCTCTCTTTCCTACTTTTTCACATTCTCTCTTACTTTTTCTATACTATTTATTACCAGGGCCGGTCCTGGAATATTCAAGGCCTTGTTCAAAATTAAATAAAAGGCCCTATATCATAAAAAAGGGAAAGTTCCCGAAATGGGACTAAAACAGTTTAAAAATTCGAAAATAGAACTGCCATGTTTTTTATTCCCAAAATAGGAGTAATTACTGTCAAGTTTGGAAAATACTGACATATTTGAAGACTGGTACTGCCAAAACATGGAAGTAATTAGTCCTATTTTGGGAATAAAAACATGACAGTGCTATTTTGGAATTTTCAAACTCTTTTAGTCCTATTTCGGGTAATATTCTCTATAAAAAGTTATATTATCTCTGTCTCAATGTTAAAGTTAAATCTTCTCTGTTAATATTTAATTCATTTTTAATACGGAATAAATAAAATTTACATATTCATAAACTACATTAAAATCTCTATAAAATTTCAAAATCCAAGTTAAAATTGAATTAAGAATTGTTATCTCAATTAAGTGAATAAAATGAATTTGTTTGACTCATAAAAGTCAATTTTACAACTCAATTTGGTAATTATATATAACTCATGTAGTGAAAATAATAAAATTAAAAATACAAAAGGTAAGTATAAAATGTAATGAAAAACTTATTTCGATTGCTAACAAAAAAAATATCATAATAAAAGAAATCCAAATTAATAATAATTGATATAGCTAATTACTATAAGGAAATAAAGAAAGTAACTTAAAAATGTATATATGGTAGTATAGTAAAGTAATATGTAAAAAAAAAAGATGACACCCCATTCCTGAGGGCCCCCCAACACCGACTGGACGACACGATGGAGGATGTAAATTGGACTATAATCACAATCTGACAGATAGAGAGTGGGGCTCCGTCCCCGGTACTTGCAGAGGCCCTATACATTTTTAGCATAGTACCTCTCATCGCAGTTGTCGGGATTCGAACCCTAGACCTAACCCTTGTGGCACTCCCTCGCTACTAGTTGAGCTACGTCCACCGGTAAAGTAATATGTAGTTCCAATAATACCGTAGTTAACTAACTAATAGGTCTACACTCATTCAAAAAAAAACTAATAGGTATACACGTAGAGTAATACAATGAATTGGAAGTAATGTACTAATGTTAATTGATTTGAATAAAGATACTTTATATTTGTACTGCTAGTGACCAATGTATTTCAAAGAGCTAACTTGGTAAGCTGGTAGGCCACTTGCTTTTTCCCGTAGACTATGCTGTCACAAATGGGGCCTTGTGCGACCGCATTGTTGTCACAGCGCCAGGGCCGGCCCTCCGTATTTGTTTTAAATATGGAGGGAGTAAAACTTTACAACAAAAAAGATATGACGGGAGAATTAACTATTTAGGTAAAGTAATGTTTTCTTTTTTGATCATAGTTAAAGTAATGTTTAGAAATGGCGTAAAATATGCGGCAACGACTCTATTTAAGCGGTAAATGATCGGCATCTTATTGCCCATTCTTACTACCATCCATCCATTTCGTGTTTCGGTCTTTTAGTTCCCCAGTCTGTGGGTAGTAAAAAACAATCCCTGCACCTCAACTCACTCGCTAGCTAGCTTGGACAATGGACTTGCCGGATAAACATAAGAGACGTCTTATTCTTTATTTAGTAGTTATAGCCGTGGTACTGTTATGTTTCTTGGCCATCGGTTGTTCTTGTTGTCATGATAAGCTCAATAAATGCTGGAAGAAAAGGAACGAGAGTTCCTCACACCCAGCCGGCCGCTAGGGCCTCTCTCTGATCAACCCGGTCAATTTTATAAGGTTCGTACATAGCTATTCTGTGCGAGTCCTGCAATAAATGATCTCAATTTGAGGTGGTTTCGGGTGGATTTTTTTTGATGAATTACAAAAAAAATACGTAGTATATTCTTCATAATGTTTAGATTACATCCATAAAATTTCAGTTCAAAACTCAATCGGGAAGTACGTCACTTAAATAAACTCAAAAGTTCTCATTGAGTTGTTAGAATTTAGAGTTTCGAAGTTTCATTACGGAGTATATGTTCAGTGAGTCGGCTTCCTTAAACTGTCATAGTGATGCTATTGAATATATATATCATGGAGCGAAAGTTAAATTCAAACACGTAAAGTTTATGAAATCTCTTTTATTAGAAAGCTTATAGATAGAGAAGTTATTTTAGAAGGTATTTAGAAATCCCCTCATAATTGACTTGAGATTGATTATAGCCAGAGTTTTGAGATATCTTCAATAGTTATTGGAGATATTATTTCAGAAAGTATTTTTTAAGAACTCTCTCAAAATGTATTTGAGTAGTTTGTGAGTTACTTCGTATTTGTTAAATGCAGTGAGGCATATAGCCTAATTTTATTTCTTGATAAATAGCAAGGAATTTTCTGAATCCGACTTACTCAACGTAAAACTTATCTATTTTTATACTTCTCATGTACAGACACTAAAAATAAGGCCAAGATCTAAAAGGATGATGAGAGACTCGATTACGTTGCCAATATGAGTTCACAAGAATGACGTTTCCACGCTGCGGTGGCTTAATTAAATTTTATTTAAGAATTTTAGTTTTATAACAAAGTGAATTCCCTACTTAAAGTTTAGTCGAATGTTTCTTTTATTGTTATTGTTGAAGTTTGATTAAATTCATCAATTCATATGTTTATCACATCTGTTGGTGATAAACATATGTTTCTTTAGACTTTAAACAAATGTTTATAATATTTGTTGGTGATAAACATATGTTTCTTTTATTGAAATTAGGTGATCAAAATTATGAGCAATTCTAGAAGTAGTGAAGTCTAACAGCTCGTTTGGTAGCACGAAAATCGGCTTATTTGGCTGTTTCTGCTGAAATTTTTGGTGTTCTGGCTGAAATGTCTGCATTGGCTGATTCTGCTGATTTAAGAAAAAATTATTTTTAAAATATATTTTATTAATGAAATAAAGAAAAAATTATATGTAAAAGAATCTAAAATGATCATCTACAGTAACTTCAACCACTTCGGCCAATACAGTCAGAAAAGTAACTTTAATCTTACTTTTTCTGCTTATTACAAAATTCAGCGCGCGAAAGCAAAAGTTAAGTGTTTGGTGAAAATTTTGGCTAATAAGGCTGATAAACCGAAAAACAGCATTGTCAAACGGCCTTTAAAGTTGTGGGCGAAAGGCAAGTAATATTTCCGTATGTGTGTTTTTATTTCATGAAGACTTTTACATCTATATATATAATAAAACAGAAAAGTGTGGGGGAAGTTTGGGAGGGAATTTGAGTAGGATGGTGTATTCAAAATTCAAAAAATGTAGTAAACTGTGTAATAGGTGTTGCACTGCTGCCAACGAGTAAGAGAAAACAAAGAAGCACTGCATTTAATAAACGTATGTCGTAAACTGTGTCAGCTGCAAAGAAGACGAGATTTTAAAAAATGAAAATAGAGTATTAAATGTAAATATTTCAAATCTACAAGAGTAAAGAAGATAGAAGCTCCATTTCAAATTCCCATGGCCAGATGCCTTTTGGATTTCCCAATAAGCATTTATCTGTTGGATGATGATTATGGCCGGTCAGCTTCGTTAGACCATTCCCACACACTTTCAATTCCTATATACTTCGTATATATAGAGCTGTTTAATTGTTAGCAATTAGCACAAACCCTTGCGTCAACCAACCAAACAGAGAGTACGCGAAGATATGAAAGGTGAAGGTAAAAATATTATTCTTTGTTTTATTCATTATTGTTATTCCTTTCGTTTATTCATATGATCGACTACGTAGTACTGAAATCTTTGGTCATGATATGGATGCAGAAGTGATACGTCTACGTGCAATGGGTTGCTTGGCGGGTTCTGGCAATCACAGGTTGGTACTCGGTAGTAGACCCGTGGACGGTCATACTATGTGGGTTCGTGGCGGCTTGGGTTCTTATTTTGTGCAACATTGTAGCGGAGAAAGAAAAATTATATGTACGAGATGCATCATATCCCGACATCGCCGGAAGCTAGGCCATAGATCAGAGGTTGCGCGCTGGGATGGACGAGTGTGATGGTCGATGTATTCAATGGCTTTTTATAAACACAAGTAATTATACACTCCGTAACAAATAACTGAAATAAGGAATACGAAGTAATATAAAAATGAACATGGAATTGTTTTATCAAGATAATATACGGAGTACGTACTTAGTGTAATGGTTTGACTTCTTGTGTGTGTGTAGAGTGCAGAAATATAAAATGGGGACGTACGTAAAGTACTTTGATTTAGTGGATATGTATGCAAAAGTACCACACCTGCCACCACTATCCTCGATCTGAACTCGACTACTTCTTTTTTAGTTGCAACAGTCAACATTTTACATTTGCCAACACACATCTTTGACTGTAATTGTATCTTAATCTCTATTAGTTAAAAATAATTAAAAATCATATTTTGAAAATTTGTAATGAGATGAATTGAACAATATCTTTTTTAAAAAATAATTTTCGTAAAATAATACCGTAAAATGTAGTCAAAGTAGAACACATGAATAATGTAAAATTCAACATGTTGCGATTAAAAAGAAACGGAGGATAGTGCAACATTTTAAATTAAGAGTGGTGGAGTATTCTTAATATATACGAAGTATGTACTTCAAAACTTTGCATGTTTATATAAGTGGTGGACTATATATTCTTATTTCTTAATATGTTTAGATAGGTTCAACTAAAGCAAAATAAATATAGAGTAGCTATCGGTTGGCCGGGAGGGAAAGTGAAAGTTTTAATCGATTTTAGCAACCATTATTGGAAGTCATTCTTAAAAACACTTAAAAAAATTATATAAAAAAAATGTTTCTCAACTTTTGGCTTAAAAAACTAAAATTAGTGTTTTCGAGTGACAACTTCTATTTATTTAAACGCTTCTCGGCTTTTGGCTGAAAAGTTTCCTTTACTACCAATTTTTACTTTTTAAAATCATTTGTTCCCTACAACTATCAACTTTTACTACTAATCATTTTTTTCAAAATCATTACAAAATGTGTTTTTTAAAGCAAAAGGATCTGTTAACACTCCTTTATAATGATATATAGGGGAGATAATCGAGAAGCATTTGTGTGGAAGTGACTTTAAAAATTATATATGTGAATGTCTGGAGTGGCTCTATGTTGTAATTTTTTTTACAAATTAACGTCAATAGTGCCATTACATAGTTTTAAAGGAAAATAATGACAACCGAAAATTAACTAGGGCAGATAAGCGATCGAGAAACATCTCGATTAAGACAAACTTTAGAAATTATGATGATTATTGGGTTAGTGAACTTCAAGGATGTGGTTGGACTAATGGTTAGTAGAGAAAGTGGATGGAGAACATGATGTTACGTTGTTCCCGGTTTATTTAAAGGTAGATTCTATGATACCCATAAGAAACCATACCTTTGTCCACATGGACCAATGAGAATATAGCAGTTGAATTATTTAAATCTAAATTAAAAATGATAAAGTGGTATGGTCCAATCAAATGAATGGTAGGTACGGTACCCTATTTTTTAGAAGGGTAACAGAGTTGTCACCTTATTTAAATCAATGTGCCCAAAGTTAGTCTCAAGATGATAGAGAAATGAGCGCCGGTTTTTATCTATAGCATGACAATGGTTAAATATTAGGGTGAGGTGAAATTAAATAAAGAGGTTAGACTTTGTAAAATTCATTTTTAGTCGTGAGCATTTTTATACTCCGTATTATTAATTCACGTATTATGCATGGCCGGTCACACTTGGTTGAACATTCCTACACATGAAAATGGAAGTGAACATACAAATATAACTTAAAATTATATATAAGGAGTATATATAAGGAAGTGTTTCAAAATGATAAATCTTTAACATTTCTGTCTTTTATGATTCATTTTATAAAATTGAATTGAAGTTTTGTTTACTAGATTAACATCAATTTTTAATATTCAAATAAACCCATTCACAAATTGGAATAACATCCCGTGCATCGCACGGGTACTACAAAAAAATTAGTTAAATATATATATTTATAAAAAATTTATTAATATTTCAGATAAAAAGGGCAAACCATTGTTGAAAAAAATTAAGCAAATATTGACCTCACCTTCGCTCTCGAGATCGCCTTTGAGAGAAAATACAAATGGTAATTTATCAAATTTTGGTATATGTATTTATATCTATGTATACAATTCAGTGTTTTCGTTTTGCTTCATTTCATGTAGAAAATATTCGGACAAGTTTTCAATGTCATGTGGATGGAATGGAATTGGGCATGCAGAGAGTTGGTCATTCCAACTTAAATGACGGTGATGTTGAGGAAAAAGATAGTTCCAATATTGTTCTAACTGGTACATTTATCCTCGATCGAATATCAATTTTATTCAGTTTTTTCTAAATGTAAATTGTCTATTTAAACAATAATAATTTTAGGTGTAGGTGGTCCATCTCAACAATTTCCTGAAATAAATATTTTTCTTGATGCACCATCTCAGAATGCGGATGCAATGCAATTAGATATGTAGAGAATGGAGCACACCAACTTAAATGACAGATGGAGATGGTGATTCCAATAATGTTCCAACGGGTAGTTTCATCATCAAACCTCAAATTTATAAGTTGGTGATTGTAATAGTCTATTCATTAAATTTAAACATACTTTTTGTGGTTGACATTGTTTGCATATTTTTAGGTTATTGTAATATTGGGGATCCTTCTTTTGTTTGTAGCTTTTGCGGAGCCTTATTTTGGTATGAGGAGAGATTAACTGCTTATTATAAGGCAAAAAATGCAAATATTTTGGGTGTTGTATGTAAGGAAAAATACAACTGCCGGAAAAATCAATAAAAAGATTTATTGAGAATCTTTTTATGGGTCAAGATGCAATGAGGAAACATTTTTTTCAAAATATTCGTTCATACAATAATATGTTCTCCTTCACATCTTTGGATGGAAAAATTGATTCCACCTTGCATGACCCCCCCCCCCCCCCCCCCCCCCCCGATGTTTAAGCTACATGGACAAAACTTTCATTTAATGGGGAGTTTGTTACCGTGTGAATCCGTGGTTCCCAAATTTGCACAGCTATACATATATGATACGGAGAACGAAGACTCTAATAGAATTAATTTTGTGCGGTAAGAACGTTGTATATATGTGTATTAATATTTAAATCATTTCTATATGGATTATTAACTTATTTTATCCCAATTTATCATCAAATTCACAAATCTATCATACACTTCCATTTGTATTCAAACCAGACCTAGATGGTTATTATCATATTAGGTATGTAACACCGTCCCCAAGTATATTTACTTTTGTGTAAGTTATGTATTGAACCTTATGAAATGGTTAATGAATTTACGAGGTTGTAAATTTTTTGTTAATTCTTTTGCGTGAATAGTAAATTGCACGTGGGGCCCACACGGGAGCGGGGACCACCCGATATTCCCGAGACCGCATATTTTATTCATCTTGGTATAGATAATAGTTATATGGTGGTGGACATTCACTTTGGGCCATAAGAAAGGCATTGGGTTGACCGATTGGTCAAACAAGGCCCAATTACCGGTTTTGGGTAATTTATCGGATAACAGTCCGAAATGAATTTCGGAGACTTCCAAATTAGAGTTGGGGAAAGTATACTCATTATAAAGGCCCGTAATGATCGAGAACATACTATATATTTCATTTGACCCAATAAAATAAAGTATAGTTAAAACTGTCCAAGAAATACAACTTTCGGGACAAATTGTACACTTCGGGACACATTGGGATGACCTCCCACATGAGTGGGGGCCATCCCACGTTCTTGAGAGCTTAAGTTGACTAAGAGGTCCTGCACAACATAATGATGTGGTGTGGAGTGCTTGAGGGTGATGGTTGGTGTGTTGATGACATGAGGTGGGCTCCCATCCCACACTCATTGGTCCATGGAAGACAAATTAGTCACTCCATCCCCTCCCCTCCATTATGCACGACCCAAGCACCAAGAAAGAAGGAGAAAGGCTCTGCAAACTCAGTCCTCCATAGCAAATCTCGAGCTCAAGCTCCAACAAGAAAAAGGGAGAAGTTTAGGAGAGGAAAAAGGGAAGAAAAAGTGTGGTGATTAAGGTAACGACTTCGTATTAGTTGTTCCTCTATCCTCTAACTATCATATGACTTACATAGCATGTAAGGAGCCTTTTTAGTAGCTCTACATATTTATAAATATAGAAATAAGGGTTGAGAGGTGGTTCTATGTCCAAGAACGGACTTAGGAGCCAAAACGACCGGTTAGCCGGAAAATAACCTTTTAAGGGTTATTTGTATTGATATGGGTTTTGTGATGGTAAAACCTTGTTAGGCACTTGTCAAAGGTGATTTAAAAGCTTTCACAAAGTTTAAGGAGTCGCCGGAGTTATCGCCGGAGTTCGTCAAAGTTCACCGGAGTTTGGCCGGAGTTCAACCGAGAAGGGTAGAACTTCATCACGCTCATTTGAGGTGAGTGGACGGCTTAATGTCTTATAACTCTTGGGTTAATTATGAGATTACCTAAGTAAATGTTATATGTGTTCATAATGATGTTTAAAAGATGCTTAAACATGTGATTATCCAAAGTGATTAGACTTATATGTATGACCCATTGATATCATAAATGAAGTATGATATGAAAATGTTTATAAAAACATATTTGATGTTTTAAGGGATGAAAGGGGCGTAAAATGCTTGGTTATAACTTAATACATGTTGGGATTAAGTTTGACGCAAATCGGGTTTGAAATGGCGAGTCAACGAAAATGTTGACTTGGTTGCCCAGGGGGTAACCGGCGCCGGTTATAGGCAAAACCGGCGCCGGTTATGGATCGGCATGGCCGGTTTTATTAACTTAATTAATAACCGGCGCCGGTTATGTCAAAACCGGCGCCGGTTTGGCACTGTTTTGCCTATATGTTGGTTTTTAATGCATGAATTGCATGGATGATTATGCTTAGGCCTTAAGACTTGGTTTAGTCTTGATTATTGATTATGATATAGACCTTATCTAGGGTGATATGTGGTAGATCATAAGTCGGGTGGAGTACCCAGGGATCGGGCGGTTATCCTCAAAACTCAGTTATAGGGTGGAGTACCCAGGGATCGGGCGGTTATCCTCAAAACTCGGTTATAGGGTGGAGTACCCAGGGATCGGGCGGTTATCCTCAAAACTCAGTTATAGGGTGGAGTACCCAGGGATCGGGCGGTTATCCTCAAAACTCGGTTATAGGGTGGAGTACCCAAGGATCGGGCGTGTATCCTCAAAACTCGGTTATATAGGGTGGAGTACCCAAGGATCGGGCGTGTATCCTCAAAACTCATAGATTTATTATTTTGTAATTTAGGACCGGGCGGTGTCCTCATGTTAAGATGATCTGAACCAGGAGGAGTTCTATACACTCATAGGTATATGGGTGGGTTAGGGTTTAAGCCAAGGTTACCGGCTATATTATTTCCCAAATAAACAATGACCTACGGGTCGGGTATTTCCAAGTGTATATATAATGATATATATTTCATAACTTGGGGGAAGGAACTATATGTATATGTATCACCCTATGTTTGGGTCTTATAGTTGAAACATTAGTTATTCTACATTTAGCCTGCTACTCGCTCGGTACTTGTACTGACCCCTTCGGGGGGCCCCACCATTTCAGGTTGAAGCTCAAGCTTGCTATTCTCACCTTGCTCGGTGAAGTGATCTAAAGGGAGACGTGGTTCGTGCTTCCTTTACTGTTTTAAACTATAAACTATGCTCATGGATATTTTGTAATAAGTACATTTGTTTTGGGCCTGCGAGCCCACGTTTTGGCCATATGTGGCCCATGGTTGAACATTGAATATTTCCGCGATTCGTTCAATCCAAATATGTGATGTTGTTATGTATGTTTACTTACTGAGTATGGTATGAACAACGTTCATGGACGCCTTGTATGATTAAGTCACGTTGACTTGCGAGTGACGTCATTTAGTCATACGGCGGTTGTACACGCGCTCGGATGCGGTCTGGGGCGTGACAAGGTAAGCATATTTTGGAAGCAAAAGTTTTTACAGGGTTGAGTGCGGGTGAGAAGGTTTGATAACGAGAATGTCTCTGACTCCATCTAATGTGAGATTGCCTTTCAAGTTTGAAAGAAGACAATTTCCTTTGATTGTCTCATATGCTATGACGATAAATAAGAGTCAAGAACAGTCGTTGTCCAATGTTGAATTGGATTAGTCTTGAAAAAAACTGTTTTCACTCATGATCAGTTATATGTTGCGCTTTCACATGTCACTAACCCTGTGAGTTTGAAAAGAGCTATATGTGACACAGATGGAAATAGTACCAATGTAACAACGAACGTTGTATTTAAGGAAGTATTCCGAAATTTGTAATAGATTTTGTTTTCATATTGTTATTATTCCAAACTTTTTAAGGAACATTATATTGTTTTGATTTAAATTGATATTATTACACATGATACTCTACTGTATGCATCGAAAGTTATTAAACTTACATATTATTTTTAAATTTCAACTATTTAATTTTTATTGATATTAATACACATGAAACTTTAATGTATGCATCGAAAATTATTAAACTTATTGCGCAGCATATTTTGGCATGTAATAATTTTCCGTGCATCGCACGGGTAGAATACTAGTACATAAGGAGTACAGACTCTAGACGTTAGGCACTTAGGCCTAAAACTATACGTAGCCATAATACTACCTATAATTTTAGTAGGCTAGAGTCTAGACTCTAGACTATGAAATACACTCCGTATCGACTACGTAGTATCATCATCATCACTCCGTATTATATACGTTCGAGACAACCACTCCGTAATTAACTAGCAGTCTGTAGTCGTAGAATAATCCAGAATAAACCGCAACAGAAAATTTTAGCAGAATGAATTACTCCGTACTAATTTTCATTGATTATTGACTGAAGGTCATCATCCATTTTACAAAAAAATAAACAAACTACATTAATTAAAAAAAATACTATATCGTATGAAAGTATACAACCCTATAGACTATAGTGCACTTCACAATTATATTCGCAACACTTCATTTACAATTCAATTAACATGTACTATATAGCTAGGCATGCAAATGAAATTAAATAAAGTAATATTAATTCAAATTTCAAAAGCAAAATTTGGGATGGGATTCGAACCTGGAAAGTAGGGATGGCAACGGGGCAGATCAGGAACGGTTATACATATAACCGTACCCGCCCGTTGGGTAATTCCTCCGCCCCGTAACCGCCTCATTACCCAACGGGTAATTTTTATTTGAACTATAACCGCCCGTCCGCCCCAACGGGTAACGGGTATAACTGTGAGTAACTGCGGGTAATCGGTTTATTAAATGAGTCATTAATATTTTAATATAAAAATAATATTTTAAAAGGCAAAAAATGGCATCACCTAGATCACTCTGGACTCAAACGCCACTTTAAAGTTTGTTGAGGTTTAATCCCGAAGATCCGAAAGCCCAACACAAGCTTTGGATATTTTAGGACGTTGGGTTGGTTTGGAAAGTGTATAAAATATAAAACAGTGAAATATTAATCAACTCAGGAGCTAACTTGTATTCAGTAATGCTGCGATTACAATGGACTACCCGAACGGTAGGTAAGTACAAGAATACAAGAATAAGAGAGATAATTCTATTTTCTAAGCTCTGAGTATCAAAATGCTAACCCCTTTCCAATGATCTTAATGCAGGTATTTATACTAAAATGGGGGATGGGTAAGCTGGACACGTGGCCGAATCCGGTAGGCTGTGACCTCTGCCACGTATGCACCCATGCCTCCACTTGCTACTGCCATGTCATAGCATTAAATGCAGCCCCCACTTGCGGATTACCCGTTCGGGGGGAGCGTTTGTAGTACGAGACCCCCCATCGGTGCTTCGGGCGGAAGTGTTTCCTGAAATATTCCAAGTAGAAAATTTGTGCCGAACGCTGATCGGGGTACTCTGGATTGCTTTGGGCCGCCATACTTTGGGCCGTGGATATTGGGCCTGGACCTAATATCCCAACACTAGTCCCCCACTTCCTATGTCTCGAACGGTAGTGAGTGCATAAGGAAGTAGAAGATTATTGCCCGAATGCTGTTCGGGTATGTACTGAATGGTGTTTCGCCATTTCCCGAGGCATATTTTGACAGTTTTCTTCGGCTGCCGTTTCAATTTCCCGATAATCGTCATGATTATTTGGGGAGGGCTCTCCGCGTGACACGTGTCCCTGTCATTATTACTGGTGACGTGTTTCTTGCTGGTTGGCCGGTGATTCGGCGTGACAGATTATAAATAGGCTTCTCCAGCTTTGATTCCCAGTTTCGAAACCTTGTATCTTCGGCCTATTGCTCTGCCTTCTCTCTAAAGCTTCAACAGTTCCTCTTTCTCAGGTACCCTTCGTCCTTTTTTCTTCCCTTTCCTCTCTTGTTCGGTAGTCATGGCTCCTCGACCGTGTTCCAGTAAATCTGCCCTTGAGGCGACTTCCTCACAGGAGGTTGAAGCAGAAGTACCAGAGACTGCAAATGTCAATGTGGAGGTCGCCGGTGGTACTCATGGCGGCAATGCTTCTTCTTCTAGTACCTACCCGGATGGTACCAAGTCCGAAGATGAACTTGAACTTATGGAAGCCGGCCCTCCAGGGGATGTTCCACGCCATAGGATCGATTTAAACCTAATTAGGTTTCGGCGACAGAAGCTCACAGGCCCGAATAGGGCCCTAATCCCTTTTTTGATCCCGGACCCGATCGATTTCCGCCTTCAATCTGGGCTTCATCCACTACGTCATCTTCCGGGGATGGTGGTGGTCCATTTTGATTCAGTGAATGCTGGGCTTAGATTCCCGCTTCGCCCCTTTTTTGTCTCTCTTTTAAAGTTCTATGAAGTGGTGCCGGCTCAAATTATGCCAAACTCCTACCGGGCTATGGCCGGTTTCATCAGTCGATGTTCAGACGTCGGGGCGACTCCCACTCTGGATCTCTTTCATTACTTCTACACAGTTATCCCCCAACAGGCAGAGGGTTATTTGGTAGCCAGTGCCCGAACGGGGCATATGCTGTTTTCCGGTTTTCCCTCGTTAATCAAGGGATGGAAAGACCGGTTTTTCTTCATTTCCGTGTCGGAGGGTCTAATCCCAAAGAAGTGGAATGATTTTCCCAGAAAATCCCCTGAACCCTTCATTTCTGAGGAAATGGCCAAGGATGTCGTGGCAAAAGAGAGGGGGAAGGTTTATGACATAATGGATTACCTGACCGCCGAACAGCTTGTCAAGGCCAGGATAGGTACTTCCCGAATTACTGGGTTTACTTGATTTGAAAAACAAAGTACCATGGCCCAGGCGGTCCATCCTGTGCAGGAACATTTCCATCTTTTGTTTCACACATGTTGGAGCCGCTCGGTACTAATATTTTTCTTTGTTACTTTCAGCTCTTGATCCGGACGCGAGCCCGGGACCCGAAGTAGCCAATCAACAACCAGCAGCCATGGATGATTGCAGGCTTTTCTCCGTAGGTGTTGAAGATGAGCCGCAGGCCTCTCCTCCCGCTCAGCAGCAGAAGAAGAACAAACGGAAGAGGTTGAGGAAGGCGGACCAGGCAACTTCCTCCCAAGTCGCCCCTCCAAATACTGAGCAACCTGAGCCTGCTCAGGAGGCGGATCCCGTTCAGCAGGTCGCTCCGGATCAGCAACCTTCTTACGCCGACCTGCTGATGGATCAGCTCTTCTCTAATCAGGTATCCCACCAATTCTCCGCCGATGAAGTGGCCGCTCACCAATCAGAGGTGACCAGGCAGTTCGAGCGGATCTCCCTTCAGGATCCCGCTCATGATATGTTGGAAAGGGGGGCTGTCCGGCGAGCCGAATTTGGTCCACCGCCGCTTTCCTCAACGGATTCACCTCCCCCAATCTCCCGGTCGAAGAAACCGAGGAGTGTATAGCCTTAGCTGCGCTGAAGGTGTTTCTTCATCCTAGTCTTTCTTTTTTCTAATCCTTTCTGATTGCGCATTCACCTTGTCACCGCTGTTTGACCGTGTGCAGGTGGGGATTTACAGTATGCAGCTTCGCGAGGGCCGCCTGGTCAAGGAGCGAGGTCTGATCGTGGCGAGAGAGGAAGCTGAACAGGCCCTCTCCTCGGCTGCTCAGGCCGCTAAGACTGACCGGAAAAAGCTGGAGAGCGAGCTCAGGGAGCTCTGTGTGAGGGTGGCTTCTCTCCAATCACATATGGCGGCTGCCGAAGCCGCTCAGGTGAAATTCTCGGAGTCTCCTTCTCCTATCCCGGACGCCCCCCCTGAGGTGACTGTTGATCTATCAGCCGTTCGGGAGAACTTCAAGACTTCTTCAGAGTTCCTGGCTCTGAAGGAAGAGTATGCTTTTGAACAGCTCCCCGTCGTCTTCCGGCAGCATCTGGCCAAGCTGAGTGGCGAAGAGCGCCAAAAGGAGGGGGTTAAGATCCTGGACCAGCACCCGGTGACCAAGGGATGGGCCGAAACACTCGCCCGGGAGGTTTATGGTTCCGGGTGTCAACACATGCTGCAGCCGCTCCTTCCCCTCCTAGAAAGACTTTTTGGCCGACCGGTGCAGCCATCTGATTTCCCTCCTGATCTGCATCCTGGCCATCTGAACGCCCTGACTGCCCAGATCAAAAAATGCAGGTGGGCATTGGGGATGTAGATTGTCCAGGTCATTAATGAAGAGGGTCAGGAGGATGACGATGATGAAGAGGGTGAAGACAACCCCGAACAGTAGAATAGATATCATCATTCCTCTGTACTTTTATTTCCTATTTTACAAGTATTTTCTGTAATTTCCGGCCAGTAGAGCTGATAAGTCCGTATTTAGACACGCATTTGATGCGTGTTGGGACTGGATTTTGATGGTTTTCCCAGCTTTAAGGTGTTGCAAGTTTCAATTTTAGCTCAAGTTATGTTTACCGGGAAAGAGACCAACAACACTTGTACGTCCTGCAAGGTCAATCCTACCTCACCAAAGGGCAAATGAAATGCATGTACCTCGGGTCTCAACCTCTCCACTAACGCAGTCACAAGAGACCAATCTAACTGCAATCAGTGGCGGAGCCAGACATTTAAGGTTAAAGGGGCCGGTCCTTAACAATTTTACATTGCAGAGGCCAAAGTTTAAAATATCAACACTTTTTACATATTAAAAGTATTTATATATAATATATATACTCAAGAATTTTTTTCCTTGCAGGGGCCGTGGCCACCTCCAGCCCCTCCCTGTCTCCACCCCTGACTGCAATTGTCCTATTCTCTCCACACCATGAAACCCCGATACTCTGAGCAACTGTACCACCTCAGGATGACGCGGACCCTCCTCAACGTAGGCTTCTCTCGAATAGTGATGGCATTTCAGTTTGACGTCACGAAATGATGATTCATGCCACACACGATTGGCACGATGCTCATCGGGTAGCATAAATAACACCGAACGATCCTGAGGCCCTGGGTGTGCGACTCGTTCGGCCATTACAAACCTACAATTAACAAGCAAACATAAACTAATTTTTTTTTCATGTTTTTAAGTCATTCATTAAATGTGTTCAAAAAATTTATGTAGTTTAACAGTAAAACTAACGTTATATTTTGATGTGTCCACTATTATTTTATAACTACTTAAATATTAATATGAATTATATATTTACCAATACAACTTATGAATTTCTTAAATATTTTATATATTTTTTAACAACTTATGAATTTCTTAAATACATATACCAATTTCTACAATCCCGTAATTTATAATATTGGCAAGAACAACAATAAATAACAATGCATTGTAATAAATATTTATAAAAATTGCGTCTACGACTAATACAAAGTCTTAACTATAATTAGTAAATCTGTAGTAAGTAATACACCTAAAATGGAAGTAAAACACTTATTTTGATAAGGAAGGATTAACTACTACAGAGTACTACATCACAAATACTCCGTAATAATTTCTAAGACCATTAAGTTATACGTAGTATGTCATTTTTTCTATTCACCTACTTTTATAGAAATATTAAACCTTTTTTCTACAATTATTACTACTAATATAATAATAAGAAAAGATTACTACACTTATTACCTACAATTTACTCGGTAATATTTTAAGTCATAAATAAATATATGCACACATTAATAATACAAATTGTATATAATAATAATAATAATAATAATAATAATAATAATAATAATAATAATAATAATAATAATAATAATAATAATAATAATAATAATAATAATAATAATAATAATAATAATAATAATAATAATAATAATAATAATAATAATAATAATAATAATAATAATAATAATAACAATAATAATAATAACAATAATAATAACAATAATAATAACAATAATAATAACAATAATAATAACATAAGAACAAGAAGAAGGAGGAGGAGGAGGAGGAGGAGGAGGAGGAGGAGGAATATTGAGTTACTAACCTTTCAATAGAGGGGTTGAGAGGAGTGCTTGAAGGTATGGGAGGAGGCAGATAGGGAAGGTTAATTTATAACAAGAAAAAGCTATCCGCTGAAATGTAGCCAACCAATCACAATGGCCGGAAATCTAATCCTCTGCATTCGGACCTGGCAAATCCGAAAACAAATAATGGTCTGACGCGCTCTGATTTCGGAGTTGTGTACTCCGAATTGGGTTTGGCCACTTTTTAGTTTCGGAGTTACGTACTCCGTTTTGCATTTTTTTGTCAAAAAAATCACATATGTCCTATTTGGAAACACCTGTTCAAATTATGTTCTGTTTCGTCATTTCCTCGCATCACATGTATAGATTGTCAATAGTGGCTTAGAAAAGGGTAAGGAATCAAAGGGGATGAAGCACCGTCATGATCAGAAGCGCCGACCGGGACGGTGATGTTTGGGCCCCTTCCCGGTGTAAACTTTTGATGAAATGTTTCTGGCATGTTCTTCATCAAGTCTTGTTTATTCATAAAACCTTTCAGCTAAAAATTCAATCGGGAAGGTGGTCAAATAAATTTTAAAAGATAAGTGCGTCCAAAATATACATATAAAATGCAGATATCATCTAAAATTATTTGAATGTCTTCCCAATTAAATTTTTAGTTGATATTTTTTATGGATAAACTAAACTTCATGAATAACATGTTAGAAAAATTATTTCATCAAAAAATTCACCGGGGTGACGCTTAAACGCCGCAGACGGCGGTTCTTGTCCGGAATTCCGGACAACATTTCACATATATATTATTTGTGATTATAGGGAGTCAGAAAAATATGCCGCTCATGGAATCACAGCTTGCAATTAAACATGTTCAAGAATTGATGTACTTGTGATTCAACATATATATTCAACAAATGATCCACTTGCGATTAATTTAATATATGACATTAAAATAAAGCACAAACAACATATGTGTAATGTGTGTGTGTGGAGAGCTCACCTACAGCTACTTTGATATAGAAATAATGTGATGGCACTCCTTTTTCAGATTTTATATCTTTGAGAAAGAAAGCTAGAGGAAGTACGTTGCAGCAAATATACGGTGCGGCTGTTTCTTTTAGTTACATGATGTGGCATACGAATATGAAGTAAATTGTTTAAACCCACGGTGCCATTGTTATATGTATGTATAAAATTCTGCATGCAAATGAATTAACAAATAAATAATTAAGGAAAACGTAAGTTTACTTGTAACCGAGCCCAACATGAACGTTGTTTCCTTAAGACGTTTTTGCCCGACACATGTAGCAAGCGTCTCCTAGGATAGAACGGTTCTTTGCTCCCAACGGGATTCCGGTGAACTCAAAGATGCAACGACGGAAGAGAGAATATGGAGGATTGTGTGATGATTTTCGGATCTTCGGATTCCAATGAAGATAATTATCTTCATATTTTGTTTAAGATGTATATAAATAAATGATATAGGTTTTCTAAAAATATTACGAAATAAAACTTATGGATAAAAAAGTGACTAAATCTACTATAAATATATTTCCATGATCATTATGGTAAACAAATTGAACATATTTTTAGTCACTAAAAGTTAGTAGGTTTTCATCCACCATGATTATAATCATATATTAGGAATTATTTATAAATTATATTTGTATATTATATTGATTTTATATTAAAACTATTGTTTCGGGTTTTTATCGGTCCGGACCGGGTTATAGATTTTAGGACCCGCTTATGAGCACGAATTTTCGGTTCGGTCCAGGTTTTTTTTTTCTGACCAGTTAAATAGAAAAAACCTAGATCAGGATATAATTTGGGCCGGGCTAGGGTCAGTTTCCGGGTTTCGGTTCGGTATTTCACACCCCTAATTTTTAGCCAATCCACATTGCCACTAAAAATGCTCTTAGCAAAGTACTATTCACATATGCTTCATCTTTTTTAAATGTCACCCCACGGCTGTTTTTTGGACCTCGTAGGACACAATCCCTCTCTTAAAAGACTGAAACCCAACTTAATGACCTACTTAGTACTTACTTTGACCTATATCTTTTTTTCTTTCAAATATGATTGATTTGGGGATTACCTAACACCATTGATAGAGAATATAAATTCTGGGTTTATCTGTTAGACACGAGAGGTAAAAGGGAAAACAAGTATTCTTTAGAGAAAAGGGGCAAATAAGCCCTCGAACTAATCAGAAAAGCGCAAATAAGCCCTTTTGTAGGAGGTTCCGTCCAGTCATCGTCATTTGGGGAGGTTCACGGTGGAATTTTTTGATGAATTTTTTTGAGCATCTTATTCATTAAGTCTAGTTTAGTCCTACTAAATTTAAGCTAAAAATTCAACCGGGAAGACAGTCAAATGAATTTTTGAAGATAACTGCGCAGTTAAACCACGCAGTATATTTCCGAAAATCATTTGAGTGCTTTCCCGGTTGAATTTTTAGCTGAAATTCGGTATGGCTAAACTAGACTTAATGAAGAAAATGCTCAAAAGGGCAGAACCTCCTACAAAAGGGCTTATTTGCACTTTTTTTTTATTAGTTTGAGGGCTTATTTGCCTCTTTTCCCTCTTCTTTATTATCTGTCTCCTTAGGTTTTGACACTTGTTTTAAGAGGAAAATAACAAGGTTAGTGTAAAAGGTATAGTGAGTTGCGGGTAAATAAAAAAGTATGAAAGAGAAAGGGGTAATGGTAATAAAAGTGAGGGTATAAAAGTATTTTGATTGAAAAAACTCACAAAAAAGGAAAGATGGGCAAATAATTAAAAACGTCCCAAAAAGGAATACGAGACAGTTAATAAAAAAACGAAGGAAGTATGACAGTGTGTATTAGGGTTGATAATTTCTTACAATAAAAAAGTTTATGCCCCAATAAATATATTTTTAGATCCGCCACTGCCCATAATAATACCCACTATTATAGTATTATCATTCTTAAGTTGATAAAAAAAACGGTCTACAAAAAACTGAAACGGTCCTTCTATGACTTTCAAGAGATTCTTTATTCATTTAAAAAAGGAAAAATTGACAAGAATAATCACACCTTTCACTGGTCTTCTCATAATAATCCCACCTTTAAATAATCCCAAAATAATCCCACATTTGCACCTCATCTTCTTTCATTGGACCCTGACCAAGTTTTTTATCTTTTTTAAAAATCTTATATAAATAATCTCACATTTATAAGGATATAATTAAAAAGTGAAAGGTGAGATTATTTTTATAATTTTCAAAGAAAGAAAGAGTAAAAAACATGGTCAGGGTCCAATGAAAGAAGATGAGGTGCAAATGTGGGATTATTTTGGGATTATTTAAAGGTGGGATTATTATGAGAAGACCAGTGAAAGGTGGGATTATTCTTGTCAATTTTTCCTTTAAAAAAAGATAATCACAAAACCAAGTGCCTCCCATTCAGGCTTGGTAAGTTGGTATCCTGCGTGTCTGAACACAATTACAAGTTCCCACAAACGATGCAGAAACATCTTGCAAAAACACATTGTCCAAACTCCAAAACAGCCCGATTTCGTACAAAAAATCATTTTTTGAAAATTATTACTATAAATTCCTGAACAAGATAAATATCTCAAGTATAACGAATGCAACAATAGAAGAGATGGCTAATTATTGAATGTCCAAATAATAATAATAACCACTCTACAATTTGGAAATGAACCAAAAGGGCACTAAGTATGGTACCATTATTTTCACAACACATAATGTATTCATTCTCCTTTGCAAAAAAGCTAAATAAAGGTATACACATATACGCTACAAGCTATAGGCTGCTCATGACCTCTTATGGGAGTATACAACTAATAAGGAGGTGCAAGAGCTGGCTCATTACAAGAATCCAAATGGCTACATAAGAATGCTTTACTCTTCTGTGATGCTCTAAACTATTAAAGTTTAGTGTGCCATCATCACATACATCATTGGATATGTGCTTCATATCCACAAAGAAAGTTCATCCTATTCAATTCTTTCAAGATTATAAGTCACCATTTCCTCCAGTCCTATTCTGAAAGGACTAGGAGGAAGGCACCTGAGATTCTGAATGGCCATATCTGCTTTCTCTTTTGCCAACTCTTGAGCTCTCTCAATCCCTCCACAGTTCTTGATAACCCTGATGGCCTTCTCTAGAGATCCAGTTTCACAGAATTCATATTCAATCAAATCCCTAAGTTTAGGCTCCTTTTGTAGTGCAAAGATCACGGGGGCAGTGAGGTTTCCCTTTGCCAGGTCACTGCCGGCCGGCTTCCCCAACTGCTCTGCTGATTGAGTGAAGTCTAGTATGTCGTCGACTATCTGGAAGGATAGACCAAGATTCCTCCCATATTGATACATCTGCTCACTTGTCTCCTTGTGGACCCCACTGAATATGGCAGCTCCCTTCGTGCTAGCTGCAATTAATGAAGCTGTTTTGTAGTAACTCTTGATCAAGTATTCTTCCAGTTCAACATCACAGTCAAACAAACTGGATGCCTGCTTTATTTCACCGCTCGCGAAATCCTTAATAACCTGTCATAACGTCCAAAGCACTGAACACAATAGCTTAAACAGATTTGCCAACTATTCAAATGAAAAAGTTTCTTATTAATGAAAATTGCGTTGAGTGGCCTTGTTTTGTAGCAGTGATCATCTAATTCTACTTGCAGAGTATAAGTAGTTCTTTCATTTATTATTTGGCTGAAATAGATTTCACCAAACGTTTTTCCTTTTATAAATTGATTTGACCAAACTTTTTCCTTTAGGAAAATTTAGCAGATACAGTTATTTCAGACAAATAAATCTTACATTCTTACCAAATATAGAGTTCATTTTTTGGAAATGGTAGATTTTAGATGAAATGGCTGATGTTAATGATAGAGTGGCTGAAAAAGCTGAATAAGCTATATTATCCACTAAGGTATCATTGAAAGATTTTTTACAAACCAAATAAAATGATATTCCTATGCAATGAAAAAGGATGCCCTTTCCTTCACCCATGTGCCAAGTACCAGCCCTCTTTCATTTTATGGAAATAATTGTGTGATTCAACTTTTAGATCCTTTACATATAATCTAACCACACAATTTGTTGTTCTTAATAAGCATGCCAAGTCAGAGGGGGCCTTTTGCGGGGATGGATGGTGTATGAAAAACAAAGGAAAAAGTGAAATTTGCTTTCATTTTAGCTGTAGAAATAACTTTCTCACTTCATTTTCTATCATCAGAAAAATAAAGTGCAAAAGCTGTTTAAATTTATATTAACGGATACGGCATAATTCATGGGTCATTAGTTGGACCCTAAAAAGCTGCACCAGTGTAAGTAAATCTTATTATATACCTGGCTTATAAGCTTTATGACTTCAAGATTTTCAAGGTTAGCTAGGTACCATGATGATTGTGCAAACATGAAATCACCAGCCAGCACTGCAACCTTTGTACCATACAAGTGATGGACAGTTTCCTTTCCTGCAAAAGCAAAAAAGAAGTGAATAAGGATCTCAACTTCTCGAGTCTTTCAATTTCTATGGCCATAATCACTTTAATTAATTAACTAATTATAATCAAGATAAAGGTGTAAACCTCTGCGCATGTCACTTTCATCCAAAACATCATCGTGAATCAAACTTGCAGTGTGTATCATTTCTATGATTTCAGCTAGCCGCCTATGTTCCTTAGTCAGTTCCCTGAGCAAAAAATATATTCGCAGGATCCTAAGTAAGCTGATTCATCATAGTACACAATTGGATACATAATATTAATAATAACCGGAAGTGCAATTGGTGGTCCTCACGTCAGGCCAACCATTTCTGATGTCGCTCGAGCAACAAGAAAAACCAAAGCGGGTCTCATCCTTTTCCCACCAGCACCAAAAATCTGTTCCGCTGCAGACACTAAAACTGGGTTATCTGCACCTACAATCTAAGAGATGGTTTCAATCAGATTTCTGTATGAAGTGATATGAAAGATCTAATAGGTGGTTAAGGATAGAAGTCCGCCTAAAATGTCATCGCAGTTAGTGTCTAACTCAAGAACGATTTAAAGATTAAGCTTGAGCAAACAATTAAGAGTAGCAATAAGGCCTCATTCAGTAACATTTCCTCTTTTTATTGGAAACTAAAAACAAAATTTTAAAAACCGGATAAAGTCATTTTCAGTTTACTGCTGGCAGCTTTCAAACCTAACATTCTTACTCTAGTTTGATATATTCTTTACTTCATTAGATAACATAAATCACATACCTTTTACATTCATAAAACAAGAAACTGACAGTAATCTGAACTGGTCCCAACTATACTATTCAAACTTGTATGCTGTAATCACATAATAACTTCTTTGAGGCTAGGACCTAGGGCTGAAAAACGACAAACCGAATCAGACCAGCAAACTGAAGGAAACAAGATTGAATAAAACCAATCACCAACTCATAATCAATTCGGTTTACAGTTTACGAATCATGCTTTAAAAACCTAACAAACAGATAAAACTGGCTGAAATATGCCAAAACAACCAAAGATAACGTAGCCAAAACCAACCTAAGCCTCTTGGTTCGTTTCTTAGTTTCGCATTTTTGAAAATCGGACTACCAAAACTGCAACAGCCAAACAGAAGTGACAAACACCCCTAATTGAGAGCTTCACCTAGTCAAGATCCAACCAACATAGCAACATTTTTTCTTCAGTAACATCCAAATGAAAGAAGTAACAAATAACTCTCCTTACTCTTCTAGTAAACCCCTAGTCATAGTACATTCATGTTTAGCCCATCCAATTCCACCACCATGGTGGGCAAGTCTAATTTGTTTCTGGTTTACAGTACGGCCTCTGATGTCAAAACAAAACATCAACGGATCCTATTTATTTATGTAATTCTGTCCACTTTCAAAGTAACTCTACACCCTTCTATTTAACATTAAATGAAATTTGAACATTCAAACAGGAGTTAAGATAACACATAAGGACTCATATAAATGTAATACTGACCCTCCATGCCGTATGTGCATTGTATTTGTGTGGGATAACTTGATATAAAGGCCCAAAACAAGAGTTCTTCAGAAGAGCAACTAAGATGGGGTGGGGTGGGGGCACTTTCAATTAATACTCACAGACTGTAAGTTCTTGTTCAGCATAAGGAGGTCATCAGCAACCAACTCAAACAAACTTGTAAGACAAACAGGACCTCTGGACTTTCCCATCAAATTCAACACAGGAGGAGGTGCAGCAGCTGGAGTAGCAAAGTTAACCTAGTACTTATTAGGCTAAACTGCAATTAGCAAAAGTGAAAAACAAGTTTTGCACTGAAGGAGCTACCAAGTCACTTCGAGGCTGCAAAGAGAGTTTACCATTAACCAGACTGCCCAAGCTCTCTGTAGAAAAGACCCGGCACCGGCCGGCATAACGCCTGCAACACAGCGATTTCTGAGCCTTGAAGCCCCTGGTAACAGCACACTTGTCGGTATTTCTTATAGGGCACCCATTAGCTGCAAAGTACAGTCTACTTCTTCCATACTCAAGACTATGGTAGTACTGGCAGGTCACTGACATCATCCTCAAATGTGTACTGATACCCGTCAAGCAAATTCGCAATTTTTTTTCCTCCAAAGCAAGAACCCACTTCAGAAAGTTGCTTAGTTTCCCAAATTCACTTGAATCATTCTTGAAGGGTTAAAGTTTAAGCCTTTGGCGGAGCGCACCAAGAAACGAACCCAGACGGACGCTATTCGGAGAGGAGATGAGAAGTTGAGGATAAAATGAAGAACGGAAATTGTCCTAAATAGGACTAAAAAGTTCCTAAAAAGCACAAATAGGACTACTATTTTTAAAATTCCCTAAATAGGACTAAACATTGATTTTCTACCCTAAATACCCCTAAGAGTATTAATTCATAATGAAATGCTTTAATTCATAATAAAATCACAAAAAACGTAAACAAATATTTAAAAAACGTAAAAAAATTTAAAAAAAAATAAAAAACATTTATAAAATAAAAAATTTAATTTTTTATTTTTTTAATTTTTTTAAAAAAATAATAAAAAATAGTAAAAACCCATAAAAAATGAAAAAAATTATGGATACCTTTCTCACCGCCTCCCGCCGCCTCCCAGCACCACCACCTTCGATTGGTGAAATTTCTTCCACTTTTGATAAAAAAATGCCATATTTTTCTGAAAATGCCAAAAAGATGGCATAATTACTCTTCAATATGCCAACATTTTCATTGATTATGCCATCATTATGGCATTATTTAAAATGTTGGCATATTTTTGTCCGGTGATGGGAGATGGTGGTGTTGGGGGTGGCAGGGGTGGTAATGTGTTTTTTTTTAATTTTATGATTTTTTTTATTTTTTTTTATTTTTTTTAAAAAAATATTTTTTTTATTTTTTTTAAAAAATATGTTTATTAATTTTCTATTATTTTTTTTACGATTTTTAGTATTTTTTTCGATTTTTATTAATTTTTTTATGATTTTATTATTAATTAAAATATTTCACAAGTTACAAGGGTATATTTGTCCAAACACACATAAATAGTCCCATTAAGGGAATTTAAAAAATGTAGTCCTATTTGTGTAATTTTTCCACTTTTTAGTCCTATTTAGGGAATTCACTCAATGAAGAATTTGCTTCCCAGTTCCCAGAAGGAATACATATTGGCCATTTGAGTGGATCAAGAAAGACCACGATTAATTTGATTCATTGGTTTCTATTAATCGATTTTTTGAACGATATTTTTAGACATTTGACAAACCACTTTTTAAAGTCAGTGGCTAAACTCAGCCATAAAAAATGTATGTGGCTAATAAATGATTATGTGGGTTGTCCGTACATTCTTTATGAAATGTATCCATCCATTGTGCCGTCCTGTCGGTGTTGGGGGTCTCAGGAATGGGGTGTCATCCTTTTTTTTATGAAATGTGCCCACCAAAAAATGTAGATGTGTCTTTGGGTTTGCTTTTGATTTTGTTGTGATCAAGAATTGCTTATTATTTAGGATGTTTTCTTTTGGACTGTTTCAGTTTCAGACCACACCAAAACAGATCAGAGCAGCAAATTTCGGTCCAAAATAAAACATCCTTAGATTTAATGACGTTGCTTTTTGTCTGAATACTGGCCCGCTTATATTTGAATATTATGCATGATTAATTTTGTTTATTTAGAAGTAAATCTCTTTTTTGTTATTAAAGATATTCATCATGAAAAGGTGTTGTAAACTTCCTTGCAAATTTCTTTTTAATATGGTGTCCATCTGAATAGGAAGTGAATTTAGATTAAAACTCAATTCAAGAAGATGTGAGAGGTCATCAAATCTTGATTTGATAAAGATAAGAGACAGCGGTGTACGCAGGATTACTCGATATGAGGAGCAGCGATATAAAAATGTACATACAAATACGTACATATTAAAAATTTCACAATAAATATACTGATAGAAGGAGGTGGTGGATGTTCCTTCAGCGAAGCTGATAGCAAAGAGGTTGGTGGGTGTGTTTGTCTTTTTAATTGAGATATATGTGAGTGTTTACAATTGCTTATACTTTTTAGAAGTGATTTTTAAGAGATTATTGAAAAAATAATTAGTAGTAAAAGTAGGTAGTGTTTGGGAATAAAAGTGATTTTAATTAAAATATATAAGTTAGTGTTTGATAAAAAAAAGTGATTTTTGATGTAGTTTTTTTGTAAAGTACAAAATTGCCCTTTTTCTTTAATATTTTAGTCTTGAGTGTTTGCAGACTGTCCCATTTCACTCATCTTTCACTCGGTAAATGCTCTTGCATTCTTTTGCACGGAGACACACTGCCCCGTTTCAATATATGGAGCTAAAGAATGCACGTCTTGACCACCTGCTTTCTGTTAGTATATATATTCTATGATAATCATTTTTTAGAGATATATACTCGATCGCATTCAGTTTTATATATTTGATATATATGGTATTACACATTGATGATTAAGTATTCGATTGTCAATATCTTATTCATAATTGTGTTCCCTTGGACTTATGGAGCTTATATGATATAACATAAGGTCCTAAAATAGCCCCAATCAGTGATCATCAAGAATGAGATATTGATGATATGCGATAAGATTGGTATGTGGACTGCATCATACTTTTAGAAAGTATAGTTGATCTCACAACTATGAGTTCCTGTAATTCATGATGGTCACATAGATATTTTAGAGAGTATTGGCATACACACCGAGAAACCATTTGATAAGTTCTATTCATGTGTCTATGGGATTATCGGCATATAGAGTAGTGTAATAGTCCTTTGACTTGAGGTTAATACGTACTACATGTGCGGAGTGATGTACTTTGACCATGACCAACGCTTGCACTCCAATCGGGGTAGATACGACATGTGTTGGGTACATCATGAAGCACATGGAGTAGTAGTTGAGCCAAGAAAGAATTCATTCATCGTAATAGATTAAGAGAGAATATTTTACTTCTCATATTTAGATGGATCATAAAGTCATTGGTCAATGCAAAGATATATTCGTTTTGGATATCGAATATGATCGTTATGGATCATCTAGAAAGATTGAGAGATAGAGACTAAGTTATTGGAATAGACACAATATAAACTTCTAGACTTAGCTGAATGTTTATTGAATGAAAGGACATTATCACTATGAGCTCTATCTTACAGGAAGTTTGAATAGTCATCACAAACGTCCTTATATATTAATATTGTCTAGTAAATCACCTAAGGATTTTGCTAAGACCTTAATTTAATTAGTGCTTAATATATAAGGCCTTATGGGTCACACAACAAGTGATTATATCTTCCGATTGAATTGTTAGAAGAAATTAAATATTAATTGGATTAAATAAAATTTAATTCGTAATACTGAAAATGGACTACATATTAATTAGATTAAACATATTTAATTCATGAAGTTGAAGGAAAGTTCTATTTGATAGAATTAATTAAGTGGAATAAATTGGATTTATTGTACTTAATTAAGATGTATTTTTAATTAAATAAAGTTGATATTTTCTTTTATGATTTAGAATTAAAAGAAAACATAAAATAAAATAAATAATAAGTGGCTGATTCTGCTGAAATTTATGAAGTTCTGGCTGAAGTGGCTGTTTTGGCTGTTTCTGCTGATTGAAGTAAAAAATATTTTTAAAATACATTTTATTAATAAAATAAAGAAAAAATTATATGTAAAAATAGCTAAAATGGTCATCTACAGTAACTTCAGCCAATACAGTCAGAAAAGTAACTCCAACCTTACTTTTTTCTGCTTATTACACAATTCTGCGCGCGAAAGTAAAAGTTACGTATTTGGTGAAAAAGTTGGCTGATAAGCCTGATAAGCCGAAAAATGATGTTGCCAAACGGCCTCTAACAAGTAAAGTGACATGTAGCCACTTTGATGTTATTATTCATTTATTTTGTTTTGTTTATTTAATTAATGAAATCGTTAATAATCATTGGTCCTGTTAGGACTAGAACACATGCATTATTGGGAAAGACTTTCATTGTGATTGAGGAACTTGTTTAGAACTAGTATAAATACACCCCTTCATAATTTGGAGACTAATTTTCAGATTCAGTATTACCGGTTTATTTCCCAGCGAAGAGATTTCCTAGCCTTTCTCAATGTGAGATCTAACCGTTCTTTGGAAAATGAGAAATCACGTGGATATCTAAAGTCAAAGATTATCACCGGTAGGCTGGAAGATCTGCAAGTTCTAACTCAGATTCTTTATTATTGTTATATTCGTTGTTTTTATCATAATAAGAAAAGATCTGTTTAGGAAAATTTTAAACTTCTCTTGTTGTACTTTCAAGATACGTTACATCAATTTCCTAACACTTTCAATAGATGGAGCATTTACAGAGCATTTACCTCAATCGGCTCCAATCCATGGCTACTGCCGGAGTTCCTCTAAACAAAAGCAATCAGCAAAATCAACCCTAGCCACAACCTTGGAGAACGCCGCTGTAGCCGTGCCGCCACGACACAACCGACGGATGTCGCCGTCGCCGTCACGGCGGTGAGTTGGCTTCTTGACATCTTTGGAAGAGGCGGAGGCGGAGGATGGTAAATTGGCAATACACCCTTGAAGTCCCCTGGTGGCGATTCTCAGCATTCAAAATCCCCATGGATCTAGATTTCTTCCCATGGAATATATATAATATTTGGGGTGTATGTGTGTGGGGGAAAAGGGGGAAGAAAGAAGTGCAGAGCGTAGGTAGGGGTGAGCTCCGATGTTGGATTGGTGTGGGAGAGATGAAGGGTATTTTGGATTTAATTGGGCGTGACATTATCCCTAAAGTTGGAGTTATTTACAACATTACCTAAAAGCACTAAAAGCTCCAAAGCACTTGGGCTGGTTTTAGATTTTGGCTTAAAATCATTTTTAAAAAGCAAAATATAGGGTTAGCAAACACCACTTTTAGCTCTTCCAAAGCTAAAAGCTCCAAAGTGCTTAAAAAAACAAATGCAAACACTGCAATAATCTCTTTTCGTTCAAATCTACATTGATCCTTTATGTCAATTTAGAATCAAACATGACGCTATATACAATGTCCAATACTACTATATATTACGTTTTCTATTTCAATCTACGAGCTTTGTATTGAGTTTTGCTTATTTTTACAATTTCAAAGTAATACCCTCTTTGTTTCAAAACAAAATTTTTAATTTGATATGCACACATATTTATGTAAAAAAGTTGTATATCAATTTATCAAATATACTCTCATTTTATTATTTTATGTTATATGAAGCAAAAAATACATAAAAATAGGAATCGTTCTACTATGTACGGAGTAATTTTTTTTTTTTTTTATAAAAATGATGTCTCTAAGGTTTATACAAATGAAAATTTCGTTTAAAATGCACTTACATAAAAGGAAAGTGTGATCCTTTTAACTTGTCTAGTAAAAGATGGTTAGGATGTTTGCCCTATTTTGTGCAAAAAACATCACTTGTAATGTATGATGACGAACAAATAAGAAAAGACCAGTTTAGGTACCTCTGAATCAGGTAATGGTTGGTTAGATTTTTTTACCAAATTGGGCGCCCCGGCGGCGGCGGACATACTTCCGAGAAATTGAAGACGATGATAACCAGATTTCTTCGGAACATCAATGTTAACCAATGGAGATCAAAGGCCAAGGAGGGATTCCAGCACTCATTCCTCTTTGTCAAGTTCCTCTGCCTACTGCACGTCGCCGACCGATACGTCTGCTCTCCTCTCATGGTACGCTCCCAAAATCTCTTCTCCTTTTCATCCCCATTGATTCTAGGGTTTCTTCTTTTTTTTTGTCCCGTTCAATTGATTGGAAACTTCATTTACTAGGTCTACGGTCCGAGCATGCTCCCGACGTTGAACGTAACAGGGGATGTGCTGCTGGTCGAACACGTGTCTCCATTTCTGGGGAAGGTGGGTCCCGGTGACGTCGTCCTAGTTCGGGCAACTGATAACCCTAGAAAGATTATTACCAAGCGGGTTATGGGCATGGAGAACGATTTCGTCACTTTCCTACCCGATCCTGGACTCAGTGACAGCTCTGTCACTGTAAAGGTCTGTGCTATTATGTACTACTATCATACTCCGTATTTCAATTTTCCTTTGTGGTTTCCTATCATGAATCCTAGTTCTTTAGTTTTTTTTTTTTTAATATTATTATTACTCGTGAAAGTTAACAGTTAAAGGTGTTCTGTACTACGTATATTTTATTGAATTTTTCCATGTGATTCTTCTATTCTCATTTGCTGAGATGTTCAGGTTCCAAAGGGGCATGTTTGGATTCAAGGAGATAATATATATGCATCCAGGGATTCAAGGCAACTTGGGCCAATCCCATATGGTCTTATTCTGGGAAAAGTCTTCTTTAGAGTAAGTTGTACTTTTGCTTCATTTTTTTATCCACCCCTTGGGGTTGTTTGGTTGTTGCACACTTTCTTATTCTTCTTTATATTCCGTATCTATCTATTGTGTTGCTCAGTCAAACTGAATGTTTTGTGCTTCCACCTGTTTTTGTGCTGAATTGGATGGTCATTAGTGTGTATTTCGCGGAAATTAAGAAAACTTTATGCAATATGTTTACCTTATGGACGGTAATTCGCTATTAGTAGAATACAATAATGCCTAGGCAATGAGATCTTCTAGGTTATATGAGATTATATGAATGTAAGATTACCTAGTGTGTTTGGTTGAGATTGTAAAAATATAATACTAAGCTGTTTAGAATAGAAAAATGCAAGAATACATGATTTAATAGTAGACTAGTAGTATAACATTATTATCAAGGTAATCTTTCATTAGGTAATCTAAGATTAGTGTAGTATTCTTAAAACTTGAACCAAATGATGTGATCTGACATTACCTAATCTCTTGATATATTAGAACTCCAACCAGGCAAAGTATTATAACATTACCTTTCTAATATTATTATTGAGATCTCAGGTGAAACTTGAACCCTACATCGATAGTGTAAAGTTGATGAAGTTTATGAGAATGGAACTTCTTCCCTCATTTCAAGATATTGTTTCCAATGTCTCATGAACTTATCAAGAAATATTATATAAATTGACAAACACATACACAGTTTCCAACTTTTTCCTGAATTGACCCAAAACGTTATGCATATTTTCAATAATTCATCAAATTCAGCAGCCTCAACAATTTCAGCCAAAAGTGTTGCAACTTTAGTCATCTCAGTCAAACTAACCCTTGCCAAACAGAATTTTAATCTTTGTTGGTAAGCTTCAGCAGTTTCTCTTGGATTTTTCTATAACTTTAACAAATTGCTGGTTTTCTCTTAAAAACTGTCCGATGAAACACGGTCGATGCAAAGCCATTGTGATGTTTATGGAACTTGTCAAGATCAAAGTACTTGTCTAGCCGTGAGCCAAATGTTGACCACAATCCTCTTATCTTAAGATTTTAGGAGGTATGTGCGCTTCTAGTTGATTTTGAGAGGTAATGTTAGCCATCCTAGTTTACCCCAGTACAAAAGCACGTTAGCGCCAACATAATATTTCAGCTTGAACTCGTAGATGCTCATTGCTGGATAAACACCATGTTTGATTGATAAATTTCCATAACTTGAACTGTTTCGCATATGGGTGTAGGAAAACGTGAACCTCAAGCTTTATAGTTTATACTGTATTACACGTCATCCCCTCTTGTAGTTCTTAGTTTCTTACTAAACATACAACAGCCATAGTCCTGATTTTAGACAACAAGGTTATACAAATTACAAACTACCTTGCTATCCTGTTGCATATGCTAGGTCGGAGGTTCGTTATTCACCAGTTCACCATGCCTCTCAAATGCTCCCAAAAATAAAAAGTAAACACTCATAGTGCTTATTTAATCCATGAACCATATGGACATGCCTCTCTCATCGAATACCACTATTAAACAGTTTAAACTGCTTTAGAAATGCCACCCCCAAATGATTAAAAAAACTCAAAACCCTTTATAGAGAAAAGAGAGAAGGAAAAAAAGAAAACTTTGACATCACTCAGTGTGTTACTTGACCTTACCACTGGGCTACACAGGTTCTTGAAACAAGCATCATCTTCATCTTTTTTCTTTGGATTTTGCATTCGGAAAATCTGAATCATAATAACCTGGTTATGGCTAAGACTCTGATTGTCTTTGACTAATATAATCAGTACCCACTCAGCTACATGTACAAAGAAAATAAGCTGTCTCATACTTTCAGTCATCTGCTGTTTCTTTGAGTCTAAAGTGCCAAGTCACCATCTTTGTTACTTATATTAGTTCCATCCTGCGACCTTATCTGCAGGTATGGCCACCAGAAGGATTTGGGTCTTTGAGACAAGAATTGTAGGCATTAAAGATGAAGATATGCAGATGAAAATTTACTATTTGTCAATGAACCAGAGTCTGTCTGATGTTCCAGGAACACGAGACAAGAAACTCAACACAGGAAAACGTCATTTTAAAAAAAATGAAAACTGCTTGAGCATTTGTCCAAAAGTTTACCATATCACTGTAGTGAATTTTGAAACGTAGAAAACTAGATATGCTTCATTCTTACCACACAGAATTACTTCACCATGAAGGATTTCATGATCTGTCCATAGATTATAGTGAATGAGTCATTGGGGGAACGATTTGTGCTTGGAATGGTTTGATATTAACCAAGGGATGCGGGACAACTCCGTATGTCATTTTGTGTGTTTCCTTTTTACACCCTCACCTGTCCATTTATAGTGCAAAATGTTGGGTTTCACACACAAATCAATGAAATAATTTAAATTACTTGAAATGATGTTGATTTTTTCTTAATCTTACATCACTCAATAGTAATGTTTTTCTAAACAACCTTGATACGTTTTAAGAATTAACAAACAAGGCTCCTTCATTATAACCTCGTTTAATATAAGAGATTGTGCAAAAGCAAATCAATTTATCAATATATAAATGACTTATAATCGGTACCATCTTGTCCTATCCTATAAATAGGACTAAAGGATTTCAATTTAATAGTTACATATACACATCTTTATCTTGTAGATTTAATTTTCATTAAAATCGTGAAATGGTGAAAACGAGTGGTTCTTCAAGTAGGAAATACTTTAAAAAAAATTCAAATGTAAATCAAAACAGTAATTGAATCATTGAGCGAGGATGCCAAGTAGTTATCTATTTTGGAGGCTATAAAAAATGGTTAATAATAAAAGTTGGTGAAATTTGTAAAGGAAAATGATTTTAATAAAATAAAAATAAGAGTATTCAATAAAAAGTAATTTTTGTAAATTACTACGCAGAAAAAAGTGAAAATAAATTAAAAACAATATTACTATTTTTAGTTTTAAACTAGATTGTTTAGCTTAAAAAACTACGGAATACATTTTGAAATTGTACTTATATTCTTTTGTATGGACTCTCAGGGGCTGTTTACTTTTATTTTTATTAAGTCCTGTCTGAATTAAGACGTCTGTCTGTATTAAGACGTCTGTCTGGATTAAGTGTCACTGGGATAACAAGCTGTTTACTATGTGTGTTGAATTTATAGTCTGAATTATATTGAATTCCCAATTTACCCTTCTGCCCGTAACAAGTGATGAACATTCTTTACTTTATTTATCCCGAGTGATGTTCTGGTTGCATAAAATTTATTACAATGCCAATTTACGAAGCAAATAAGTTCATAAAACACAATCATAGGAATTCAATAATATTACGCCAAAATATGAAATTTAGCTTTTCTTACTACTCAATTAGCAAAAACATCTCATAAAATTGTCATATACTCTATGTTGTATGTGTCCCATTCTTACAATGCCAATTTACGAAGCAAATAAGTTCATAATCTATTTCTTCTTCGCTTCCTTTACTTTCTCCATCTTCATAGTTGAATATTGTCTTATCCTCCAACTCATCGAATAACTTATCTTGAATGTTGTATTTTCTTATAATGCACACCTTTTCTCTACAAGTACAGAAAAAACTTCAGAACTACAATTAAAGGAATAAAAAAAGGTCTTAACAATCGTGACTTAAAACTAACAAAATCCTGCTTGTTTCTGGTGTGCAGAACATGTACTAGAGTAAAGAACAACAAAAAATTATCATATTCAATGATATAAATTAGTTACTCACCTAAATTGTAGATCAAACATATAAGTTGTATTACTTGTATATAACTACAAACAACACCGTACGAGTTAACATAGCATGAAGTACTCGGCAAATTAATAAAATGATATGTGTATATGTAATAATAACATTATGGCCACCAAAATCTGCAATTACTTACATTAACAACAAATAAAATCCCTTTCAAAAAAAAAAAAAAAAAAAAAATCTGCCTCAATAATGGGGAAAAAATAAACAATGAATCAACAATAAAAAAATCAGTGTTCGGAAGACATAAAAACTCATGGTGTGTACCTAAGAATAGATGGTGTATCAACATCCCCCCAAAAAAATCAAAATATCACATATGATAAAAGAAATTCGATCATACAACTTCGTGTTTAAGAATATGGCATATCTAGATTAAGTTGAATTTCAAAAATTTTATAGAACTATCAGAATATAGCGATTTTACCATAAGGAGAGAAAAGGAGAACAAAAAATATAAAAAATCAGATGAATACCTAGATGAAGAAGGCGGGGTTGAGATTTCTCTTCGTTGCTTCCATGGTAGCTTCACTAGCTTGGAGTTGCTAGGAGCGGCGCTAGCTCGGAAGTTGCTGGAAGCGGCTATGTTCAAAGTCTTCACTGCTGTTGTGTATGCGATGAAATATTTGAACAAGAAGCCAGGGTTAAAGAAGGCAATCCCTTAACAAAAACACGTCTGATTGCTAAGGAGTGTTAAAATGGAGGTGAACCAATAAGTCATAAGATGACTGAGCGAATAAGACACATTAAAAATTAAGTCCTAAGTAAACAACATTATGGGTATGTTTGGCACAACTAGCTAAAAAGATACTTTTACAGGCTGTTTAGTAACTGTTAGCTTTTAGTGACTGAAAAGATCTTAAAAGTAAAAGGTAGTAACTGTTTGGGAAAAAGCTGACTGTTTGGTTTAGTTCTGTTTGGTCGGAAGCTGTTAGGACTAATTAATGCTAAAAGTCACAGACTTTTTTCAGATGCTACCACCTGTAGCATCTCAAAAAAGAGCTTTTTATTTTTTGAAAAGCTCTTATAATTGTCATACCAAACATACAACTAGGAGCTTTTAGAGACTTTTTAAATAATACAAAAGCTAGAAGGCATGGACTTTTGCCTGCCAAACATAGCCTATATACATGAATGATTAAGTCACTTTTTCTATTCAGCCCATTAAGGTTATGTTTGGCTGACATAAGTCTATAGCTTTTGGCTTTTGTACTATTTAAAAAGTCTCTAAAAGTTGTTAGTTGTTTGTTTGGCACGCCAATTTTGGAGAGCTTTTCAAAAAATAAAAGCTCTTTTTTGAGATGCTACAGGTAGTAGCATCTGAGAAAAGTCTGTGACTTTTAGCTTTAATAAATCCTAACAGCTTGTATGCCAAACAGAACTAAATCAAACAGTCAGCTTTTTACCAAAGAGCTACCACCTTTTACTTTTAAGATCTTTTCAGTCATTAAAAACTAACAGTATCTAAAAAGCTCACAAAAAGATCTTTTCAGCTAATTGTACCAAACATAGCCTAAATTGAAAGTAAACAGGGCCTCAGAGGGGCATGACCTACTAACTTAGGAGAAAGGAAGGTGGATGGAGTAACATAAGCCCATTGGGCCACAAAGTATAGACAGATCTGGGCACATACGGTCACTTATAAAATGAACCTAATCTAGGTCTTTAGAACCAAATTGCCTTGAGAGAACCGAGTGAGCTCTGTCTTCGACTTCCATGGCGCTCGAGTTCCGTTGCGGGCAGACATAAAACGTCAAACACCTTTCTTCTTCTTCGGCAGAAACGTACTGTTTCTCTCGTTCTCAAGAAAGGTTTTACATAATAGGATTCATTTATCTTATCGTTATTTTTGTTGTCTACGATCAGAGAATATGACCGATCCAATGGGTTCTCGCGTGAAATCACACCTGCGAAAGCTCAATTTCACCCGGTCTATATTGAATTCAATCAATTGTAATTGGGGTAGCAGTTTTAAGCTTTGAAACAGTTTATGCTGTTTCAGTGCATGGAAGCTGCCCTACATTTCCCTGCAGTGGCGGACCCAGAAAATCAGAGTCATGGGGTCCCTATTTTAATGTAAAATATTAAAATACTAAAGCAGCATAACGTTTCATAGTTAATGTACATCCCGACTCCCGAGGTTGAAATGGCCATGTTTGAAAATAAGCAATTTGATCTAGAATCATCTTCCAAAGATTCCAAATCAACATGTTGGTCATATAGACTATCGAAATATCTTTTCATCCTAATCATTGGAATTAGGTCTGAGCTATTCTGGTACTACAAATTTTTTTAAACTAGGTAGGCGATCGAAGTATCTTTTCATACTAAATTGTAAAATATATTCCTCCCGTCCCAATGGACTTTGCCAAGTGCAAAGTAGGTGAGAAATAAGAATAGTAAAAATTGTGTAGTTGAAATTTGTGCAGAGGAGAGATAAATTGCAGAACCACAAATTAGTTGCTTTAATAAGAAAATGAAAAAGTTTTTTGGGACAATCAAAAAAAGAAAGTTGGTAAAGTCCAATGGGACGGAGGGAGTAGAAAAAACATTCATAAATATCATAAATTCAATAATTCAGTCTTAACATTCAAAGAAAATATTTTAACATTTTTTTTCAAAAATTAAATATCTAATACATAAATATAAATTAATAAAACATAGTCTAAATGAAGTACGTGAATGATATTTAATTCACCATGTTGTAATTTTTTAAGAACACAAACAATAATAAATAAGATTGTTAACATTTCAAATTGGGTCAATTGTATTTTACACACAAGTAACTAACTAACAGAAAAATGATTTATTTTTAGTAAAGTTGAGTTTCAATCCCAGTGAACTAAATTAATTTAAGGGAACAAGAAAGAAAGGAGAAGCATCAAGCATGCTTGCACTGAGGAGCTAAGGAAAACATTCGATGTAGTGGAGGTTTTAAAAAAAAGGATCATTTGGGGAGAATCGATCCCCGTACCTCCTCAAGAGCTAACGCAACAATTCATGCGGTCCACCAGTCCACCAGTCCATAATATTGAAACGAAGTTACTTCGTCTTATATATATACATTGCTCGGTTAATTTTTATAAAAATTATACATAATATATATAGGTATTTTTTGAAGTGCATGGGGTCCCAGGACCCCATGGGACCCTTACTGGGTCCGCCATTGTTTCCCTGCCCTGTTTTTTGTTATAAGCCTTTGAAAGCGTTTCAATATATATCAAAACAAATTTTAATCCAAAATTCTTTTTGCTAGTTTTGCTAGTAATGCATAACGATTCATAGTTATGCGTACTGAGAGTTTGCATTAGCTCCTTCTTTCGAGACACTACAAGGAATATTCAGTAACATTTCAAACGATTAGGATTTTGAAAAAGTAAAACTCACCGTATTTATTTATAAAATACCAAAAGTCGGGTTGTATCCATTTTTGTAACCACACTTTTGTATCCATTTTTGTATCCACCTTTGTATCTGTACTTATTTTGCCCACGGGCAATTAGTTAAGTAGAAGACACCATTTCTCATCCAATTGTACAAAAGTGGATACAAATAGGGATTTGAAAACATTTACTTTTGCAATGATTCGGTGTACTTTTGTTGAGGTAATATACTTTCTAACGTTTGTTAAAAAAATCAATCATTTTTTTACTCCGTATTAAACAGTTAAAACTGTTGGCGTGTTTTTTAAAAGTGCATTGAAGCGGTTCCGTTCGAAATCAGGCCTAAATCTATAGGGTTTCCTTCTATTTCAAATAGAACGACACTCCTCCATATGTCGTACTCCGTACTAATTTTTAGACATGCTAAAATTCTAAACATTATGTCAATTTTCATACTACATCATCAACAAATTTAAGAAAAATCTAGTAGTATACGAGTATTGCATAAATCAAGAGTGATAATCGAGTAGTATACGAGTATTGCATAAACCAAGTGTGATGACTTTAACTTAAAATAAAATACTCCGTAATAAGCACGGCATATGCAAACTCTCTTAGGAACGTATAAAATTGCTATTTTTCTGGATCAAGTACATGCAGAGCAAGGAACATACGGTATTAAGACTGGTACCCGGGCTGGGCTTTGGGCTGGTCCAAACCGGGCTTTATGTTTGTTGGTTAAGGCCTGGAACGGGCTCGGGATTTTACCGGGACCAGGTCATCGGGTCGGGTTCTTTTTTTCTTTTTTTTTTTTTAGTTTTTCTAATTAATTCCAACCCCTCACCCCCAAACCCCTCAAACACCTAGCCCAACCAGCCTACCACAAAAACAAATCGATAAAGAAAAAAAATTGTGCCCGGTCCCAGTCGGGCCTGGTCGGTACCAACTGAGGTGCAGCCTGGAACTGCCCCCACAAACCCCCGAGCCAGTCTTAGGCCCGGAACCGGTCCCGCATAGTGGCGGTCCGGTCCGGTTCCTGGCTTGATTAGATCGGAACCGGGCCACTCTAGTATTAAGTACTACTTCTAATTGAAAATGGTTAAACAACTTTAAATTTTTTATCAGATATATATTTTCATTAAAGTTATGTATAATATAAAAATGATATCTTTGTTTTTAAAACTACTTTATAAAAGTACAAAAATTAAAACTTAAATAATATTATATTAATAAATGTAATTGTTCAAATTTTAAGAATTGACCAAGTGGTTTTGGATAGAGTTAGTATTTCCTAGATCAAAATTAATAAAATGGTGTAAGATTATTTTAATCATAAACGAACTCCAAAATTCCAAGTATTCCTATCAAATCTACTCGGAATAAATCAGAAACAGGAGATATTACAAAGAAAATAATATGGAAATAATTTTTTTCACAAAGCTTTTTTAGTTATGGAGGTAGTTTTGGAGGAAGACGAACTCTTACAATATGAGTGAAAATCAACTCCACTGCCGTCAGAATGGCCGATCAAGGTTTCATGATCCCGCCTCGATACAACCTCCCAGTGGTACCTCATTCATCTGCCAACGCTATCTCATCCGACGTAGTTAATCTACAAGTGTTAGAACACCGTAAATCAATATAATCTGTCACTGTAATCCCATATTGAAAGGGGCAGTGGAAAATCTTAATCTCTACAAAGAGTGGAAAATTTTAATTGTATCCTAATTTTATCTTGTATAGACTAGGTTTAGTCATTATGAGGTAACATTAACATATAATTAGTATAGTTACTAATTACAAGTCACAAATCTTTTTATCATCTTTTAAGAGTAATATCAATGAAATTTTATCAATTAATAAAGTCAAAAGAAATTTGTATTAAGAACTTAGGTATATATGCATGTTGAATCTATATGGTTTGATATTAGTTATTTTTGTATGAGAATTGGTCATGACATACTTGTCTGGATTAAGTATTGTGCCGGTTAAGTATTTTTGTCCATTCTTAAACAATTTGTCAGGTCTGTAACATGATGTGTACATGAAACATAACTGATAATGTGAATTAGGATAATGCTTATATATTTTTGTAAATGGATAAGGAATCGGTCTCACATTTGTTCTTCCTTTGCCCTTTCAACTTTCAAGTCCAAGGTTTGAAAAGAAAATAGAAGGTGACTTGTCATTGAATGGAGCATGATTAGTTGATTACACTGGCTAGCCGGTCCTAAAATGGATCAAAAATCATGTCAAGGCGCAAATTATACTGCGGGATCGGCCCACCTTGCGCATGGTGTGCCGATCCCAAACGGTGCCGTTTCGATTAATAAAAACCAGTCCATCCTCTTCCGATTTAATTTGAATGGCCACGACCGGTTCTCGAACTCATCCACAAAAAATCGTAGGCTCATCATCGGTGGCTGCTAGGCATCTGACATGTTTCTATTCTTTTTAGGTTGGATTCTTCATCTCGTTCGTAATTTGTTTTGGTTGCTAGTTTCTGCATCTCAGTTCACCAAGCTTCATGACTTTCTTGTACCTCTCGATGGGGATTCAAATCCAACGAGTAACTAGCAACACAGTCTCCTTCAATCTAAAAAAATCTATGGTTTCATTGAGTTCAAGAGAATCTACTCCAACTAGTTAGGTTTTCTTAAATTTCTCAAATCCCTCCCTTGTAAATGTATACGATCGAGTAGATCAAGTATATGGTGTAATTAACTAGCTAGTTCTTCTTCAACTCTGTGCCTTGGAGCTGGTAGGGGCCTGACCGCTTGACATGAGATGAAAATCTGACCTTAGGGCTCCTACAGATAGGATTGGGGTTCTACAGGGAATTGGCATTCATGGAACTCAGCTGTTTGTTCAAGTTTCTCAACTATCTGTTCAAGTTTCTGCAGGGCATAGGCATTCATGAGCATCTAAGAAAAGTTACATTTTTATCAAAAGGATTTTTACATTTTCATTTATCTCAAGTTACATATCTATTAACATGATTTACATGTCAACTTTCCTCAGCGAGTTACATCCGGCTTACAAGTGATTTACAATTCTCGTAAGATGAGTTACATCACAATATAATGCGAGTTACACAGCAAAATAAGCTCCTGCTATTGAAAGAAAAATTATTTTTATAAAAATCATTTTAATAGAAATAAAAATATATAATGTTTTTTTTATATAAATGATTTTTATAAAAACTACTATGTATATTTCAAGTGGTATAACAAGTTGAGAGAGCAAAACAAGTTTTCTATTCCAGCGCATGAGTTACATTTGAATACACTGAATTTACATTTTACAATGGCGTGAGTTACATATCAATACAAAGGATTTATATCAGAAAAGAAATTGATCACACGATTTTTTTAAAAGTCAAAGCTTAAACTAAATGATGCCGTTTTATATGTGGGAGCAAGATCCTCACCGTGGGATGATCCCACGGTATAAAAACTGATGCCAAGGGCGCTGATCAAATCTAAAGCAAAGCAACCTGTATTGCTTTCAGCTGAACTGTGTACTGAATTTGAAATATCAGAAATGCCACACGCTATGATACCACGTTCCTTAAAGATATGAACATTGCTTCCAAAGTCATGTACCTTGCGTAACAAGTTTGTGTAGTATTTACCTCCAGATCGAGATGATCAACTTTGTTTTCTTTTGATACATTCCTTTATCCCGTCACATTTTGCCCGCACCTTTTGCTTTGTAGGATATATGACATTTTTCGTGACCTAAACTTGTTGCTTGGTGATATGGTCTCCTATTGGGACCACATTAATCAAAATTAATTACAAATGTATGGGACGGTTAATGGATCGGGCGAGTATATATGAAATTGTAAATGTCACATAATCAGATAAAATACAACATTTATTCGAGACTTTGAATGAACTTGTTACTTGTTTTGATCTGATTTGTTTGATAGGAGTGTTTATTGAGTCAAATATAATTGCCATTCCGATTTTTAGAGGTGGTAACATATTTTAAAATGTGAATGATTTATTCTAGTGTTAGTCATCAAGAAGTTATAATGAAACCCCCTAATTTATTCTAAAAAAATGATACTCTTAAGTAAAAAGTAAATAAAAATAAAGATAATTTTGATATTTTGTATTGAAAAATTACTTTTTATAAAAATGTGAAGTTTACTGGAACATCCAAATAAGAAAATTGAAAAGTTGCTTTGTAGACCAGGAAGTAATAGATTTAAAAATTGAGTTTAAAAAAAAATTATTGAAATAGAACTAATATACAAAAATATGACTAATAGTTACGTAGTACTAAAGTAGAATCTCAGAATCTCAGTCACTTAAGTGTAAAAATTGAACATAAATTGCTAAGACTAAGTTACTACCATAATCACTACACTTGAGATGTCACATTTTTGTAAACAAACGTTTATTTTAGTCATATATGTGTAATAGGCATGGACTCGGGCCGGGTGGCCTGACCCGGAACCGGCTCGAACCGGCACTGTTTGGAACCGGCCCGAACCGGTGGCCCGGCCAGGGACCTGTCCGGGTAGGCCCTCCCCGGTGGTTTTACGGTGCGGGCTCGGGTCACCCAATAGACGAATCGCCCCGGCCGGACCGGGACCGGTTCCGGGCCTTATTTTTTTGTTTTTTCAATTTTTTTTTCTGGGTTGGGCTGGGTGTTTTAGGCCATTTGGGTGGTTCGGGGGTGGGGGTGGGGGTGAGGGGGGGGTCGGGGATTAATTAGAAAAGTAAAAAAAATATAGGAAGTTGCCCAAGGCCCGACCCGACCCGGACCCGCCGGCCACCCGGGCCGGTTCCGGTTCACCCATTCAAATAAAAGCTTGGCAGGACCCAGGCCCGAACCAGAACCGGCCCGGGTCCACCCCTAATGTGTAATTATTTCTTAAAAATTTCTAGTGAATGTATGCAATTATGCATAAACATTGATCGTTTTCTAGAAAAATATAACTTAATGTGTCGTTTTTGTAGAAATTAAAAACATAACTTAACCTACATTTTGCGCAATTTATACCGTGCAACCGGCGCACCATGAGGATGGTGCGCCCGGTTGCAAAACGACGCACGCTTCATTCAAAACGACGGAGTGCCTGGTTTCTTTTTTTTTTTTTTTTTTTTTTTTGCTTTTGTTGTTAAAAAATGATAATAACTTTTTTATTTTTGCTCCGATTTTTATAAAATTTATATCAATATTTTTTATTTTTCATGATCTTTCAAATGAGACCAATATTGCTTATGAAATTTTAAGAAATTATCGAACTATTATATTAATGAGTATTGGATTATAAAGAAAATCGAACTAAATTTAATATAGAAAAATAATTGTGTAAATCACAATTTATCTTAAAATTGTGTATATAAAAAATTTATTGTATTATGTATTTATACATGTGAGTTACATATTTTTATAGGAAAAATTGACAAGAATAATCCCACCTTTCACTAGTCTTCTCATAATAATCCCACCTTTAAATAATCCCAAAATAATCCAACATTTGCACCTCATCTTCTTTCATTGGACCCTGACCAAGTTTTTTACCTTTTTTTAAAAAATATTATATAAATAATCTCACATTTATAAGGATATAATTAAAAAGTGAAGGGTGAGATTATTTGTATAATTTTCAAAGAAAGACTAAAAAACATGGTCAGGGTCCAATGAAAGAAGATGAGATGCAAAGGTGGGATTATTTTGGGATTATTTAAAGGTGAGATTATTATGAGAAGACCAGTGAAAGGTGGGATTATTCTTGTCAATTTTTCCTATTTTTATACGTGAAGTTACATATTTTTACACGTAAAGTTACATATTTCTACATGCAAGTTACATATATATACACATGAGTTGCATATGAATTGAAGGGAGATGATAAGTTTGTGAATAGAAGATCGAATCTGTTTGGGAGTGGATCAGTGGCCTCAGTTACATTTGATAATTGAGTTACATCTTTTTATGAGCGAGTTACATCTTTTTATAAGCAAGTTATATATATATACACACACACACACACACACACACACACACACACACACACACACACACACACACACGAGTTGCATTTGACCTGCCTGAACGCGAGTTACATATATTTACACGTAAAGTTACATATTTATACACGTAGAGTTACATATTTTTACACACGAGTTGCATTTGGCCTGACTTAACATGAGTTACATATTTTAACACGTAAAGTTACATATTTGTACACGCAAATGTTAATATATTAAAATTACATAGGCAATATTGGTCTCATTTGAAAGATCATGAAAAATAAAAAATGTTGATATAAATTTTATAAAAATCGGATCAAAAATAAAAAAGTTATTACCATTTTTAAAAAAGAGAGAAATAAAAAATAATGAGGCCAACTGCTAGAACTACGTCGTATTGGTGTCGGGTGTACTATGCTCATAGTGGGCCGGTCGTATGGTATACGAACTGTACATTTTGTCTTTGATGAAGGATTCCAAATTTCACACTATCACATCCAAATCCAAATTATGCTACTCGCTACGTCCCGGAACCAAGTTTTCACTTTTCTTATTTGGATGTCCCAAAATAAACTTCTCACTTTCTTTTTTGACAAAATTAATCTACATCAAAACAGTGCAAAACAGTGTCAAACAGTGCAAAACAATATCAAAACAATGTCAAAACAATATAAAAAAGTACAATTTACCCCTCAGTAACTTTATTTTCTTAAAATGTGTGAAAGTCAACTCGAGAACTTGTTTCCAAGGTAGTACATTTTTGGGTAAGTTCTCTTATATTAGAGTTTTAGCTTTACTTCATCTAATGACAAAAACTAAGAGTTCAATGAAGTTGGCAGATGTTGCTTAATTTGCGAAAATCACTTCATAGTCTTCCTAATGGAAGTGACATTTAAAATATACTCCCTCCGTCCCATAAAATTCTTTCCACTTTTCTTTTTAGATCGTCTCAAACAATTCTCCCCACTTACCATTTTTGGACAATTTGTGTAGTTCACATTCATTTCACCTTTTTCTGACACAACCACAACCATACATTTCCACTTTATTCCACTTCCTTAATCTCCTTACCAAGTCAAACTGGGAAGAATTTTATATTTTTATGGGACAGAGGGAGTATAATATAAATGCTAAATTATACGGAAAATATAAGATTGTGAACTACGTACTATTTAAGACAATCCAATCTGTTAAGTAATACGTAGTAAATTAATATATTTAAGGTAAATTTTATTAATAGAATAAAAATATATACGATAATATGAAATAACTTATAATTGTACTTTTCAATAATAAAAAATCATGTTATTGGTGCCAGCTCGTATTTCAGCCTAGTAACTGCTCGAGAGTAGATCCTTCCGTGGCATCTGAATGCAGGATATCAACCTTCTTAAAAAAACCATGGCTCGTTCATACAGTTACAGCCTTTAACCGCCAATCCGGTTCATTTCACTACTTCGGCTTCCTTAATAGTGCAATAGCCTCTATAATAAACACAGCCCCGGGGTTATGATGATGTGTGACATGAATGCACACTTATAGTTTGGTCTCTTGCAACCCACAGGCCATGTTAGCAGGAACAGCAACATCCATCATTTTTGGGTACGACAACTTCAAACCTGTCATTTAACCATAACATCATTTTTTGTACTTTAAAAAAGGGTGCAGAGAATATCCTACCCAACCTTTTAGATCAAAACCTTTTAAGGGGGTATTGATCCTTTGCCCCCATTAAGCCAATCAGCTTTCAATTGGGGCCTATCGAGCAAGTCAGGGACAAACTTAGCGTCTATTGAGCACCTTTTGCATCTCCCTCCCATTTCTGTCATAACTTAAATTGTTCAATGCTTCTCTGAGCCATTGTTTGCTAGAAGGGGCACTGGAAGGAGGGGGAGGGGGTGGAGGGGCCAAGTAGAGGAGCTATAAACTTCTCCAAACTCCCCATATCTCACTCTGGAGCAATTTGGGGTGTTTCTGATGAGTTATGTTTTTTTCTTAATTTTTTCACCTTATCAAAACTTATACATTGTCATTTTTATACGTATAGATTACTATGCTTTTTAACCACAGGCGCCAGGGGCGGAGGTACGCCTAACCTTAAGGGGGCCATTGCCCCTCCCAGTTTATTAATTTTTTTAGTAATAGTATAGTAATACATTTTTTTGCCCCCCCCCCTCCCCCCAAATACTACGGGAGTATTACTTATATACAACATTAGGGGAAGTAAATTCTTGGAGTAGTGCTTCATTGGTGCGGCTAGTTTCACAATTCACATCAATCCATTAGAGAAAGCACAAAAAAAACAAAAGCCCTAAATAATATGGAGTATTTAGTAAATACTTTTTTGTTTACCTAAACATTCAAAAGGTAAGTGTGGCTGCTAAGCATGGAAATCGAAAAGATGCACAACAACTTTAACTCAAAATAGCGTGCCACTAATTAGTGAACAAATTGGTTAATTTGTTGTCAAATAAATCAATATAAGTAATAACATGATGTAAAAAATTAGTTTGTTGTCAAATAAATCAATATAAGTAATAACCTTATGTAAAAAATTAGTTTGTTGTCAAATAAATTAATATAAGTAACAACATTATGAAAAAATTTAGTGAATAATTAATTATATGACATTAGATTATTCGTATGATTATGACATTGTACTTTTTAATATTATAATTGAATATCACATTTTTAGCCCGTTTGTTAGAATTTTTTTTAAATTTATGTAGATGACCTTTTTAAATATTTTATACGAAGCATTTTAATACATATTATATTCCGCCCCCCTTATACTAATGTCTGGCTCCGCCCCTGACCACAGCAGTGTAAAATACTGGTCAACTCCAGTCCAGTTTGGGATTAAGTTTGCCAGCAGGGTGCTCAATACGGCCAGCCAACAAGCCAACTTAAGGAGCTTAATGATGGATTTGGCCCAACATATGAATACCTGGGGTACTCACCTGCCATAATGTCTTTGAATGTCTCCTGCAAAAATTGGGTACAAGATCATGCAAGTCACTCAAGGTTATCCAAGCTACGAAGAGAAATTTTTGAATAACCAAATTTGTTTTACTCCATATGATACGTTGTCCCGTAGAAAAATTACCTTATCTTTTGACAGGCGTGGGTTATATAGTATTTCTTCTCCGACTGTACTGACCTGAAAAAGAAAGAACACATAATGAGGCGCTCTTATATTTGCATACCGAAAAAGAGAATAGACGAAAGATGTCATTACAGTGAATCCCTTGTAGTCATGAGCTGGA